>JAMPIV010018288.1:0-103695 GCA_024509875.1 Oreohelix idahoensis
CATGGCGTATATGAGGTTGTGTATCCGGCTGGCAACCTCATCACGTAAACAAATTGCGGCAGAATACGCCACTGCAACAGCACAACTTTCCCTTTCCCTTCTAGTTCTATCCTTCCGGTGAAACATTATTAATAATTTTCTTATTTTCTGAAGCTTATGCAACAAAGATATCCTGCTTTCTTCCGTTGTTGAAGCTCAGAATGTTCATGCACACTTTTTACCATCACTCCACAGTATAGAACTAAGAAGGGACGATCATTGAGGCTGTGTCAACACGTGTCATATTGATTGTACCAACAGCTCCTTAGAGCCAGTAAAGTATCCTGTGTTTTCCGCCTGAGGTCTTCAGGTGTAAGTTTGATAGCTCGAGGCGGTGGTCGATTTACTAAAAATAAGTGTCGTTACATAACTCATGGGGAAGGAAATAAAAACAGTAGAAGTAGCATAATTTTTTAAATTGTCACTTCTTTCCACTTAGGGCTAAATGTTATCTCGGATGTCCAACTGGAACTGAGAAGGACATCTTTAAAACATCACATTTATTAGTTGGGTGAATGTGTTTTTCTGTTCTTAATAGACTGCTGTAAAACTGGTAGATAAAGTACGAACAAGAAAAGGAAAAACACATTTTAAGCCACATAATTTTATTTTAAAATGAACTAGAAATGGAAAAGTTCGTGATCCTTGTCACAATTTTACATACATCACCATATTATGTGATCCTGTTCGCAATTTTGAGTATAACGTCACCAAATTCTGTGATCCTGTTCGCAATTTTGAGTATAACGTCACCAAATTATGTGATCCTGTTCGCAATTTTGAGTATTACGTCACCAGTTTCTGTGATCCTTTCCCAACCGTAATCTTGTAAAAATACTATGACTATTCCGGCTTCAATTTTTTGTATGATTCGCCAGCGACTGGCCACTCGACGTTAGTTTATACTCTGATAGTTTAAAAACTACCCTGATAGAGGGTCGTGTGTAAAATTTCAGTTCCCTGGGTCGTCAGAAACATACTGAACCAAGGGCTCAAAGATTGTTATCATCCAAAAAATGCTCCTCTACATAGTTTTTTGACGTCTACACTCAAACAAACAAAAAATAAACAAAAAATACAGTGCGTAAGTCTCCGATTCACAGCCATCTTTGATAACAAATCTTAAACATTTTAATTTTGAATTCTCCGTGTATTATTTTTCGAAAATCTCTATCGAGGTAACATAATTTTCACGAAAATCAAACAGACAGCCATTAAGCGTTCAGACCAACTAATGTTTACAATCCCCGCCCAGAAAAAAAAAAGTTGTCAAACACCAGTGAAGTCCGTGCATGATCTTCGTGAGCAGAACTGGGAATCGTTAGAAATTGCCTACCATCTTCCTCAATGGCGTTCGGATACAACAGACACGGTTGCTAAGTAAACATCGATATTTGCTAGACGAATCACGTGATCATTAATGAGGTGTTGTTATGCTGGTCACGTTTCAAAACGTGATATTAAAATTGGAAAAAGAAAACCCAAGACACGGAAATAAAAATAATGAGACTTATGAGGCAAAGAAAGAACATAGACACTGCTCCCTCAGCAGAGGTGTAACTAGGGTTACAAATATATATACGAGGGGGCTTCAAATGAAAACCTTCAATTTTATTTTTTCTAGATTTATTAAGAAAAAGTGACACACAACTATCATTTTTCGCGTTCCATACAAGTCCCCAGCGCCTACAAAGTGCATGGATTCCTCTAGAAAATAATTCTTTTGGTCGCGTGTGTAGCCACTCATGCACCACCCGCTGCACCTTTTCATCGGACCTGAAAGTCTTTCCTCCCATCGTGTCTCTGAGTGGTCCGATAATGATAATAGCCTCTTCAGTCATAACTGACTGTGGGAATGCGCCCCTGAGGTGGCAGCCCTCAGCTGCTTATTTTCCTGGTGCTCCTTTCGACGTTTTCTCCTCACCTCTGCTTCTTGTGTGAGCCTCTCTTCGCCCAATCTGAGGTGGTGCCGTAAATAGCATCGCCACTTATTGCGATCGGCAGCTTCATCCTCCCATGTTGCTGGATCCATGTCCAGTGCCCTCATATCTCTCTTGCACACATCTTTGAACCTCAGCTGTGGTCGCCCAACTGTTCTCTTGCCATCTGCTAATTGTCCGTAGAAGATATCTTTTGGGATGCGACCATCTTCCATGCGGCGAACATGGCCAAGCCAGCGAAGTCTGCGCTGTCTAAGCAGCGTATACATACTTTGAAGGCCAGCACGTGACAACACCTCGACATTTGTCACTTTATCTTTCCATGAGATGCCGAGGATGCGGCGTAGACACCGCAAATGGAAGGTATTGAGCCTTCTTTCTTGCTTAGCATAGGTCGTCCAGGTCTCGCTGCCATATAGGAGTGTGCTGGTGGCGCAGGCATTATATACCGCAGCTTTGAGTGGTCCAAAGACGTGGTAATCACTTGGGGCTAGGTCTGGCGAGTACGACGTATGTGGAAGACACTCCAAGTGTAGGTCCTCGATGGTTGCAACCGTTGCACGGGCAGTATGGGGTCGAGCATTGTCATGTTGCAACAAGACACCTGTACTCAGAAGTCAACGTGGTTTGGATTTGATTGCGGGTCGAAGATGATTCCTGAGAAGATCTGTATACGTGGCACTGGTGACAGTGTTCCCCCTGGGCATGTAGTGCTCTAAAATAACGCCTTGTTCATCCCAAAAGAGAGTCAGCATAACCTTCCCTGCAGATGGCTGAATGCGGAACTTCTTCGGTTTCGGTGAGGAGGTATGTCGCCATTCCTTGCTCGCTCTCTTGGGTTCCAGCTGGTGGTAGTGAACCCAAGTTTCATCTCGAGTAACAATTCTCGCTACTTGCAGAGTCTTTGTGGAACTGGAGCACATCATGGATGACGTGGTGTGCTGAACTTTGACTGATGTCCAGAAGTGCGGCTATTTCATTCACAGTCACTCGGCGATTTTAAATCACGGTGCGTTCAACTGCTGCAATTGACTCTGGGGTCTCTACTCGGTGTGCCCGACCCGGTCGAGAACAGTCTGTCACAGAACTCACGGCATTTCGGAATGTCCTACTCCACTCGTACACTTGCTGGAGTGACAGGCATGCATCACCGTACTGGGCCTTCATTCGCCGATGAATTTCTATAGGTTTCATTCCTTCGCTGTTCGGAAAACGGATAACAGAACGCTGCTCCTCTTTGGTGGATGTCACTAGTGAGGCGGCCATCTTTAAACTCCTACTGTGACGTCATGTGGTTCGTCTGCACCGTGATGCCACCTGCAGGACACTCTTGACGTCCTTAGCAACAATACTGCCAACGTACATGACAATGTCGCGGTGTTTCGAATTTCTATCGCAAATTTAAGGATTTCAACTGAAGCCCCCCCCCCCCCCCTCCTTTTGTGTATATATATATATATATATATGTGTCGTGTGTGTGTGTGTGTATATATATATATATATATATACAGTACTTGTATCCTACAATTAAAAATACCTACACATACAGTACTTGTAAATGTGAAGCGAGATAAATTGGATTGTTATAAATGAGAAGGGAAATTTTTGCATTGTTTTAACCATAAAATGTCGCCCCCTCCCAACAAAAAAAAATGTGGTGCCTAGGGCACATGCCCCACTTCCCCCAACATAGTTACGCACTGTGCCTCAGGCAACTCGTACACGGCGACTAATATGAAGGTTGTGAATGGGGCCGTGAAAGCAAATGTCTACAGAAACCTCTGTTGTTGCTGCAGCATTTGAATGTTTGGTGTAGGCTTCATGGAAGATGACCAGCTGTAGGGGGTGGTCCATTGGTCCGTCAGGAGCGGAAAAGGAAAACGATGATGACAACGACGATCCTGTGACGTGCTAGTTGTCCTTGTCAGGACATGTCCTTCTGTCAGGACTAGCCCTTTCTACGGGTCTCACCAAGTTAGTTGATAAGATATCAGTTATCAGTTTCATTATCATCATCCATGTCTTCCTCAGCATATTTGAGGATCGGAGTGGCTAAGAAGTATAGCGTTCGCCTCGAATTTTAAAGGTACCGGGTTCGATTCCCAGTAGAGGGAATATAATTTGTGGACTTCTTTTTCAGAACCAGTGGTCCTAGTGATGTCATACTCCCCCCTGGTCTCCTGGTAGTGAGATCGGATGCCTAGTCTTCTCGGTTAAAAACGAAAAATAGGAGGTCCCGTGTGAGTTGAGCACGTTAAAAATCCCACGGCAGTTTGAAATCGTAAAGAGTAGATTATCAGGCCGCTGCCCTGGCAAAATTAGAAACCTACCCATTACAAAAATATTTATAGAAGGTGTGATTCCTAAATATACACACGCTGGGATTATCGCTGGTGCTACGAAGTTCGTTCACTTAGCTGAGATCCTCCTTGTGTGATCTAAAGGAGGAGATCGGAGCACTGATGGAGTTGTCCGTGTGCAATGAAGGTAGTAATTGATGCGTGTCGTATTATTAAAAGTTTAGGAGAAGGTCTCCGTGGCCAAAGTATACACTAGGGGATAGTCCAACAACACGAATCAGCATAACTGCAGTGAACTGACAAACACCTCCTTCACAATTCACAAATATGCAGTTTATTATACTTGACACAGAGCTCAATGAAATCAGTTCAAAGGCAAATGCAGTAGTAAGTAGTTGTCAGGTCCGTTCACTATCAAACGCTGGTCAATGGCAATCATACAAACTTTATTTATCACAGTCCACTGGACATCTTCATGAATAGATATACATATCCTGAATATAATAAACCAGGGACACCTCAACTAAGTATATTGGTGATGGAATGATGCAGGAAAAACACAGTATACTGCAGGAGCTCAATACACATACGTCCGCTCACTTTCAAACACAAGCCGTATCTCTTCTTGCAGACGATCACCTCACTTCTGCTTCATAATGTTTGCGTCTGCCTTTTCACCATATCGGCATGACGTTACTTTCTTTATTAATAAGTAAGTCCGTATAAAATTATCAGAAAAGAAGTTCGTCGCCTTGTACGATATGCGGTTTATAATTTTTTTTTTTATAACTGTCTCGGTATGTCTGCTAGTAACAAACTGTAGTGGTGTTTGATGGTATTGTATGATGGTGATATTACTAAATGTAATTGTATGAGGCCAGCTGTGAAGGCTCCTGAGATAAAATGTAGTTGAGAATTGTCAGAAGGCCTTTCTTGCTACCACTACGACCTCACACTTAATTTTTTTTTAATGAATGTGGCTACGTAAAGTGTCTAGGGTTATGATATGTAGTGTGGTGTAATAGGTTGTAGATATACCCACAGATATTTAACAAGACTAATAATATTAATAAATGTTAAAATACACTGAACTAACTCACGTGTGTAAAATTTTTGATAAAATTATATTACATTTATTTTGTTCTGGATCAATTTTTTAGGTTGACCAGAACTTAAAAGGATTTAGAGATTATGAAAGAAATGCATGGAATATTATATCATAAATGCAATAGTGTACATATATATGTACTATACTAGTTAGTTTTATTAAAATGTTCTAGTAGTCATCTACTTGGGAGGATAGTTACTGTTTGTGCTGTTGGGGTGGCCTCATCACACCTGTCTATATTGACTACACAGTGTCCAGAAAATGGTGGGAATTTTTATGGGGTATTAGTAACTACACAGCGTTGGTGAATGTCCAGCAGACCAGAGGCTCACTCATCTTGTCGTTGTAGCTCTGGTGCTGAAATCAGGTGGTCCCACCTCTCCGTGCTGGCGGGCAATAATGGTGGTCTCTGTCACAAGTACTGCACAGATACACTCGAGTAAAGTCACCAACTGAATAGACACTGCTTTGTTGACAACAGAAACTCGCAGCTCTGCAATCAAAGTATGGGCCATGTGTCAAAATCTATTCTCTACCCACGTCTGGACACAACACTGACACAACAACCACATCATACAGACAGGTCAGATCTCTCTGACCAAACAGCACATTTACCATGGTGGTTTTACATCAGATAGATCCTCCCAGACTATAGGTTCTGAAAAATATTTATTAGTTGCCTGCCCTAAAAGAGGATAGGTAATATGTTTCATTATTCTCAACACTTGATCTGTCTTGCCTAACCCTTGCTGGAGTTTATGTACATTGTTGGTCCCTAGACCCTGACTAGGGCGGGGGGTCTAGAGCAAATCCCTACTTGTTTGTAAGGCTAGATTTCGATATGGCAGTATCAAATCACTCGAACATGAAACAATATTCAAAATATATAAGGAAATAATTTCAATCTTACCAGATTATGAATAAATAACACAGAATTGCTAGCAAAACTCAGCTGAGCTGCTGGCTATAGTATGGCGTCCCTAAATTTATTACACTTTCTTTCATATGGAAATCACCACACTTTAAAATCTGTGTCTATCACTGAACAACTATTGAAGAATGGCCCCACTTTCGCGTCTGAGCGCTAATGATATGATTGTCTGTGGCCAATCACTGCCTAGGTTTATTTTAAATTCAAATTTCCTACCATAAAGTCATTTCAGTCATGCTTCAGTCAAGTATGGATGGTTATCTGTTAGTCTGTCCGTCTCTACTTGTGTTTCTACAAAATGTACTAGATTTTTGAACCAACCTTTCTCTCCCCTCCAAAATTTTGTCGTTAAAAGTTATATTTAGACACAGCTACCACCCAAAAACCCTCTCCTCCATACTAAGTAAATTTGAACACCTGCGTTTCGAGGTCGTGTTTTTTTCCTTTTTGATCCGCCGTTCCCCTCCTGTCTAGCAAGTCAATTATTATGGAGGATGATGACCCGCGGTCTAGGCGATCATGTACTATTCGCAGCCTACGCATTATGTTTTTATCCTTAAATGTTATCTTTGGAGATATTTTACCGTTGTATCTCTGTCAATTTCACTACACATCTCCCCACTTGAAAACATGCCTATGGCAAGTTCCAAAACCAGCGATACACATAGGTAAAATTACTCCTCACGTCTGCCACTACTCTAATTTTGATCACAGGGGTGCCGACTGAGGAAATCTGCACCGACATTCAATTTGCCTGGGATATATTGGATACTGAACTGATAAGGTTGAAGCAACAAAGACCACCTCAGCAATCTTGCGTTTTCATGCCTAGCCTGAGACAAGAACACGAGAGGCTGATGGTCCGTCTCCACCACAAAAGTCCTACCATACAGATAGATTTGAAACTTCTTTATTGCCCAGATTAATGCTAAACATTCTTTTTCGCTTGTGGAGTATCCTTGTTCCGCCTTATTCAATTTGCGGCTTGCATAAGCGACTGGTTTAAGTTCCCCATCAGGTGAAGCTGATCTTTGCAACAAAGCCCCTCCTAGTCCTACATTACTTGCATCGGTTCTTAAGACAAAGTCCTGTGTCAAATCAGGCAGTTTGAGAATAGGCTTGCTAGTGAGTTTTTCCTTTAACTCTTGGAACGCTAGTTCACATTGTGCAGTCCAAATAATTTTATCTGGAAGTCCCTTGCGAGTCAAATCAGTCAGAGGAGCACATATAGCGTTAAAATTTTTGATGTATTTCTGATAAAATCCGCATAACGACACAAATGATCGCACGTCCTTTTTTGTTTGCGGCCTAGGTGCTCTCTGCAGTTTTTCCAAGTTCTTAGGATCAGGGGTCATATTACCCTGATATACAGTGTGTCCCAAGAATTCCAACTCTTTGCATCCAATACAACATTTTGTTGGCCTAGCAGTTAAGTTCGCCTCCCGAAGTCTATCAAACAACATCTCCAGAGCTTCAATGTGTTCTTCAAATGTCTCTGTGGCGACGAGAATATCATCCATGAAATTCGTGATACATGGGTTATTCAGGGGATCCAACAATTTGCGCATCATCCTTGAAAACACACTCGGAGCATTTTTCAGTCCGAATGGTAGCATATTGAATTCATAATGTCCATCCGATGTGCTAAAAGCCAAATAAGGTCTCACTTCAGGCTTCACTGGGATCTGGTAATAGCCTTTACTAAGATCCCCTTTTGAAAAGTATTTTGCCTTGTTCAGTCTGGCAAATAACTGTTTTGTGTCTGGTAATGGATCCACTTGTCCTTCTGTGACAGCATTCAGTTTCCTGTAATCTATGCACAGTCTGTGTTCCCCAGACGGTTTTCTCAACAAAACGACACTAGAACTAAAAGATGATTCACTGTGCGAAATAATCCCCTCCTTCAACAAATACTCTATTTCTTCCTTCAATGCCTTCTCCTTCGCGAACGGAATAGAATAGGCTCTCATACAGATTGGGTTTGAGTCTACCAGTTTCATGTCATACTGTAGCAAATTTGTATGGCCTGGTTTATCTGTTAATACATCTGTATGTTCCTCCAGAACCTGTTGAACTCTCTCCCTCTGGTTTTTAGTCAGGTGCTTACTGACTTTTACCTGTGCTGCTGTTTCACAAGGATGTAATGGGTATTCATGTGAGGTGAGTGGTTCTTTTTGCATCTGGGTTGCAATAGCCAAGGTCAATAAGGGGGTGCTTTCCTGGAGTGGTCTGTCCAGATACTTCTTTAACAGGTTTACATGATAAACTTTTTTCCTTCCCCTTTTTGTCAATTTTATAGTTTGTTCTAGACACCTTCTCTAGAACCGTATATGGACCTTGCCAACCAATTTGTAATTTATTCTGGCTTCCCGGTAGTAGAAGCAGCACCTTCTCTCCGACTGCCAGTTCCCTGTCCTTTGCCTTCCTATTAAAATATGCTGCATGTTTCTTCCTGGCTTGTTTCAAATTATCATTTGCCAGTTTCCATCCAGCTTTCAAACGAGTGGTCAGTTCGTTCACATATTGATACGATGAGGTAACAGTCTTTTCCGCCTTCTCATCTGTCCAGGTCCTTAATAGGGCTACATCTGGATCTTTAATTTATCATACGTAGTTATCATGGAACCCGTCAGGTCCCGTCCATTAGAAGCCCTATAGTGAGGACTTTTCTTCCTAGAATCATCACTCACAAAACGACCACTACCAATTTTTTTCTTGGGTTTGTCTCCCCACTTTAGATTGCTTATGAGAGATCTTCGCTCTCTTTTCTGTTCTTCCAGTTTATATAAGTTCGACCGAGGGATTGTCATCTTATCCTGGGTTAAATTTCTTCTTTGTACTCTTCGCATAGTGGCCATGTTAATCCATTCAAGTGAAGACTGGGTGTGAAAAGGGGGCTCCCATTCCACTTTGTCTACCCGAGTATAATTAGTTTTCCTTTCAGGCCTAAAGTTGCCCCGTGGCGTTTCTAGGTCCTGCACATATTTTCCCTTTGTGGGTGTTCCCTCATGAAATACGCCACATGCTTCTACAAAGTTTTCAACATCGACATTTACGTCGGACCAATAGTATTTTCGAGCAATCTTTTGGCAGATGGTACCGACTTTCTCATGGTCACCATCTTTTCCAACATGTAAGTTCCTTATTAAGTTTGCCCTATATATCTTGGGAAGAACTAACTGTCCGTGACCAGTGGATCTAGTTCCTGTCTCCCTGTATAATAGTTTGTTCTTCATGAAATATTCACCCTTGCTCGGAGGTGTGTGGCATTTGGGCAATTTTTTAAAACAGGGCTTGAGTGTCCTATCCTCAGCCTGCGCCTTCCTCATCTCCTCTGGATGAGCATTTATAGGTTCACCTTCTTCCTCCTTCTTCTGTGACCTGGTCTGCACTGTCGCCATGATCACAGGTTTCTCGGGATTCCCCAAGAAGACGTATCTACACCCCAATATCAGAGGGTAGATTGGTTCATCTATCACTGCTGCTCTGATTTCTCCTTCCACATAGCGAGTTTTCACCGTTATCCTTGCGATGGGAAGTGTCATGAGTGGTATGTCCTTAGTCGCCCCCTTGTATTTCCACTGTTTCTGTGGTATACTGACTTGGGTCCACTAGGCTAGACTTCACAACTGAATCATAATCCAAACCTGTATCATAAAGGCACCTTATGGTGACCCCATTACAAATAACATCCTCACAAACTGGGGGGTGATAAGGTTCCTGTTGTCCCTTAGGATTAACCTTTAATCTTTGCGTCCCCGACTTCATTGCAGCAATGTTTGAAGGTTTCCTTCTACAAAATTCGGTGTTATGGTTATCCTTCTTGCACCATTTACACCATCTTTTTCCTTGGTTCAACGGTTTTCTTTCATTGAACTTTTGGTCATTGAACTGTGAGTTTCTGTCGCGATAGTCATTTCTTGGCCGCTCAAAGTTTGTCCTACCTTTATTTCCCTGCTCTCTATTATCAAATTTATTAAATTGCTGTGGAGCTTTAAAATTGTCTATGTGCTTCTTCTTAGCACCACTTACCTCTGCCTGGGCTGCCTGATACCTCTCAGCAACATTTAAAATTTCCCCCAACTTCTCTGCACCTTGTTCCATGAGAATTTTTCTCATGTCTGGAGCCATGGACTCTCTCAATTGCTCAATCATGATCATTTCTTTAAGATCTTGGGTCTTCCCCAGAGCCGTCCATTTCTCCAAATAGGTTTCTAGTCTAGCAGAGAATTGGTGGTATGTCTCCCCAGACAACAGTTTGGCATTTCTAAATTTCTTACGATAAAATTCACCATTCTTCTCGTATCTTAATAACAAAGCCTGCTTTAACATGTCATAATTGTCTTGGTCTTCCCTGTTCATTTTAGCAAATACTTCATAAGAAGTACCTCTCAATCCCTGTGATAGCTTTAAGCTCCACCTCTCTCTCTCTAATCCATATGTAGTAGCTAATAACTCAAAACGTCCTAGGTACCCCTCTATGTCATCGTCTTTTTCAACAAAATGGTCTAAATGAAACCCCATAGCGGAGTTTGAGGCTCCCAGACTAGGCGTAGCATCTGAGGCAAAAGGGCTGGCACCATTTTCAGGAGCCTGGCCTTGTAATTCCAGCTCCCTTAGTCGTAATTCGTGCTCCCTTTGCAACCTTCTATCTTCTGCTTCCCTTTCGGCCTTTTTTTCTTCTGCCTCCCTTTGCTGTCGTTTTTCTTCTGCCTCAATCTGCAGCCTCTTAATGTCTCTATCAGCCTCAATTTGTAACCTCTTCTCTTCAGCTAACCTTTCAGCCTCTAATTTTCTTTCAGCCTCTTTTTCTAATCTCCTTTCTTCCCGTTCAATATATTTATCACATTCAGCCGTTACGTATTGAATTAAAATTTGACCATCCATTCCCATCTCCTTCGCGGTGAGCACAGCAGCTGATCTAAATTTTGCCAGCTCCGCCATACTTTTTAGACAATATAATAATATACAAGATAAATCTCTAACCAGTAAATACACTAAGTACTTCTTATGACTATAGTCTAACCAATTCTAACTAACCAGTTAACTAATTAATTATTACTGGCTGTGAAGATTCACCAACTTTTATCTGCAGGGACACTTTTAATTTTAAAGGAAATTTTACAATTTATTTCCCTACTTTTATTTCTCCCACCAGGAGATCCTAATATTACTGTTGGGCTAATTATCCCTGGACAAGACCCCAATTTATGTAGTGGTGTTTGATGGTATTGTATGATGGTGATATTACTAAATGTAATTGTATGAGGCCAGCTGTGAAGGCTCCTGAGATAAAATGTAGTTGAGAATTGTCAGAAGGCCTTTCTTGCTACCACTACGACCTCACACTTAATTTTTTTTTAATGAATGTGGCTACGTAAAGTGTCTAGGGTTATGATATGTAGTGTGGTGTAATAGGTTGTAGATATACCCACAGATATTTAACAAGACTAATAATATTAATAAATGTTAAAATACACTGAACTAACTCACGTGTGTAAAATTTTTGATAAAATTATATTACATTTATTTTGTTCTGGATCAATTTTTTAGGTTGACCAGAACTTAAAAGGATTTAGAGATTATGAAAGAAATGCATGGAATATTATATCATAAATGCAATAGTGTACATATATATGTACTATACTAGTTAGTTTTTATTAAAATGTTCTAGTAGTCATCTACTTGGGAGGATAGTTACTGTTTGTGCTGTTGGGGTGGCCTCATCACACCTGTCTATATTGACTACACAGTGTCCAGAAAATGGTGGGAATTTTTATGGGGTATTAGTAACTACACAGCGTTGGTGAATGTCCAGCAGACCAGAGGCTCACTCATCTTGTCGTTGTAGCTCTGGTGCTGAAATCAGGTGGTCCCACCTCTCCGTGCTGGCGGGCAATAATGGTGGTCTCTGTCACAAGTACTGCACAGATACACTCGAGTAAAGTCACCAACTGAATAGACACTGCTTTGTTGACAACAGAAACTCGCAGCTCTGCAATCAAAGTATGGGCCATGTGTCAAAATCTATTCTCTACCCACGTCTGGACACAACACTGACACAACAACCACATCATACAGACAGGTCAGATCTCTCTGACCAAACAGCACATTTACCATGGTGGTTTTACATCAGATAGATCCTCCCAGACTATAGGTTCTGAAAAATATTTATTAGTTGCCTGCCCTAAAAGAGGATAGGTAATATGTTTCATTATTCTCAACACTTGATCTGTCTTGCCTAACCCTTGCTGGAGTTTATGTACATTGTTGGTCCCTAGACCCTGACTAGGGCGGGGGGTCTAGAGCAAATCCCTACTTGTTTGTAAGGCTAGATTTCGATATGGCAGTATCAAATCACTCGAACATGAAACAATATTCAAAATATATAAGGAAATAATTTCAATCTTACCAGATTATGAATAAATAACACAGAATTGCTAGCAAAACTCAGCTGAGCTGCTGGCTATAGTATGGCGTCCCTAAATTTATTACACTTTCTTTCATATGGAAATCACCACACTTTAAAATCTGTGTCTATCACTGAACAACTATTGAAGAATGGCCCCACTTTCGCGTCTGAGCGCTAATGATATGATTGTCTGTGGCCAATCACTGCCTAGGTTTATTTTAAATTCAAATTTCCTACCATAAAGTCATTTCAGTCATGCTTCAGTCAAGTATGGATGGTTATCTGTTAGTCTGTCCGTCTCTACTTGTGTTTCTACAAAATGTACTAGATTTTTGAACCAACCTTTCTCTCCCCTCCAAAATTTTGTCGTTAAAAGTTATATTTAGACACAGCTACCACCCAAAAACCCTCTCCTCCATACTAAGTAAATTTGAACACCTGCGTTTCGAGGTCGTGTTTTTTTTGTGCAATTAGCGACACTTTTAGATTCAATACAGTCTGTCGATGATGTGAACAACACTGTCTTTTGTCATTATCTTCAATATTATCTATCCGTCTGTAAAATTAAGAACATATTAGTTCACTGCTCAGAATAGGCCATCCGGCCAGCTAATTTTTATATTCCTAACATTAATATTAAGAAAAAAGTACTTTTTAATTTTTGTAATATTCCTAACATCTGCGTTTAGCCGCTGAATTCAAATCAAGGCCTTGGTATCGCGCAAAAGCGTCCAATAAATGACTGTGGCGTAACATATCTATGGTCCCTTCTGTCGAGTTGCTTACTTTTTATGTCAACTTGGGAAACGTGACTTTTCTCCGTTTCCCCCCCAATTGCGTCTCCTTAGCCTTTCCAGTCTCACGCAATCTTTCCAGTCATATTTTTTTCCTTTTTGATCCGCCGTTCCCCTCCTGTCTAGCAAGTCAATTATTATGGAGGATGATGACCCGCGGTCTAGGCGATCATGTACTATTCGCAGCCTACGCATTATGTTTTTATCCTTAAATGTTATCTTTGGAGATATTTTACCGTTGTATCTCTGTCAATTTCACTACACAAACGAAACGCTGGCTGAGGGAGGCAATCATTAAAATAGCTAAGATTAAAATAAAATACATCTTTCAAGCCTCGTCGGTGGTTTATTGGATAGAACGGTGCCCTTCCAAGTAAATCTTCTGCGTTCTATTCCTGGTAGAGGTTTATTAAGATAATTGTTACCGTACATTTACGGTCACCACAAATGTTATGTAGGAACGTAACAATATCTTTTCTGTGTACTGTTGTAGTCAGTCCGACCTGGGCCAAACAGCTTTGGTATGCGTGATTAGCTCACCAGGCGTTGAGGCGCTAACAGGGTGTCATGTTGACATCCGAACATCAGACATTTCTCGTATGTGAGGTACTCGAAGTTTGTGTGGTTGACAAGTGATGTGGGTGTGTAGAGACACGAATGCGTTTAGGCTCTTTGATATGTAAGCAAGGCACCCACTCACTCACATGCAGTAGTCAGTAATTGTAGAAACTGCTGGAACTTTCAACCATTTATTTACGAGACACAGTGACATCAACAGTTACAGTCAAATGGACGAGAATCAAGGACATCGTATATATTGGAAATGATTGGCAAAACATCTGACATTATAAAGCTTGAACCACTCATCTATAAGGACGTTATCGACAATGGTCTGTCCTTTAACAACTGTTCATATGTGGTAATAATTAGGAATATCAAACATCATCAGTTTTGTATAGCTCGTAGGTATGATGCTAATAACGCTGGCTTGACAACATATTCTTTTCCTACTGTAGCTCAGGGCCCCTGACTGAACGCGTCAGGTAGTCCTTTAACAAATATAGTTGCTTATAATAGAAGTCTGTGAACTTGTAAATAAAGTAAAGACTTCATCTGGCTTCACCTGCCAGGTACTTCTTCTTCTGCTCAAAGTTATAGGCCGTAATGACGGGCCTTATAATGGTTGATAAACAACTGTACATTTTTTCCATAGGCATGTATTATCTTCCATGCTGAAACATACCGCCATCCTGCGGGTTTCATATCAATATACGTTCATTGTGCTTCTGTAAAGTACTTCAACGAATAGACCTAATTGGCTACGTCAAGCACACATAATGGACTCTGGATCACAAGAACTGTGAGCGCTACTCACAGGTTCATACTAAATGTTCTGCAAACTTTGCATAATAATTAAGTTATTTTACCTTGGACAGAATTCCGAGAAATACACAAATAACACCTGTCGTCATTCCAGACGAACAGAATAACTCTGGGGAGAATCACTAAGATCACAAGACTATCTTTCCCCCAGATAATGCAGAGAAGAAACAACGGACATCTTCGTCCGGCAGAAACCAGCTCATCACTCCCAGACGGAAGTCTACTAGGTTCTCGCTAAAAACTAGCGCATGCGTAGACAGAACAGATTTGAGAACAGTTAACCCCCGTCTTAAGACTGATCAACCACAAAGAATAAACACAGGGAAGGTAACCCCTAATCAACCTGTGTCAGGGAGTTAACATACAGTTCTGTACCTTCGATTATCAAAAGTATTAAATAGATTTACATCTTCTGGAACCGTCAAAAATGACGGCAACAATAATAATAATAATAATAATAATTTATAATTATTAATTCAGCAACATATCTGCACTTTTGGTAAGTGTATTTTCGTTAATTATAGTTTCCAAATGTATGCGTGTTTTGTCGGGTTTACTTGCTTGGGAAGGGTAAAAGGTGTACTGAAATGGACAAGGAGAAAAAAATTGAATATAGGAGAAATGGCGTTATTCTCAGAACACGAGACCGAACTCGCACACAACAGCGCCTTGCCGTCACCCCTTGAAGATTTCCAGGATAGTAATGTAATCCCATAGCAGATTGGAGGAGTAAAGTGTTAGAGACGTCACTATACTAAGTACAGTTTTTTCATGAGGTGGGTTGACTAGTTCCCTTCTTTGTTGTTTTTCCTTCCCTAACTCAAGAGCAGAGTCGGGTCCTCATTTCCAGCTGGGTAGACTGAGGCGTGAAGCTACTCTGTTTCGATTAATGCTAGTATTAATGATAAATTTAATGAGATGGTCGACTATAACAACAAAATTAACTAGGGCTGGGACTGATGAAAAAAATCTTAATCGATTAATTGCATTTCTTTAATCGAAAATTAATCGGTGAATTTCGAACAATTCGATAAATTATCAAAAATCGTGAATAATATTTTTTTATTTAAAATCACTAAGGACTTTCTTTATTTTACTTGTTATACGGCAACATCGTGCTGACGTTATAATGAAAATACTGAAACGTTACAAATAAAAAAATAATTATTATTCACCATAATTCCAAGCACAAACCACTAACATAACAAATTCTCTCGCATTTAAGCTTACTTACTTACTTACTTAGTCGTTCCCCTTCTACCGTGAGGTGTAGAGGTCTGGAAGAGAGAGCGCCAGACCATTCTATCAGCTGTCTTCTTCCTGGCCTGGTTCCATTCTAGTCCTCGGTCCTTCAAAGATTGTCTAATGTTGTCCTCCCAGCGGACTCTGGGTCGTCCTGGAGGTCTGGATCCCTGGCTCTTTGTTTCCAATGCTTGTCGTGGTAGCCGATCTTCTCCCATTCTGCAGACATGGCCAAACCATCTTAGTTGGGACTGTTCTATTTGGGTCTGCAGCGGATGGGATTTTAGGCCTTGACGGATCGTCTGGTTGCGGACCATGTCTCTTCTTGTTACTTCAACCACTTTCCTCAGATACCTCATTTCTGAGGTTTGGATCTGGCTTTTGTGGGTTGTAGTCATTGCCCACGACTCGCATCCATATGTCAAGACTGGGACATAGGTGGAGCGGTATACAGCCATCTTCGTTTTCTTACCAACCTCTTTCTTGCTGAGGAATCCACGATTTATGGCCTGAAAAAGTCTCCCAGCCGCTGCTTTTCGAGTGGCCAACTCTCGCATTTAAGCAAAAAACATAAACATGATTTAAAATGAAATAATCAATTAGAATCTGTTTTATCAATTAATCGAGGGAAAAATAACATTAAACGGTTCAATCAATCAATAAATCAATCAATTAATCAATGTCCTTTTGCTCCCCAAGGAGCCTAGGCTTTCAACAAACACATGCCAAATTCCTACTGTCACGTGTCATCCGATCAAGGTCTTTCCGTGTTTTTCTCATCATTTTCACTTCTGTATCCAGTTCTCTTCTCCATGTGTTTTTTTTTTGTCTACCCCTGCCTCTCTTTCCCTGGGGATTCCAGAACAAGGACTGCCTTGTAATGCTATCAACAGGTTTCCTCAATGTGTGTCCTTATCCATCGCCAGCGTCTTCTTCTCAGCTCTTGTGCCACCGGCACTTGTGTGACTCTTGTCAACAGTTCCACATTTGTGACTTTGTCATACCATTTCAATCCTTCTGTTATTCGCAAGCACCGATTAAACGATTAATTAATCGTTAAAGATCCCAGCCCTAAAAATAACCGTTCTTTTCAAGTGTTCTACGTTGGTTAAAATGTTGAGAACCATCTGGCTCACCTCGCTGTGCCTCCGAGCTTTTCCAGACTGGGCATCCACATTTATTCTGCTCCAGCCATCTCATTACAGCTGACGACGTCTTCCCATTAAGTAAATCAGTCTGATTAAAACGATCTTGAATAGACACAAGTCGCTCTGCTAGTCTCTGTACCGCCTTGAAGACATCCATTTGCAACGACCATTGGCTGATCAGCAAGCACGTGCTTCAGAATCCAATGAGACCAGAATCCTTCTCGCGACGCGAACCGCGTGTCTTCGGCTTCATTCTTACACTCTGGGGAGAATTAACGAGTCAAGATAATCCTATAAACTATTCCTACAAACAGGCGCACTCTTGATAATCCTATCTGTTGTTACTTACAGGCAGACGTGTTCAAAATGATTAGATCACCTCTTGTCTAATGTAGGTCAACCGCTCTAATTGTGTTACATCAATTGGATCTAACGTGACAAATGTAGATCTAGTTGAGAAATTCAATTAAGTTGCACAAAAGAACGGCCACCCAGTCTACGCACTATCTCTAACATTGCCTGTGAGACCAAAAAAAAAAAAATCATTATTGGTTCTGTAGAACGCCCTTTTTTCTTTCTTCTTAATTAAATCGCAGTTGGAAATTAAGAGATATACAAAGACCGTGTTTACAAATGAACCGTGGAAGCGACCCCTACTAGAATACTCTAAATAGAGTTTTAACACAGCAGGTGATTCCCAGAAAGAGTCTCTTCTCCCCCTCCCCCCTCTCATTTTCAGAGCCACTATTTGAATGCAGTCAGCGACCCATAGCTAGGGGCAGCGAACCAGAGCTGACCAAGACCACCTTGGTGGTCCTGGAAACAGGCTGCATCACTGCAGTCTGGCTGAGGAATAGGGATCGAAGAGGGAAGGCAAACCCGGTCCCCAAAAATGCCGTGCGGAAGACGGATGTATCGGCCGAAAGGCACAAATATCGCAGCTTCGCTGTAAATAGACACAACGCTACCAACGTCCTTTTCAGGACGAACGAGGAAGAAGAAGAAGAAGATCCACTATTTTATCTGCTTGACGCTTTTTTTTTAAGGTAAGGCGTGTAGGGGAAAATGGACCATGACTCAAGCGTTTCATCTTATTATTGCTTTTCTTCACTCGCTCTGAGAACTGAACCCACTCCACAAGTACGCAATTACTAAACCCCGCCTTTTTCCAGAGTGAGCGGATATATGCGAGGATTATTTATATATGTTTCGTATTGATGATGAAAGATACATGCGAAAATACAGATTAATTGTTGACGGTTTGACCGCAAAAGTGTGTGTCGGGAATAAGGATAAAAGACAAACGGCGGAATGTCAGACGGGCCTGCGTGCCCAGTTCTCTATCCGTTTAAAATTAACTTCGTTCGTTCGTTCATTAACTGCAATATATACCTATAACTCACAACTGCGAAACATAAATTTCAAGCATTATTTCAAAATTGCATTTATTTACTCCACTGGTCTCCTGGGATTTTTAATGACGCTTTACGGAACCTCAGAGTCCCGGGTAATCCTGGTTGGGAAGCACAGGTACTGATAATTGATTGACTACAGTAATAGAACATTAAAGGCTGTTATAAAAGACATCTGTCTTGTTTATTCATCATTTCGTCACATGATCTGGTAGACTATTAATAAACATTATAATCGTCACCATTAATATTACAATTACAACAAAGACAGATTTACAGCGTTATATATCATCTGCGTGACGTATTTATGTTGAACTGTTTGGTTATCGTCTGTGAACTATGATCTCCTTTCTGTTACTGCGGCCCGAAAAGGGAGCAAAGAATAACATAATCTGTACCCTACCACATCTGTCGTAGATGGCACATACAGATTGTTGGGGATTGGGCCGCTTGCTTCATTTTGTAAGAACTTCAGTCAGAAATATGACTCATTCACCCAAGGCAAGTAATTCAACTCTGTCGTCAAGATTGGAAAAGAGTTCTCCTTCTGTGAAGTTCACGATGCAGTAAGGAGAAAGTCGATTAGGAGTCTGGACTCACTTCCGTTAACTCTTTCCACCCGAAGAGTCAGATTGGCAAAGCAGTTAGAGCTCTTGCCTCTCGCAGCAAAGTTACCAGGTTACAGTGTCGAAATCTGGTAGCATCATTCTGCAGCCTACCCAGCTGTAAATACACATCTGACTCTGCTCTTTTGCTAGGGATGGCAAAGGCAGCGAGGAAGAGAACTGGTCGCCCCACCTCATGAAGCTTGACATTATATAGTGAAGTCTCTAACATTTCACTCTCCTAATCCAGTGTCCGCAGTGGGACTACCTTTTATCCCCAAGAGCCGTATGGTGCGCCACAAAATGGTATATTATTCTCACAAGAGCCGCATACTACGCCCATTTGATTATAGTCATAGGGCTACGACAAACATTTGCGAAGTCCTACTATACCGTGCAATCAGTTCCATGTCTTTCTATGTCTTTCTCATCATTTGTCTCACGTTCTTTTCTCCGTGTGTGATTTGGTTTTCATCTACCTCTCTTAACGTGGGAATTCAAAAGCATGGATTGCTTGTAAAAAAGGTAAAAAAGGTCAAGGATCCCGTTACACGCCCATTGAGGCATATTGGGCACATATTTTCTTGAGCATCGGCACACTAGGGGTGATGTGGTCAGCATCACGCCGGCCACCTTAACCTTTCCAGAAGTCGCTCTGGTACCCAATTCATGAGGCTGGGTCGACCCCGGAGCCGTTTGGGGTCTAAAAAATCCCACCTCAACTGGGGATCGAACCATGGACCGCCGAGCTAGGTAGCCAGTGCACTAACCACTGCGCTACCGCGGCTTGTAAGGCTATCAAAAAGTTTCCTTAACGTGTATCCTATCCATGGCCAGCACCTTCTTCTTTATTTCTTGTTCCACTGGCACGTGACTGGTTCTTGGGGTCATTTTTGTACTGGTGATCGCCCCTGTGTTACTGTGATCTAACAGGGGAACAAAGAAGAGTAACACTGTAAACTACTATGCAACGTCATATAAGGCGAATAAGGAAGGTTGGGCATTGAGCCAGATACCTCATAGTGTACGAACGAACGAACGTTATTTTTGAAGGGTTAAGAATTGGGCGCGCAGGCCCGTCTAACATTCTGCCCTTCCACTCTCATTTATCTTGCATACTATAGCATTTCATTCCCACATGTTACTTAAAGCATTAATATGAAGGCATGCAACATTATAAAGGTAATATAACAGCGTACGTTTACAGTATGCAGTCATAATAAAAATTAAGTATTTTTCTTTAAACAAGCAAGAAAGTAAAAAAAAAAAAAAATGAAATGAAATAAAATTTAAAAAAAATAAAAAAATCCGTACAGTAAATCATGAATTCGAACATAATCAGATTAAGTGGCATGGTATCAGAACTCATGAAGTATTTGACAGTCTGCTATTGAAGGAGGTGAGACTTGGTGTTATTTCTTTGCCCTCCTTAACCCAAGAGCAGAATCAGTAGGAGAGATAGATAGACATAACTTTATTTAAAAGGGTAAAGAATTGGGGACCCAGGTCTGTCCGGCCTTCCAGTCCTTTATCTTTCATTATGTATCCCGACACTCACTCATGCGGTCATCAACAATTAATCTGCATATTTGAACGTGTCATTGAACATCAATAGAAAAATTACATAAACACATTTTCGCTTATATCCGTACATTCTTGAGGGAAAATGAAATAATAATAATAATTTCTTACGCACTTTTGTAGTAAAAAAAATGTGTATCTGCTCATTCTCCTACACATCATCACATTTAAGCAAACAAATACATTACATATTTCAAAAGTACAGTGATATGCAGGTACATTCTCACATACATTACATTATATAGTGATACTACATGGATATAAAAACAATTATTCACATTGACAATAAAGAGCGGAAGAGGAAAAGAAAGGTTAACATATAGATGAGATGTGGACAGACAAAGGCTGCTTCTATGGGAGTAGGTAATCGGTGTTGATGAAGTGTTTGACAAGTGCTTTGCTGAATGAGTATTGTCTAGGTAGGTTTTTTACGTGGTGTAGAAGTCTGTTCCACAAGTAGGCTCCAGAGTAGGCTAGACTCTTTTTGAACAGGTCGATCCTAGGTTTGGGCAGATGTAACTGATGTAATTGTAGTCCCTCTCTTCTACTGGTTTGAAACAATGATCGTAGGTACGGCGGGGCATTGTTTGATAGAATTGCGTGAGTCAGCTTGACTTTGTTGTAGAGAAGACGTTTTTTTAGCGACAGTATTTTGGGTTCTTTTCGTGTCCTTGCATGTGGTATCGTGCGATTATAGGTGATCAGACGTACTGCTCTCTTATGCAGGGAGTGCAGTCTCTTTGAAGTGGAAGCGGAGCAACCATCCCAAAGTGTAGAGCAGTAATCTAGATCTGTCTGTATATGTGAGGTGTAGAAATATAGTCTAGTGTCTGCGTCTAAGAAGTGTTTTTTGTTTTTTTTTGGCCAGCTGGTATGTCTTCTGAGCTAAGTGCTTGGTTAAATTCCATACGTGGGAGTTCCACGTTAAGTGCTGGTCAATCGTCAACCCTAGAATTTTGTGTTCTGTTACATGCTCAATTTTATTGATCCGCGTGTTTCTGTAGCGATCTTTTGGTGAAGTTTAGGAGTTTCTGTCTGGTGGTAATCAACATAGATTTTGTTTTTGCTGTGTTTACTGGCATACGGTGCATATTACTCCATTTTGTTAGATTGTCTACATCGCTTTGAAGAGTCATTTCAAGTGCCACGCAGCCATTGTCACTGGTGTAGATAGTACATTCATCTGCGAAGAGGTCACGTTGAATATTTTAGATGTAGCCGGAGGTCGTTGATGAGCAGTGCGAAGAATAGGGGTCCAAGAATAGAACCCTGCGCTACTCCTATATCTATCTTCGAGAGATCTGATGTCGAGTTGTTGTGGAGCACTAACTGTTGTCGATCTGCCATTGATTTGATGATGTTTAGTGGATTAGAGTCTATTCTGAAGGTTTCTAACTTTTGAACCAAGGCAGTGTGGTCAATCATGTCAAATGCTCAGCATTTAGGAAAAATCGCAGCACCGAAGACCAACTAGTATATCTAGCCCAGGAAGTAGAAAATGCTTTTCAGGAGAAAAAGAAAGTGCTGGCGGTTTTTGTAGACTTGACAAAAGCTTTTGATAAGGTGTGGAAAGAAGGACTCCTCCTTAAGATGCTCAACAGCAAAATTGAAGGGAGAATGTTCAACTGGATACGGGACTTTCTTCGATACCGCACAGCAAGAGTAAAACTTGACGGGAAACTGAGCCATCGCGTCACTCTACAACAGGGTGTGCCACAAGGAGGAGTTATCTCCCCCACACTTTTTATCATATATGATAAATGATATTGCAGAGAAACTGTCCGGGCATATCTCCAGGGCTCTTCATGCTGATGATTTTGCTGCCTGGTGTGCTGCTGAACATTTGCCTACTGCGAAGTTCAGGATGCAAGCAGCGCTAAATACCATCGGTAAATGGGCATCAGATTGGGGAGTACAGATAAACCTCTCCAAGACAGTAGCAACCTGCTTCTCTCTGTCAAATCGCCGAGAAACGATCAAACTGCAGCTAAATGGAAGTGAACTTCCAATCGAGGAAAACCCAACATACCTAGGAGTCAAGTTGGATAAGAGACTCACCTGGAAGCCGCACATAAAAGCAGTAGAACAGAGAGCAATAAGAAAGCTCTCTATTATGAAGAAAATGGCTGGCACAAGTTGGGGGGCAAATACCAACATACTTAAAAAAGTCTATACAGGCACAGTCAGATCTGTACTTGAATATGGCATGTCAGCCTGGGCCACAGCATCTAAAACAAAACACAGAATGTCTAGGGAAAGTGCAAAATTCAGGCCTTAGGCTAATCACTGGAGGGATGAAGACTTCTCCAATCCAGGCAATGGAGCGATACACCAACATCCGCTCTCTTGATGACAGACGTGAGGAAAAGGTATTCACTCACAGTGAGAAGCTTCTACGAATGCCAAGTCATCCAATGCATGTCAAACTCCATAGTGTGACAAAGAACAGGCTGAAAAGAACCAGCTTCCTAAACATCTCCAAACATCTGCATCGATGCCATGAAGACCTCCTCCCAAATCGATCTACTGAGATTGAAATGTTAATTGATTACGAGGAGCCAGACGACTGCCATGGAAATATATCTATCATCACAGAAGTCCCTGAAATAAAAAAGAAAGGCCACCTGACCCCTCAACAACTAAAAACTTTGGCTCAAGAAATGATTGAAGAAAAGTACAACCCGAAGGAGTGGACACATGCATACACAGATGGATCTGCTGAGGGGGCAGTAAAGAACGGTGGAGGAGGCATTTTTATAAGATTCCTAAATGGAAAGATCATCCGAAAGGCCTTCCCAACTGGAAAGATCTCCTCCAATTTTAGGGCAGAAGCTATGGCACTACTGCAAGCCCTGAAGATCCTCACCAGACCTGAACAGCAGCCACAAGCTAAGATAGTAATCTTCACTGACTGCAGATCATTACTTGAATCAATACAAAACACCAGAAATGATAACATGATGAATGAGATCAGATCTGAGCTTAACATCATCCAAAGGTCATCAACCATTGCCCTTCAGTGGTTACCTGCCCATTGTGGAATCGCTGGTAATGAGAAAGCAGATGCTCTATCAAGAAGCGGCAGTAAAATGGAACAATACAGCCACCCATTGCCCTATCGGGAAGCAAAAACCATCATCCACAACAAGTACAAAAATCAGTGGAAGGAGGAAGGGGATATATACAGCAGAGATGACCCAATCCACCACCTAACAGACACCAACAGACGACAATTTTCCGCCTGAGAACTGGACACTGCAGATTACTTGGACATCTCTATCGCCTCAAGATATCCCACACGAATGAATGCCCTTGTGGAACTGATATCCAGACTCCAGAACACATTCTCCAGAACTGTCCAACCCATGATAAATTGCGACGTGCGACCTGGCCAAAAGGTGATGAGCTCCAGCAGAAGCTATGGGGCTGCCGCGCCGACCTGGAAAAGACTGTGGACTTCGTCCTGACGACAGGCCTGCAGATTTAGCATGACTACAAACCGAACGCAGAAGAAGAAGAAGAATGTCAAATGCTTTTTTATTGAAGTCGACAAAAACAGCACCACATAATTTTCCATCATTTACGTTCGACAGCCAGTTGTCTGCCATTTTGGTGAGAGCTGTGTGACAAGAATGTTTGGGTCTAAAGCCTGAATGGCTCTCAATGTTTGATTGTTGTTAAGTGTTGAAGTGTGGTGTTGTAAATGTGTTTCTCTAGTGGTTTTGATATAGATGATAGAATGGATATTGGTCTGTGTGATAAACGAGCGCAAAGCCTTATCGCCTTATTTTTTCCTACATCTTTCTTATTTTATTTTCTCAAACATTGTGCTCTTTCATCCCACATTTGCTATTTCATCGTTTTTGATTACTCGCGACTGGTATCTAGAGAACCACATTTGTTCTTTTATCGGTGGTGAAAGAAATTCTTTTGATTGAGTCCCCCACCTGGCATTATCTTTTGAAGTCCACATTGCCTCGTGATAAATCTGGTGAAACACATGTGGTTTCATGAAAATCATACACCTGGGCATGGCACAATTTCTGTGGACTATTGTTAACTTTGAAGCAAGCGCGACAGACACAAAAGATTAGTCTCTTTCTTTTCCGGCCGCTGTCCATACAAGCGACGGGTCACTACATTGGGACAAATGCGATGGAGCAGCCACCTTACATAAAGGTTAATTATGTTTGGAGACGTCCAGCTTGACCAGGTGAAGAAGTCTTCTCATGCTGTTTAAACAAACCGCCATGTAATACAATAGGCGGCGCCACAAAGGGACTTGTTATCATGCTGGCGACAATGGACAGCGAGTTTTGTGACAGTTAGCGGACTGGTGAGTTTGTCCAGCTGGCCAATCAGCAAACACCGTGCAGTCTGACAAAGACTGATAGGCAACGCAAACGAAAGTTGGTGGCGGATTGCCTAACCCATTTCAGCCCGTGACACGCGCTGACAGTGGAGCAACCAGATGGCCTCTTAGCTATTGGGGATGAGCGGAGTTGTACGTCACCGGTCCAAGGGACCCACATTTGACTTTTAGAGATATAATATACCGCGCAGCTCGCTAGAGAGATGAGTTCAGTTTTTTAACATTGTGGTGTAAAGAAAAATCCCTAAAACTTAGCCTGCAATTAATTTAGTGTGGATAAAATATTTCATATCTGTGTATATTGTGTTCTTAAAAGATTTTGCGAAGGGAAAAGAAGTTCATCGGAAGTCTGAGTCTACACGCTACGTGTCTGACGTCTAACCAGAAATAAGTTATCAAAACGGACATTTGGCTAGCAGAATTCGCCATAGGACATTCTTCGTTCCTCGCTTAAAAAGGAATATTTCTCGCCCACGATCAAGATGGTGGACGCATCATTTTTTGTCACTTGCGCACACGTTCAAAACATATTTAAATCAAGTTCCAATCACTCGAAAGCTTACTACTTGAGTCTACATAGTAAGAACTTTTCGTGAAGATATCCAGTCTGGCCAGTACCTCCGAAGATTAGACAACAGACATTTTCATACGACAACTATTACCTGGTGATCAACGCTACAGAGATATACTCAAACAGTGAAGGATTGTATATCGTCAACGTTCTCAGTACGACAAAAAATTTCATCAGAACGTCCTCGACTTAGAGATACCCCACTCGACACAACTTATAACAACTTGGGACATTCTATGCATACATGTGAATCATCCTATCCGGGTGAAGCATTTAGAGACACATGGACTGTGTAGATTACTCACCATTTTGGTAATACGTATCATATCACATCATCATCATTTCGCTTTACACAAGCTTATTCTTAATTACCTACTACTTAATTAACTACAATATTAATATCTCATCTGTGTGTTTTGTGTGAATCGTCTTTTATCATCATCACATTCTAACCACTACTAATCCTATATGTGTAGAGATTTACTTAATAAACTCAGTAATCGTTTGATCATTATCTAATATGTTAATGTATCACTCGTGCCGTTGGTGTTAAATATTTATATATACAGGGGAATTTCTACACTCAGATGAGGTTGGGGGCTTTTTCTGTTACGGGATCTAAGGAAGAAGCTAAGGTCGCGAGGAAACAGAACTCTCTCCATAATTCACTAGAAAACACTGTCCAGTGGAAAGCATTCCCATTCCCTACTTCTGGTCGTTATCTCGGATAGGTCTCTATCCTTTCTTAACGAGCCAATTTCTGGAGACCTTCTACCTAATATCTCATAGGCTATTCCTGGCAAAAACTACTGTCGTAGTTGTCCCAATTACCACCACACGACAGTCTGTAACTGTTGGGATCGTTATGTGAGCAAGATTTATAGAGAGGATACACTTTGGCGGTTTTAAATGCTGTGGGGAAGTAGTTGTGTGCAATACATTGGTTGTATACATAGGTTAAGGAGTCGATGGGTGCAGCGTAACGTAGAATCTTATTGCTGATACCATCAAGTCCAGATGAGTTGTGGTTAGTTTCTTTTCCTGACGAATGAGGTATGTAGTGGTCTTTTAATGAGTGTTAGCTACGTTAAAAGTCTAGGGTACTGAAATGTAATGTGTAGGTAATAAAATACACAGACACACACATGTAATTAATAAGTCTAATAATGATAATAATAATCTCTATGATACACTGAACTAACACTGGCTGTTATAGTTTAAGTTTGAAAATTTTTTAATTTATTAGTCCTGAACCAATTGTTTCTTTTGGTCAGAACATATGAAATGATAGGTATTTATCAATGAAATGCATATATATATATATATATTGCATAATCAAATATAACTTTTGTACATAGGTATATTATTACAATGATTAATATTAATGGTATCTACACTGTCTTGGGAAAACTAGCACTGGATGTTTAGTTGGGGTGGCGTCATCATGCCCAATCTATGGTTACAAAGTTCATAGTCTTTGACATATGGACTGATGTTAATGTTTTTATGACACGATTTATTTCTTTATTTATGGTGGATATTGTTTATGAATCTCCAGCAGGCCAGGTTTGCACTTTACTGGCCTGTAATGATGTAGTACATAATTCTTGTGGCCCCCTTCCTCTCAGTAGCTGGAGTAAAATGTTAGGCTGCACAGACACCCGCTCTTGTACTTCTACAAGAGCATCTGACACAATCGTAGTGCCAGATCAGAAACTCACAATTCAGAATTGAGAACACAGTTACTTAGGACAAGCAAAACTCAGCTGAGCTGCTGGCTAGATTAGGGCGTCCCACTGATTTTTATTTATTTATTCCGGGAAATCACCTCTAGCAGTCAATAACTGTGTTAATGGACAGTCGTATATCAAATGGTACAAGTGTGCGTCTCTCATTCACTAATATAAATACTTCTGTCCAATCAACGAGCTTCCACTCTAACTTTTTTCAAATATTCAAACCAAAAGTCAAATTTCAGTCAAATCTCAGTCAAGTGTGTATTATTTTCTGTTGGTCCGTCTGTCTCTACTTGGCTTTTCACAAAATACACTTGTTTTTTGGACTAACTACATGCAAAAACTGCACAAACCTGCCCCCCTAAGTTATTTTTAGCTTCTATCCTCCGACTTTGCCCCTCTAGTTCATTGCAGTTTGATTTTTGCATTTTTAGTCTCAAGGACGCCAAAAGGTAACTTTAGTGAAAGTATGTAGAAAAAAACTGTTCGCTAGTCTGATTGGAACAATACGGTCTTTCGTCAATATCTTCCGTGTTATCTGTCCGTCTGTATAATTAAAAGTATATTATTTCTCTGCTCAAGATGGGCTATCAAACTAGCTAGGTTTTATTTTGATAACTTTATTATTAAAGAAAAACCTACTTTTCTCAAGGTTAGTTTTTGAAATTTGTTTTTGAACCTTCGTCCACGTGTTTGCCGCTATATTCAAATAAAACAACCAATTACCGTAAAACGTCCAAGATACGACTGTTTCTAACAAGAGCTAAGGTCCTTTTTCTACCAATTCCTTACATTGTGTCAACTAGTGGCGTGATTCTTTTTTCTTTAAACTACAAATTGCGTCTTTTTGCCTTTTAGGTTCAAACACGTGTTCCGTCATATTTTTTCTTTTATCTCCGTTTCCATCCCGTCTAAAAGGGTAAACCGTTTCGTCTGCATGTCTAACTAGTTAGTTTCAATGGCGGTAGAAAGCGCTGGCGTAGGCGAGAATGTATCCTCGTATCTTACGTATAATTGTATCCCTACATGTTATCTTACCCGTTATCTTTATAATTGGAGATATTTTAACGTTGTATCACTGTAATATCACCACAAGGTACTGTACTATGTTTCTAAGTGTCCGATACCTGCTGAAATCTTTGAGCTTCGTCCCGCTCCCTCATTGTTGATAATATTTCTTTTGTTATCCATGGGGTCTTTCTGATGTTTTTGACACGGACCTGCTTTATAAGAACATGTTTGTCGAATACGTTGGTGAAAGTTTGTGTCCAGTAAGTTATGGCTTCTTCTGGATGCAGAAGTCGGTGCACGTATGAGAGAGGGGCTATTTATAGGTCTTGTAGGAATAACTGAAGGTTAAAGTTTTTGAAATTTCTGTAGTGGGCTGTGATGTGTTCCCTTTTAGGCGCTTTGAACCCCTTTCTCGTCCAGGTACAGGAAATAGGATAGTGGTCACCTATTGACGTCTGTGTGACTGTGCATTCTATAATATTTTCTGGGAAGGTCGTATAGATATGATCAATTAGTGTAGATGATGAGTCTGTTACTCTCGTGGGTTGGTTGACTAACTGTGTGAGATTGTATGAGATGGTGATATTATTCCACGTGTTGTTCGGTCTGCGAAGGTCAATATTGAAATCCCCTAGTAGAATAATTTCCTTCGAAGAAGCCCAAACATTGTCCATCATTCGTGAGAATGTGTCAAACCATACAGTAGAAGAGCTAGGGTTCCGGTACATGTAACCAATTAATACAGGGGTCAGGTTGGGGAGTTTTATTTCAAGGCATATACATTCAATGCCTGTATGTTCAAAATCATCACGGCGTCTGTACTGAAGAGATGTCGAGATGTATATGACTAGCCCTGAGTAGAAACTGTAAGCCATAAAACCTTTAGAACGAACTGACACGTCACCCAAAGCAAATAATTTGGACAGTAGAGAAAATATTAGCAGCAAAAAAAAAAACAATATTTACAAATGCATGTTTTCAGCATTCAAAGGACAAAAAAAATGCACTTAACTGATTTAAAAAAAAAGATATGCAAAGATATAAAACTCATGAAAGCTAGAGGAAGATCAAAGAGCAGATGGAAAAGAGAACTGGAGCAGACATGAAAGGGGTGAAGAATACATGGATAGATCATGAGCTGACGGCACGGGGCAGAAAGACTTGACATAAGTTTGTTGAAGGTCTATGCTCCTTGGGAAGTTGAAAGGTGATGAATAACTGACTGAATGAATGATCGGCTGAGTGACTGACTGACTGAATCAATGAATGAATGAGTGAGCAACTTTTGTTGATATTAATCTTTGCACAGCTTCCAGTTTTACAATGATTGTCGCTGACAACTGAGAAAAATTCGAAAAACAAAAATGCATATGGCGGGGCTTCCGCCAATTTGCCGCTGCATACGTCACACGGGATCGACATAAACGGAGATCAAGGACAGGAGACAAATACAAGCAGAAGCGGTCGAGATTTACAGCAAATATCACGTGATTCATTCATTCCCAACTCCAGTGTAGGTCAAGACGTCTGGCAATCACGTGGCTGGTCAACCGGAAGCACATCATGGCGGGTCCAGGAAGCTCATTTTCTATTCTGGCAAATAGGCCTCTCGGGAGGGTACCTAATCAGAGATTGGCTCCACTAAAAGGCTGATCGCACAAATAGATATTGGCGTTCCTAGGAAGGTGACTGCCACTCGCCCGGGTCTCGAGTAATGACGGGAAATATTCGTTTAGTGAGACCGTCGTCTGATAGATTGAAGATCCCTGATCCTTTCTTACGAGATTTAAAAAAAAAAAAAGATTTATCAGTCGCATTCCTCAACAACAAAGACTTTTTTTTTATTTTAAAGACGCACGGAAAAAAAAAGTGGTGAGAATCTACATCAACAACAGCTGTCATGTCCACAACGACGGTGGGCTGCAATGGGCCTCCAACGTCTTACGTCTGTCATCCTGATGGTACACTTTGATAGATTCTTTCCTGTCCATTTCGTGAAGCTATATTCCCACTTATAGCGATGTCATCCTTTTGCACGTTTGCCTTCAACTCTTCCTTCTAATAATGTCTTCAAAAGGGTGCTATGTCTTTTTATGTGGTCAAAATATTTTATCTCAATTTTGATCTCCTTTATTAAATCTGTTTTAATTCCTGGGTTTTCTAGGACCAATTGATTTATTTTCTTCTCCTTCCTTGAGATGCATCACATTCTTCTATATATCCACATCTCAAGAACCTAAGTTCTTTCTTCCAATTGTTTGTTCATTGTTCGTGTCCGTATACTATACAGTAACGAAGAATCCCATCCCATCCCATCTCAATCCCAACTAACATAATTACCGATGTATGTTACGTCGGTCGGTCTCACTTAAAATAATAACTCGCGCCAGAAAAAAAAAGTGCGCAACGCACGGTGTGCAACTTGCGCGGCGTGGGTGTTATATAAAACAAATACTTTGGTTTTTTAATTCTTTCACGAAATTAGTAGCGCTCGACAAAGAAAATGTGCTTAAAAATTGGTGTGCATGAGCCAATAACATACCAAAGTGAATTGTATTTGAACGGTTTGACACATAATGATCAAGAAAATAGTTACAATCAACAAAGAAAAGCGTTCAAATGACGGTGTTCATGAACAGTTTGATTACACTGTATAATGGAAAAAAAAAAAAAACACTCTAAGAATGTACTTCTATCTGCTCATCTGGGAACGGAAACAGCACACTATAATTAAAAACCCGTCAAGTGTGACGGGTTATTGCTAGTATTTATTTAACATCTGATGATTGTGTGTTAATTTCTGAATTAATTGTTTAGAAATTAGTATTTATCTCATATTGTTGAATGTAGCATCTGTCATCTTCTCTTATTGTAAGACCAAAAAAACCGACAACTTGTCTCTAAAAAAAAAAAAAATACGAGATTGGCGTCTTGGATTATAGAATACAAAGATTACACAGCTAGTCTACAGAGACCGGAATTTCACGTGACAGTGGTTTCTTTAGCTTTGATTAAATGGTAATAAGTCTGTTGTGTCTTTGGGGAAGTTTTATTCTTCGGGATTAACAGGAAGATTTTGACATTCGTCTGGTGCAGAGTAAAACAATTTGACGTGATTTTTTTTTGAAAAATCAATCTTGAGACATTCATGGAAGCGGTCACTTTTGATGTGCTTTAAAATTTACACACGAAAAGAAACGTTTTTCCTACAATCGGGTCTCTCTCTGTGTATGTCTCTTTCACATGCACTCTCTGTGTGTATGTTTCTCTCACATACACTGTGCCCTTGTGTTTGTATATGTATGTTTATCGCATACACACACTCTGTCTGTGCGTATGTCTCTCAAACACTCATACACTCTCTGTGTATGTCTCTCAAACACTCTCTGTGTATGTCTCTCAAACACTCATACACTCTCTATGTATGTCTCTACAATCTTACTCTCTCTCTGTATGACCCTCACGCACACACAGACACTTTCTATGCGTCCCACACATACAAACTGTGTGCGTGCATATGTCTCTCTCACATTCTCTCTGTCCTTATATATCTTTTACGCGCAATCTCTCTATGTAAGTTTCTCTCACACACTCTGTCTCTCTTGTGTGTCTCTCTCGAACTTTCTCTCTCTGTATGTCTCTCTTACACTTTATCTTGCTGTGTGCTCTTCTATCTCTCTCACACACACACACACAAATAAACACACTGTATACGCGCTTCTGTGTGTATATCTCTCACTCATAGACTCAATCTGTATGCCTCTCTTTCACAATCTCTCTTTGTATATATATATATAATAATAATAATAAATAATAAATTCTTTAAGCGCCAAACACGGCGCATAAGGCAGAAACCAGTGCTCTCCAGGTTGTTCGTTGTGACGCCACTCCTCTTAGCTCTTGCACATTATATATATATATATATATATATATATCACACACACATACACTCGCTTTCTCTCTCTCTCTCTCTCTCTCTCTCTCTCTCTCTCTCTCTTTTTCTCTGTCTTATCTGTAATAATATCAAATCAGACCAGAAATAAGTATTATTGACTAGAACGTGCTGCCATTAAATGTGTCTACCACAACACCAACTGCCAAGATCAGCGATCCCTGACAACCAAAGCCATCCTACGGATATTTCAAGTTGATGCTAGGTCTAGTGATTCCACACACTTCGCCCCCCCCCCCCTCTTTCTCAAACCATGCGGGTACGGTATTCATTCTTACAAGGCTCAATTTCATGCTATTGAGTTGGATCACATTGTAAAATTCCGCAAATGATTTTCACTAGCATTTTACACAAAAAAAACATAATATATTTATATTTCTCAGATCTTTTTGTAGGTTATTCGGTTTTTTAATTATTAATTACGAATTACAGCTTGGTGCTCAATGTGCTGTTAAAAAAAAAAAATAGAAATAATATAGACAAAAGAATACAATCAGTTTCAAATAAGCAAACACATGTTAACTTTGAAATTTTCTGTTTTATTATTCTTGTTCTTTTAAACTTAATTTTCGTGCCGCGCTTGTGTAACGGTTACCACACTGCGCTGGCGATCAGGTGTTCAAGGTTCAAGCCCGGGCGTGCGCATTTGAAGAGGTGTCACCGACCGGGATTTTGACTGAATAACCTGAACGGCTCCTGAGATAAACCTTCTGTGGATGGGAAGGGGCGAAGCTCCTGACCAGGTTGGAAGGAAAGTCCACAGGTTCCTCAACCTCGCAATGACATGTCATTGGGCCGAAGGGCTGAAAGCCCAAGTGCCGCTGATTAAGAAAGAAACATTACGAAAAAAAACTTAATTTTCTTAAAATGCCTACAATCAACCTACAATAGTAGTAGTAGTAGTGGTGGTGGTAGTGGTGGTGGTGGCGGTGGCGGTAGCAGTAGCAGTAGTAGTAGTAGTAGTAGTAGTAGTAGTAGTAGTAGTAGTAGTAGTAGTAGTAGTAGTAGTAGTAGTAGTAGTAGTATTAGTAGCCCCCATCTGTTATAACTAACAACGGGATGCGCCCCCGAGGTGACAGCCCTCAGTCGTTTTTTTTTTTACTGGTGTTGCTTACGGCGTGTTCTTTTCTCTTTTCCGTGTTGTGAGAGTTTCTTTTCGCCCAATTAGGGGTGGCGCCTTAGGCAGCATGGCCACTAGGTGCGATGGGCAGCTTCATCCTGGATGTATGTCCAGCCCCTTCATGTCTCTCTTGCGCAGATCTCTGAACGTTAGTTGCGGTCGCCTGGCTGTTCTTTTTCTATCTGCCAGTTGTCGGTAGAAAACACCTATTAGGGGATGCGACCATCTTCTATGCGGCGGACATGGCCAAGCCAGCATAGTCTGCGCTGTCTAAGCAGTTATACATGCATTGGGGGTCAGCACGTGACAACACCTCGACATTTGTCAGTTTGTCCTTCCACGACATGCCGAGAATGTGGCATAGACACTGCAGGTGGAAGGTATAGAGCCTTCTTTCTTGCTTAGCATCGGTTGTCCATGTCTCGCTGCCATATACAAGTGTGCTGGTGTCGCAGACATTATATACCGCAGCTTTGGTTTTCTCTGTGAGTATGGAGTTTCTCCAACCAGTCGTTATAACCCAACTGCACACTAGTCAAAAGACAGAACGCAGCGGAGAATACCAAGTCTTTGATTAAGTCGTTATGGTAGCACACAGTTGTGGGTTCCTCACGGCGCTGCTGCAGTAAGTAAGTGATATCAGCAGTGTCTCGACGGCGTCGAGATAACAACATAATAACAGCTACTCATAATTTTAATAGTAAATAATTCTGTCATTTTATATTGAATTTGCACGCCTTTCTCGTTCAATCATTATGTGAAATGCTTGACACAGTTTTGTGATTCAGGTGATCAGATGAACTATGAGTTTGTTGGTGTGTGTATATATATATATATATATATATATATATATATATATATATATATATATATATATATATATATATATATATATATATATATATATATATATATATATGTATATCTATATATATATATATATATATACACACATGCGTTTGTATGTCTGTGTGTGTGTGTGTATGCGGGACCGGTTTTAGGAAGCAAGGCGCCCAATTAAAAAAATATCAACAGGATCCCGGCAAGGATGACTAAAAAAAAAAAACACACGTATAAATCATTTAATTATTAACGTTTCATGATAATGTATTCTTTAATATTAAAAACTATGATTACGTATATTGAAATAAGCTGTAAAGGCCAGGAGTGTGGAGTCGGAGACGGGTAGTCGGTCTTTTTTAAGTGGAATCAGTCGGTAAAAAATATCCGGACTCGGAAATTTTAAGAGACTTAAGACAAGACAGATCCACATTTGATCCATGCCACACACACAACAAAAAAAAAAGGGGGGTTGGGGGTGCTTAAAAAATTGAAGTGACGTTATGAAGTAGTTGTTATTATTAAGTTAGTGCATTTTAAGCAACGGAAGTAAAAAGTATCTTGTGAAGTTTTTGAAATGGTGAGTTAAAAACAACAAGAAGAAGAACAAAATAAGAAGGGGCAAGAGTTCTACAAATCCAGCTCTATCATTACATTATCTAGCACTGAAAGAGGTTGAAAAACATTTGATTGCATTTCTAAATGGATTGCTCAAAATGCAATACCATGAGATCATTCAAGTTGCTGCGTTGACTATATTATAGCGTTACCACCCACTCATCTCACCGTGGAACGTTTGTTTTCTGCTCTCAGAAAAATCAAATCCGATTTGAGAGCAGCAATTATTAGAAGTTTTTTTTTTTTTTTAAGAACAAATTCAATTTACATAAAAATGATCATATTTTAAAATGCTTTTTGAGGTTTTTTTTTTTTTTGGTCGTATTATGGTTCTAATGATGGTTAACAATTTAATGTATGAAAGCCACGTATTCATTTATTGTCACATATAGCATGATTAGACATTTAACTCCATATAAGTGCATTCATTTATGTCGTATACTAGTTTTAAAAAAAACTCGTGGGTGTCAGAATCGGGAGTCGAAGTCGGACTTCTACAAAATCAGGAGTCGTAATCGGAAGATTTATTTGGCAGACTTCACAACCCTGGTAAAAACCGCAAACTTTAGAAACAGAAACCATAAGCCACAAAAACATCAACAACCATATGGGAAAGTCAGGTAAAGAAAAAACATCACTAATGTGAAACTGATGATAAGAACCAGACAAGTGTCAGTGGAATAAGAGATGAGAAACTGATGACAAAAAGCAGACAAGTGACAGTGAAATAAGAGATGAGAAACTGATGACAAAAAGCAGACAAGTGTCAGTGAAACAAGAGATGTGAAACAGATGACAAGAAACTTGACAAGTTGCAGTGGAACAAGAGATGTGAAACAGATGACAAGAACCAGGCAAGTGTCAGTGGAACAAGAGATGTGAAACAGATGACAAGAACCAGGCAAGTGTCAGTGGAACAAGAGATGTGAAACAGATGACAAGAACCAGGCAAGTGTCAGTGGAACAAGAGATGTGAAACAAATGACAAGAACCAGGCAAGTGTCAGTGGAACAAGAGATGTGAAACAGATGACAAGAACCAGGCAAGTGTCAGTGGAACAAGAGATGTGAAACAGATGACAAGAAACTTGACAAGTGTCAGTGGAACAAGAGATGTGAAACAGATGACAAGAAACTTGACAAGTTGCAGTGGAACAAGAGCTGAAAAGAAAACATTGGCGATAAATAGTATTAAAAAATAAAATAAAGGTGGTCCTTAGCAGATACTAAGAAAATATGGGCCTAACACCATATTCCCAATATGCCTCAATGGGCGTGTAACTTGTTCGGTAACTTTTTTTTTTTAGCAGAGACTGTGGTCAAAGAGACTGTGGTCAAAGAGACTGTGGTCAAAGAGACTGTGGTCAAAGAGAATGTGGTCAAAGAGACTGTGGTCAAAGAGTTAGAGACTTTGCTATATTTTTAATGAGGTGGGATGATCAGTTCCCTTCCTCGCAGTCTTTGACCTCCCTAACTGACGAGCGGCGTCAGGTACTCATTTTTACAGCTGGGTAGACTGGCGCGTGACGCTGTCAGGTTTTGATCTTCTGAACCGGGTAAATTCGCCCCCAAAAAGCCAGCACCCTAACGGCTTATCCAATCGGAAGCTCAAGGATAGGATACACACAGAGAAAACATGCATGCTAGCATTACAAGGCAGTCCGTGTTCTGGAAGCCCAAGGTGAGACAAATAGAGGAACACCCAAATCCCACGGAGAAAGGAACTAGAGGTACACACGAAATAAGTGTTTTGGAGACATAAATTAAAGGTATGAGGAAGACAAGGACCAGACAATACGTCAAGGCCTAAAAACCCAACCCCTGCAGACCCAAGTAGAGCAGTCCCAACTGAGATGGTCTGGCAATGTCTACAGAATGGGAATAAGATCGGCTACCACGGCATGCATGGGAAACTAAGAGCCAGGGATCCAGACCTCCAGGACGATCCAAAGTCCGCTCGGAGGACAACATTAGACAATCTTTGAAGGACCGAGGACTAGAATGGAACCAGGCCAGAAGGTCTACGTTCTCTGGAGAACTGAAATGTATTAACTGAATCTTCTTCTTCTTACACTCTCAGACGTCTGCTTGAATATTTTAAAAGAAAGCAGTGGTCAGCTTGTGGCTATTCGCATCTCCATTGTTGTTGTTGTTTTTTTTTTTCGAAAATGGTACTGGTGACGTTATGTTTCTCATATATTAGGCATCTTTGGAGCAGACGTTCAGCAGTCAATCTATCAGTGCCACATTTACGATCATCGGTAGTTCCTATCATTATTTTGTTGAGTAGATGGTATACCAATCTGTTGTGGCTCACGCGGAGTATGAAGAGTATCACTTGTTCTCTTCTGTTGAGCTGGCAGTATGCATCATTTTGTGTATGTACTGGATGCTGTGCATCCTATTTGTTTTTGTATCTGGTTCTGATATAACTCTTTGCCCCTTCGAAACTTATGCTTGTGTCAGTTTGAGTTTGCTTTCCACCTTCATTTTCCCCAATCTGTCAGCCTCTTCATTGCCGGGGTTACTACATTGAGATGTGAACCATTGTAGTACAACCCTTTTGAATCGTTGACATAGTTTGTGGAGCACTACTCTTAAGTCATCAAGGTCTGCATTATTCTGGATACTCAGCGTTTCAACTTCTGACCTTGACTAACTAATGTGTGTGAAGAAAACAACTTGTCTCTCAATACTTTCTTCTGCCTTTAGAATCTCTGCTACAGTTTTTAAAGCTTCTGCTTCTGCCTCTGTTCTGAAGTTACTAAAGAATTTTCCTGACGCCACTGACATCTTTTCTTGTGTACCAGTGTTTAAGCGCAGAAGCACACCGTCCACCTGCATCTCCTGTTGCATTTGTTTCTGATCCATCTGTGTAAATGCTGATCCATATGTGTGAATGACGGTCCATTTGTGTGAATGATGATTCATCTGTGTGAATGCTGATCCATCTGTGTGAATGATGATCCATATGTGTGAATGATGGTCCATTTGTGTGAATAATGATTCATCTGTGTGAATGCTGATCCATCTGTGTGAATGATGATCCATCTGTGTAAATGCTGATCCATCTGTGTGAATGATGATCCATCTGTGTTAATGCTCATCCATCTGTGTGAATGCTGATCCATATGTGTGAATGCTGAACCATCTGTGAATGCTGATCCATCTGGGTGAATGATCCATCTGTGTGGATAATGATCCATATGTGTGAATGGTGATCCATATGTGTGAATGGTGATCCATCTGTGTGAATGATGATCCATATGTGTGAATGATGGTCCATATGTGTGAATAATGATTCATCTGTGTGAATTACGATCCATCTGTGTGAACGATGATCCATCTGTGTAAATAATGATCCATATGTGTGAAGGATGATTCATCTGTGTGATTTATGATCCATCTGTGTGAATGATTCATCTGTGTGAATGATGAATCATCTGTGTGAATGATGAGCCATCTGTGTGAATGATGATCCATAATGAATGAATACAACCCATCTACAAGGTCATTCAAAAGTCACTTTCGTTTTTTTAAGATGGCTTTTTCTCCACTCTTGTCCAACCAGCTTATATGAAAGAAACATCACAATAAAGAAAATTAGCTGCCATTCTATTAAATAAAATGATAGGTCATATTAACTTTATAGCGCAGCGTTACATTCGGTTTATTCAGCACATGATTTAATAGCGGGCAGCAATTTTTGCCCTTTCTTGTAACCAGGCCTGTGGAGTCGGTGTCGTGGCGCCGTTCGTTTTTTTAGTGCATGTCGTAGATTTTTGATAGGTATTTAAGATATATTTTTTTGTCCCGTCTGAATAGAACTAGAACAGGTGGTAACTCATCGAAAGGTAAGGTAAAGAAATAGATTTCACGAGTGAAATGGTGAAAGGTAGAGTCTGTCCCTGGATTGAGAAGATACTCTAGTCCAGCCTATTTCTACAACAGAAATTTGTTGATCAGACAGTATACCTATATATATATATATATATATATATATATATATATATATATATATATATATATATATATATATATATATATATATATATATATATATATATATTAATATATACGAGGGGCGTTCAGAAAGTAATGCACCACATCGTTTTTCTCAGCTACTAATGAAGATATAAGCATAAAATTTTGCACACTTCAAATATGGCATGTACCAAATGTGTGCACCAAATTGCATCGCAACCGGCCAAATAATACGGCTGCCCTAAACCGTTGAAATGGAGCGTTTTAGCAACTTGCGTTATAACCAGCGAATTGTGAAAGAATTTCTCGTTGCAGAGAAGGAAACTGTTGTGAACATTCACAAGCGTCTATATGATGTGTATGGAAGTTTTGCAGTCGACAGGAGTACAGTCAGTCGCTGGGTTCAGAGAATCAAAGAATCAGGAAGTGGAGATACGGAGCTGCTTGATCGGCCCCGCTGTGGAGTCCTGCCACAGCCACCAACGCAGAAATGTTGAAATGTGCTGAGGGCATTATTCTTACTGATAGGCGAATCACTACTCAACAATTGGCCTTACAGCTGTCAGTCAGCATTGGTAGTGCAAATGCAGTTATAAAAACTCTCGGATTTTCTAAGGTTTGCACAAGATGGGTTCCTCGAAGTCTCACAAATGACCACCGATTGCAAAGGAAAGCAATTTCTTCTGAATTGTTGGAGCGTTTCAATGCTGATGGAGAGAACTTTTTGGCCAAGATCGTTACAGGTGACGAAACCTGATAACATCATTTTGAACCTGAGACAAAAAGACAGTTAATGGAGTGGCATCATCCGCAATCACCACGAAGAAAGAAATTCAAGACAATTCCTTCTGCTGGAAAGGTCATGATCACTGTCTTTTGGGACATTGAAGGTGTGATTCTTGTGAACGTTATGCCAAGAGGAGAGACAATCAATTCGCAAGCTTACATTAAGACATTGAAAAAACTCAACCAACGTTTTCGCAGAGTTCGGCCGCACAAGAATCCAGCAGACCTGCTTCTCCTTCACGACAATGCGCGACCTCACACAAGTCTGGCAACACGGGAAGTAATCACCAAATTGAGTTGGAATGTACTACCCCATCCACCCTATAGTCCCGATTTGGCACCCTCTGATTTTCATCTATTTGGTTCTCTTAAAGATGCACTCCGTGGGACAAGGTTTGAAGATGATGAAGGAGTGATTCACGCAGCGAAGAAATGGCTACATGATCAAGACAAAATCTGGTACGGGCTAGGAATACATGCACTTGTTTCGCACTGGCACAAAGCCGTACAAGTTGATGGGGATTATGTTGAATAATACCGATGTTTACATGACATATCAATGTATATTGTGTATAAATTTCATGTTTTTTTTAATAAACAGCTCCTGAGAAAAACGATGTGGGGCATTACATTCTGAACGCCCCTCGTATTATCAACCATTCCCATACACACACACAGATAAGTGACGACATTTAGACGCACAAACGTGAAAACTATATTTATGTGTAGGGTTATTGGGACGAGCTGACCGACACAGATAATTAAGTTTTATGTTACTTTTATTTACCATAAAGAAACTTCACAACAGTTATTATAAAAAAATATCAGAATATAAAAATCACAGGTTACAGAATTAATAAAGGAATAGACACATAAGCGCAATCGCCTCTGTTGAGACAAGTTCCCACAAGAAGAAGTTAATTAACCCCCAAAAGGTCAAAAGATTAGCATTATGGTATAGAATTTGACTATACTGTAAAGAACACAGAGTTTCTAGTTAGTCTATTCTGAAAAAAATGAACAGTATTAGCAAACATAAGAAGAATAAAACAAAGTGAGTATATTCTTCTTCTCTTCTTTGATCCTTAGCCGCCGACCGTCAAAGCAGTCAGTGGCCATCACGCATAGTGGCGTCTTGTAGGGCAACAACAAATTGATTCCACTTTGCTCGGTCGGTGGCCATCCTTCGTACAGTGCCCCAACTCTGGTTAATTCCCTGCATCTCAGCCTCCACAGTCCTCCGCCAGGTTGTTTTTGGTCGGCCTCTCTTTCGTTTTCCTTCAGGGGTCCAAAGCATAGCTGTTCTTGTGATGGCATCGGGGTCTCTTCTGAGGACATGACCAACCCAGCTCCAGCTTCTGCCAGCTATGATGGTGTGCATGTCCTCTTGCTTGCTACGAGTAAGCAGATCTTGGTTAGTGATGGTATTCGGCCAAAAGATTATATTAGTTATACAAAATAAGAATTATTCATCCCTGCTTTCACTCGCTCTGACAAACATGTGATCACATTTCATTTTCGCTTACCGAATAAGTGTTGTCAACAGCTTGAACATATCTCCATGCTCCAGGTAACAGATTCAGTGTCGGTTCTTTTGGCAAAGTAAGCCCCAGTTCTACAAATAACTGATTAATCCTCTTATTTGATGAACGCCTATTTTGTTATTTTGTTTTATTGACTCTGTTCATGTCACAGCAATTAGTCCAGGTATGAAACACAACTTCGAGATCAAAATAGTCACAGTGTACAGTAGCTTGAAATATTCGATAGTAAAATAGAATGTCAGGTAGATAACTCTTTTCTTCAGGATAAATCCTCGAAACAACACAAGTGGTCGGTAGTCAGGTAATGTTAAATTTGCTATTCTTCGCCACAGCGGGCTGAATGTAGATGAAAATGGAAAAAGGAAATCTGGGTAGCTATAGTTCCAGTTACAATTATTCTTATTGTCTTTTGTTGGTACTCTCTCTCTCTTTCTGGGTAAACCAAGAGAGCCGAACAGGTAAACCTTAAAGACCCGCTGGGTGCATAAGAATGTTTGTTTGGCGTCTATTGTACTTAGACCCATTTTCTCAGATTTATATTGAAGCCGCTGGAAGGTTTTTTGGGTTGTGACCCGTACTAGATTTATAGGAAGAATAATGCAACATTTAACCACAGTCAGTATTCTATTTTAAAAATAACCCGCGTAGAGGTATAATTTAATATCCACTCGGCTATTAAATTTAATTAGAAAAACACAAGTGTATATCTTATTTATCGTTAAACAAAAACCCCGTGAAATAAGCGCTAATCATTTTTAAAATTGCTCATAATGAATTAGAAATAAATATTTATTTCGTCAGTACTCATAATGAATAGTGCATTTACTAGTTGACCAAAATATCTCTTACTCGTTAATAGCAAGTAATTAAATTAAAAAGTTAGCTTTATGTTGTTTTAATTCGCTAGTCAATTAGCACAAGAATCTTAGTGAAATATCATGACGGACTTTAAAAATTAAATCACTCAACACAGAAAAATCTTAGTGAAATATAATGCCGGACTTAACAATTAAATCACTCAAGAGGCTATTATAAATATTTACCGCAACACAAAATGACTATCTCCAATCGAAAAAAATAAGAAATTCCACTGTTATAATGGATTTAGAATATCGAAGCTAGACGTCTGAAAATTTGTGGGTACTAGATAAACTGAGTTGGAAAGCTGGAATATATATATGAAATAGACAAAAAGTCGCTGACCAGTGTGAGACATAACACCTTTGGGGAATTCCGTGGTCAAATTTTGAATCAAAGTTAATTTTGCCACCTTTTGCCGACCGCCAGACCCCGGCAGCGAGCAAACTGTCTTTTTGATCTCCCTCGTTCCGTAGCTTAATTACATTCACGAACGAACGATGAGGGGAGGGGTGGGGGGGGGGGAAATTGTAATTATCTCCCTCTGACCAATGTAACTAACAGCAGTAAGACTTTTGAATAATCGCCCTTGATTTTCTTCAATAGCTTATCTCCCTCTTTTCTCTTTCTACGTGCATCTATCAAAAGGTACAAGTTTTGAATTATCGCTCTTGATTCTACAATTATACGACCCGTCCCTTCTCTCTACACGTGAAACGGTCTGATTTTAAACATTCCTAGTGCCTGTTAAGACAATAGAGAGAAAAAAATAAGGCGTGGCAAAATTATGAATGAAACAGATGAATGAATCGGAGTTAGGGGTACTGCGTTAACAAAACGTGCCTAACTAATAAGGAAGCAAGGTGGGATTTGGGTGGAAGCAAAAACGTGCTGAAATATGTAATCTGTTTACATAACTCTCTGTCACAGTGGAGTCGGTCGTTTTTTAGATGAGTTGGATTCGTGAAGTCGGTCCTTTTTTAGTGGAGTCTGTCCTTTTTAGAGGAGTCGGAGTCGTGGAGTCGGTCGTGTTTAGTGGAGTAGGAGTCGTGGAGTCGGTCTTTGTCAGTGGAGTGGAAGTCGTGGAGTCGGTCTTTTTTAGTGGAGTAGGAGTCGTGGAGTCGGTCTTTGTTAGTGGAGTGGAAGTCGTGGAGTCGGTCTTTTTTAGTGTAGTCGGAGTCGTAGAGTTGGTCTTTTTTTTAAATGGAGTCGAAGTCGGTAAAAAAATGTCAGGACTCCGACTTCGAATTTTATGCCATTAGACTAGTAAAAAAACTGTAGTCCGAGATCACAAACTTTAGGAGCCGGAAAAGTTTTTGACCGACTCCACGGCTCTGCTTATAACGTCATGTTATAGGCCATTTATATGTTATCTCATTTTTTTCTTGAACATCAAATTTTAAAGAAATTGTTAGTCAAATTGCTGCTATATGTTCTTTGTTCTGATATTTGCGTCATGTATCTAATAGATACAGGTGATGATGTATACATTTAAAAATAGGTGATGACTTTTTAATCACTCCATATATAAATAAAACAACCTTTCTATACAAATATAGCAAGCAATCTTTAGAAAAACAACAAGCGATCTTAAATTTGTATAACTATAAACAAAACAATTAATCTACATAATTATTTAAAAACAAATATTAAAAAAGAACGGTTGACATTATAAATAAAACACCACATCTTTTGAATTAAATAAAGCAATTTGCAGTGTGTATAAATATAGCAATATCACCGAAAAACTTCACAGCAATTAACGAACTAATGGCCACTTTATGGATCGTCTGACAGCTCATGGAGACGTCATTGCGCTCTCGTTTTGAGACGCATTGTACTTATTTGACCTTATTTCATATTCCATAAAATTACAGGGCCACCACATCTACACCATCATTCTTGAGGCCTGCATAGCTCTTCGTGCTAATTTGATCTGATTGCAGTCTTGCACTATAATCAACAGCCCGCGGAAACTTCTCTGGTGCAGGGAAAATTCACCTCCCCTCGGGGTCATTTTCTGACAGATGACCCTATAGTTACACGCCTCCTTCTTATTCTTTCATTTTCAATCTCGAGTACTTGATAGAAATAGTTATTACTTCAAAATAGGGGCGGTGGTGACCTTTGCTGTGACCTATTCGGACCGTCGGGGCGCTAGTCATTATAGCCATCGACACTGTTATTATTGTAATTCATCATTGTCATTTAAATTTCAGATCCCAATGAAGTCCAGATGATCAACAAAATAGACGCCACGCCCTCCAGTCACGTGCCATCCGTTTAAGATTTGTCCACGATTTCTTTGTTTTTTTTTTTCATATCTGTCTCCTGTTCTCTTCTCTGGTGTGTTTTCGGTTATATCTATCTCTCTCACTCTGGGCAGTCCAGAACAGGGACAGCTCTGTAATGCTGTCAACTGGTTTTTTTCTCAATGTCCTATCCCAATCGATCGTCCGATTTGCTCAGCGGTTAGAAAGCTTTTCCCTTATAGAAAAGGTTCATGGATCAGAACCTTGTTGCGTCATGCTACAGGCTCATCATCATCATCAGCTGCCATCTCCACAACGAAGGTTGGCTGTAATGGATCTCCAACGTCTTCTGTCTCTTGTCTTGGTGGTGCACTCTGATAGACTCTTCCCTGTCCATCTCTTGATGTTATCTTCCCACTTATAGCGCTGTCTTCCCCTTGCACGTTTGCCTTCAACTCTCCCTTCTGTTATGTCTTCTGCAAGGTGTTATGCATTTTTATGTGGCCAAAGTATTTTAGCTGCCGAACTTTGATCTCCCTCATTAGTTCTCTTTTCATACCTAGATTTTCTAGGACCTCCTTATTTGTTTTCTTCTCTTTCCATGAGATACGCCCCATTCTTCTATATATCCACATTTCAAGAGTCTCAATTTGTTCTTCCAATTGCTTATACATTGTCCATATTTCTACACCATACAGTAGTGAAGAATATATATAACATTTTATGATTTTCAATTTTAATTTGTGAGTTAACTGTTCAGATGTCAGTATATGTTTCATGTTGTTGAATGTAGCTTTAGCCATTCCTATTCTCTTCTTGATTTCCGTTTCACATCTGCCATCTTCTGTTATTATATGACCAAGATATGAATAGCTCTTGACTTGTTCCAGGATTTTCCCATTTACGCTTATCTTTAATGTGGGCTTATCGTCTGTTTTGCTAATTATCATAGTTTTTGTTTTCTCGGTATTAATGTCCAATCCATATTTATGATTTATACTGTTCACTTGCTTCACTAGTTCTTGCAAATCCTGTTCACTTTCAGCTAACAACACAGTATCATCTGCATATCTAAGGTTGTTTATTGACCTTCCATTGATGTTCAGTCCTGGCATTTCTTTTATCTGTTTGAACCTTTTTTCGGTGTATAGATTAAATAGGCAACCTTGTCTGACACCTCTTTTTATGTCTATGTTTGGTGAATAATACCTTCCAGATCTGACTGTAGCAGTTTGCTCCCAATAAAGGTTACTGAGAATTCTTATGTCTTTTCCATCAATACCTATGTCTTCGAGGCATTCAATTATTTTCTCATGATGGACTTTGTCAAAAGCCTTCTTATAGTCAATGAAGCACATGTACATACATTTTTGGGCCTCTGTATATTTTTCTGCAAATATTCTTAGGCAAAATTTTGCCTCTCTTGTTCCGCTGTTCCGTCTAAAACCAAACTGCTCTTCTTGGATTTCGCTGTCTACCTTACTTGTTATTCTTTCCTGTATGATTTTGAGCAGTATATTAATTGCATGACTCATCATGCTGATTGTTCTGAAGTCTGATCATTCTGTTGCATTAGGTTTTTTGGGCAATGTTATAAAGACTGATGTCTTCATGTCATGTGGTATATATCCTACATTGCATATATCGTTGCATAGATCTGTGATTGTATCTCTACCAAAGCTCTCCAGTGCTTCTATCATTTCAATTTTTATGTTGTCCATGCCTGCTGATTTTCATTTTGGTATCATATGTATTGCATTCTCTTGTTCTGATCTGAGAATGTTGGGGCCTTCATTAGAATCTGGTGATGGTTTGTTACCTCTGTTTTCCTCGAATAGTTCTTTTACGTACTGTGCCCATCTGTTTGATATGTCTTTCTCATCAAGTAAGATTACACCATTTTTGTTCTTGATACAGCCGAGGAGGCAAACCGCGACCTTTTTGATAATTTCTTTATTTCTTCATGCATATCTCTTGTCATGTGCTTTGCTTCCAAGTCTTCTATTTCCTTCCATTTTGTTTCTATCCACCGTTCTTTTGCTTGTCTACACATAGTACGTATGTCGTTGTCTATTGTTTTATATTATGGAGTATTCTTTGCGCTCTTTCTTTCTGCCATTTTATTCAAGATGTCATCTGTCATCCAAATTTAATTTTTCTTAGGCTCCTTTTTAGGTAAATTTGCATTTGCTGATTGTATACTTGTTTTTAAACATTCCCATTTTGGGGCTACTTTTTCTTCTGGGTTTTCTCTTCTGTACTGTTCCATGCTTTCTGTCAGTAAATGTTCATACTTAGTTTTGACATCGACAAGATATTTTTGTTTTATACCTGGTTGTTTCAGTGCTGATATTTCTATCTGGGGTTCCTCCTTTCTTCTGTTTCCTGCTCTTCTTATGCGTTATATTTACTTTGATGACGACCGGATTGTGATCTGAATTTATGTCAGCGCCAGGATGTGTCTTTTTGCTTGTGACACTGTTTTTAAATCTATGTTTTATCATGATAAAGTCAATTTGATTTCTTGTTACATCGCCTGGGCTTGTCCATGTGTATAGTTTCCTTGGGTGGTGTTCAAAAAAGGTATTACATATAACCAGTTGGTTTTCTTCACAGAACTGGATAAGTCTGTCTCCTCTATCATTTCTTTTCCCTAGTCCATACTGGCCTACTATTTTCATGTATTTTCCTTTTCCTATTTTTGCATTCGGAATGAAGAAATGATAATCCCATTACTATCAACACATCTGTAGATTTTACTGGTTTAAGAGTGTGTAGTAGCTCTTAATAGTATTCCTCTATTTCTTTTTCACTGTGTCTTTTAGTTGGCGCGTATGTTTGTAAGACTGATATGTCAAATGGCTTTGCTCTCATTTTCAGTAACATCATTTTGTCATTTTGTGTCCAGTATCCACATACATATTTTTCTAATTCCTTCTTTATTAACATTCCTACTCCTCTTTCGTGTTTTTCTCTATCTAGGCGTGTATTGGTCTCATTTTATTTAGCCTGTACCCAATAATATTGGCTCTGCAACTCCCAGTATATCAAGTTTCATATTTGTTGCCTCTAAAATGAGATTATCTAGCTTTCCTCCTCCGTTTAGAGTTATAACGTTCCATGATCCTATTTTTAGGCTCCTCCTACTAGTTTTTAGGTGGTCTTTTTCAGAATGCTACTTTTCGACAGAATTTGAGGAACACTCGTCACTACGTACTTCCTTACTCATTAGAGGAGTTGCCTCTTCCCTGTTGTTATGTACAGTAGAAATCTCCTCAGGGGACCAAGAGTTCTCTACATTTCGTTTCTTATCTTTTTATTGCGATGCCATTACATTCTTAAGGACGTACGTGGTAAGGCCCCAATCTCTTCCACGGTGGCTAGCTGTTGTCTTTTTCTATGTCCGACACGCCTTTAGTGCGCCCAACACTTTGCTGTTTCGCTTTGTGAGCCGTTGATCTTTTTAGATTCCTTCGCCTCACTCGCCGTCTCAGTCTTTGTGTATTAGGGATGGACATTCCCTTGTGTAAGATTGCTCCTACTCCACTCATGTAGTTTAGCCAGTCAGCCAAGACTGTTGCCCGGGATGTGGCCACCGCCGAACACAAGTGGTAGTCGTGGAGCCATACATGAGCTAGATAAAGAGAGGGGAACCAAACAAAATCCTGACTATCCATTAAGGATATGGCTGTCTCTCACCGCGAGGTACTATCCCTCTCTCTTTACCCTACATTCCAGGCTGCCTAGCCGCAAATTGCAACCTGACTCTGCTCTTGAGTTTCGGAAAACAGAGGCAGCGAGGAAAGGAGCTGGACACGGCACCATATAAATCTGGGCCTATTTTAGTAAAGTCTCTAACTCTTCACCTCCCTTACTGCAGTATCTGTAATGGGCCTGCCCTTACCTTTAAGTTTTAACTGTATTACATTCTGATAATTTACGTATGACCCAAAGACAAATGGGTTAACCTGAAATAATAATTTAACGTAGGGGCGCTGGCCATTAGTCATTGACAATGTTATTATTATCATCATTACTAACATCATATTCTTCATTATCTTCTTGTATTGTTCTTCGGCTGGCAAGACACTAGAATATTCTTCGGTTCTGTGATATTCTTTTTAATTTGAAATTTCTTTATCAAAAGATTCTTACAAAATGATACTTCTGAATTAGCAAAAACATCAAGACAGACATGTCTAAAGATAAAGATAGCCAGCCATTTGATCGATCACACAGACAAATCTCCAGGCTGTTAAGATCTCTTTTAAGACATAAGCATTTGTCGCATTCAGAGAACGTCACATTCAGATATCAACAATTAGCTCTTTCAGAGAAAGCCATTTTGAGATATCGGCATTTGTCACTTTCAGAGAACGCAACGATATCAGCATTTGTCACTTTCAGAGAACGCAACTTTCAGATATCAGCTGTTATCACTTTCAGAGAACGCCACATTCTGATATCAGCATTTGTCACTTTCAGAGAACGCAACTTTCAGATATCAGCTGTTATCACTTTCAGAGAACGCCACTTTCTGATATCAGCATTTGTCACTTTCAGAGAACGCAACTTTCAGATATCAGCTGTTATCACTTTCAGAGAACGCCACTTTCTGATATCAGCATTTGTCACTTTCAGAGAACGCAACTTTCAGATATCAGCTGTTATCACTTTCAGAGAACGTAACTTTCAGATATCAGCATTTGACACTTTCAGAGAACGCCACTTTCAGATATCAGCATTTGACACTTTCAGAGAACGCCACTATCTGATATCAGTATTTGTCACTTTCAGAGAACGCCACTTTCTTATATCAGCATGTGTCACTTTCAGAGAACGCAACTTTCAGACATGAGCTGTTATCACTTTCAGAGAACGCCACTATCTGATATCAGTATTTGTCACTTTCAGAGAACGCCACTTTCTGATAACAGCATTTGACACTTTCAGAGAACGTCACTTTCAGATATCAGCATTTGACACTTTCAGAGAACGCCACGAAAATTACCAGGAAGACATGGAAAGTCCTTGATCTGATGACACGTGACAGGAATACTTGGCATGTGTTAGTTGAAGGCCTATGCTCCTTGGAAAAAAGACAGCCCAGAATAGAAATCGACGGAGAGCAACTGTTTCAGTCCTATGTTCCACGGGGAACGGAAAGGAATGATGATGACAGTAGACAGCTATATTTGCAGCCCTCTGTGAAATCACGTGTTGAACTCAGGCTGAGTTGAACTCATTACGGTGATATTACATCTTATGTAATAAAATTATATTTACATAAAATAACATAAACACAATAGGTAATCTTTACCTTTCGTGCCGTCCAATATTATAATATGTGTATTTTCGTACCATTTAGAGTTAGGGTCGGGGTTAGGTTTAGGGTTAGGGTTAACCCCACCCCTAACCCTAACTCAATACACGTATTATACATACTAGACGGCACTAAAGGTAAAGATTACCTACACAATATTTTTCAGACCTAAAGGTTTTTTTATATTTGGACATGCGCCCCAATATAACCGACTCGGTTGAACGGGACGCGCCTCACCAAAACGAGGCAATACTGTATTTAACAAAAAATAATTAAAATATCACTCATTTCTCTTTATCTTGAAGTTGTTTTACATAAATGAGCTGGATAGTAGTGAAGAAATAACAATTAAAAAAATGGGAAAACAACTTTTCAATAATCCTATATATGAGACATCGAGAGAGAGAGAGAGAGAGAGAGAGAGAGAGAGAGAGAGAGAGAGAGAGAGAGAGAGAGAGAGAGAGAGAGAGAGAGAGAGAGAGAGAGAGAGAGAGAGAGAGAGAGAGAGAGAGAGAGAGAGAGAGAGAGAGAGAGACTGAAAGAAAAGAGAATGCCTGTGTGACAAACATGACTGATTACTGTTTCTACTAACGGGAGACAGGGAAAAAAACAAGCATCATTAACATAGGTCTCCAGGGATGGACACGCGGGCCACGAAAATAGGACTCCAGGGGAGAAAAACACAGTGTGTGAGAGATGAAATATGAGGAGCTTATTAATGGTTATGTGTTCCATTTAGAGAAGATCTAATTTCGTTCTATCAACTGTTATGTGCTACATTTATGGAGGAACTCATTTCATTGTATAGTCAGATTAGATTACGTGGTATGTGGATGTATGTAGATGTGTTGGACTGACTTTTGAAAAATGTGGAAATAAACGTTTAAATTCATCACCACCCTTAATGTGTAAGGCACATAAACCTTCAAAACACATACACAAACTCTTATATATGCATCCTGTCCCGTGACGTCAGCTCAAGATCTTTCAATTTTTTTGTAAGTATCACTGTCTGTAAATCCCTACTCTTTCATTCGTCACGCGCGAGAAACGAGCAGCAAGAAACGCGTCTGTAAGAGCCCTCAAACTTTGCCTGGTTTTGACGAGGGGCATGCATTTCAACCGACACAGGTTTTATTAGGGCGCATATCTGAATATAAAACACCTTACGGTCTGTGTTTCCATGTCTTCCTCCTATCCTTCATAAATTGCAGTGTTTAAATTACCATGTGTTAAATTTTTTAAAGCCAGAAATGAAAATCTAAAAGAATTTATTTATTTCCATTACCATGGGTTGGACTTCCAACCAGTTTGAACCAGCCAGTAGTAGCACATTGTTCTCAATGAAGGATAAACTGATTTTAAAAACATTTAATTTCAGACGTTTACCTTCAGGAGAGAAGGCACGTAGCTTTCAACCTTGATCAAATTATGTCCGTTATATCAGAGCGCAATTGCCATCCAAAAGTAACTGAACGCCGAACGAAAGTACAGTTTTTATTTTAAAAAACTTATAACCCTGAAAAGGACGACTATTGTCTATTAACTACCAGCATGGTGAAGGCACTGAAAAAGACCAGTCCTGAAAATTACCAGTCCTGAAAAGGACTGTGAGCACTTGCAGCGATGATAAAAACTAACCTCTGAGAAGGACTATTAGTTTTTATCAGCTAGTATGATGAAGCCCTGCCTGATAAGGACTAGACCTGAAAGACTAGTAATAAGCAAAAAATAAGGAATTCGAGATAATCCACAGGAATATACAAGATAAAACCAAAGGCTGCAACTGAGATAAAAACGGTGTAACATAACAAACAAAATGGTATCATTCCGGAAAAGAGGCTGCACAAGTTAGGATCATTTCCATGTTAGAACAAAATTACTGCCTCAGTTCCGGTGAGATAACAAACGAAACAATTATTTTTAAAAAATAATACACAACAGAATTACGTATTTCTTTACACGTGTAAGTAACTTATTTATGTCGCGTTAACCTGTTTTGTTCCCAGATGAAGCCTTTATGGCAGAAACGTTGTTTACGTTGTTGATATATTGATTTAATTTATTATGAGATGTGTGTTAATTCGTGTGTCTGACTTGAGGATTCGCAATGGTGGGAAAACAAAAAATAAAACAGGACAGAGACTACAAATGTACCCACATTGCTATTTGTATACGTGAAAAATCTTGTAAGGTACAAAGGAAAAATCCCGCCAGCTTTTCTGAAAATTGCGCGTATTTGCATAGTGACAGCTATGAGGCTGGCAAATTCATCGTGTAAAAACTTGCTACAGGGACTATCACTGCAAATTCACATGAATGTTTTGATGCATGTTTCCTTCGAGGGAACAAGTTGTAGCAGTTCCGGTGCTCCGTAAGGAGCGAAAAGAAAACAATATTTAAAATGATCTCCCTCTCTCTCTCTCTCTCAACGCCCCTCATCTCTCCTCCCTCTCTTTTTCAAATACTCACACACATAGAATCAAACATTAATAAACGCAGCACAAAAAAGATATGCACGTCAAAGATCGCCCTCTAACGGAGTGAAGAAACGCCCGGACAGTGCATACAACTAGCTAATGGCTCCAGGGTTTCCCCTGAGGCCCTGACCTTTGCCGTCCTCCATCAGTCAAAGCGACAAGGAAGAAAGTAGGCACCGACAATTACTCGTTGTCTCGTGGTCATGTCCTCAGCTGTCAGTAATTGTCTCGTGATCTCTGTCATTAGTTCAGGTTTGTCAGTCAGAGTTTTTCATCTGTGATGAGAAGATGTGGAGTTTTCTGGACAAAGACCCAACTACTTCTTCGTTCACTTTCAGACGTCAGCTTGAATATGTTCAAAGAAAGCAGTGGGGAGCTTGAAGCTGTTGGTATCTCCATAGTTTTTCCAGGAATGGTACTAGTGATGGCCATATGCGATTTCTCTGTTCCTCATATGTTGGGCACCTTTGAAGTAGATGTTCAAAAGACTGAACGTACACATACAGAAATACAGCATATCTGAGACAATATTTTTCATATCTCAGTTTGCTTTGCTGAGAAAAACAATAATAAAAAAGATACAGATTTTCATAAATGGGTGCTCGAGTTGAAAATAAGGATTGAAATGTGGTGTGACAAGATCATTTATGCGGAACTGATGACAAGATCATTTATGTGGAACTGATGACAAGATCATTTATGTGTAACTGATGACAAGATCATTTATGTGTAACTGATGACAAGATCATTTATGTGGAACTAATGACAAGATCATTTATGTAGAACTGATGATAAGATCATTTATGTGGAACTGATGACAAGATCATTTATGTGGAACTGATGACAAGATCATTTATGTGGAACTGATGACAAGAATCAGACTAACACCTGTGGAACAAGAGATGAGAAGAAAACGCTGGAGATGAATATGACACATAATGAGGACACCTGCTCATAGCATTACCAGATGTCGTGGAATATTCTAATCCACATATATAAATTATCTAGTAAATATAAAGCCTAATAAATCCATATAATAAATAAAGGAAGAAGAATGGTAAAGAACAGTGCTGTCACAATGACAGTACTCGAAATCCCCTTTGTTTTATGCTTCGTCTGCAAATTGTAACGTTTCCACGTTAAATATAGGCCTTCTGCAACATACACGCGTTTCCCAAACACACAATAAAATGTGCTGCCTTTCTAAGAAAAACCTTGAAATATGCAAGTTGACCTAAATTTTAAATTCCATTCATGTCTTTTTCTACACTGCGTTACCAAAACGAACGAACAGATGGACTAAAGGATAGCGAGAAGGGAGGGCTGAAAATCAGGAACGCAGGCAACACGCGTCGCGCGATACACAAATGCTGCCATCACGCGTGTAAGACTACATGCACTAATTTTTTTTCAGACGGACAGTGATAAAATACACTACCCTTCCCAGACAGCACATCTTCGAAACAGGAGGTAGAAATTGCATATTTTGAACGCAGCCACGTAGCTCTTTTAAATTTGGATATTTGGGTTCCTTAGGGTTTGCTGACAAAGAATATGTAAAACGTTACGCAAATAGTCTAGGAATTAACAAGTTATAACCAAAATAAAATATTGGGGATGCCTGACAGCATGAAATCATTTCTGCTCATAAAATTTTTTTTATAACATGTTTGAAAAAACCTTGCGTTACAGAAATAGCCTACCATGTAAACTCCAAATTGATTGGAGCGCAACAAATGAAAGACGAACCACGATTGGTCGGACTATAAATACTATCTTGGTTGTTAGGGAGACGTAGAAAGGTAACATTTTTTCAAACACTTGTCGAAACGTGGCCTCATTGGCTAGACTTGCTGATATACTCACTTAGGAGCGTTAGTTCGAGACCACTAGTGCAAATAATCTTGATAAAGCGACAGTGCGTTGAAGCCAGCTCACATTTTTGCTAAAATAAAAGCCTGGAACATAAGCAGATGGGAATTTGTGCCAGTAATTGTGCCAGAATTCATTGCTAATCAACGTATCTGTGTTTATTTCCATGAAATTGTGGTAAGCTTGAACCATTCAGTATCTTTTAATGAAAATTGAATGTAATTGTTAATTTATGCCTGTATATATATGTGTAGTTCAGTGGCAAACAGGAGATAAAGCCTATAATGCTCCAGCCTGAACAGAGGGTGTCGGAGGGAAGTAAAACGGCATGGAATGGCCAAATAGTACACTGACACCTGGATGATTGATTAGACAGAAATAATGCTGGAAGTGCAGAGGCGTGGTAACCATTAAGGAGGTAAATACTGGTATAAAGTATTTCAGATGAAGCTGACAGTTGGCCTAACGCTCTGAACTCAATGTTTGTGTTGTATTGTGTTCAGTGTAGAACTAGAGTATCAATTAGTTATGAAGTAGAAGGTATATCCTTCTTGTTTTCAGGGACCGTGGTCTTGATGGTATTGAGCTGCACCTGGTCAGAGCTTTGCTGAATCCAGAGTCGGACAGCATACTCCTTGGTCCATTTAGCTATCAGTGAGGTGTCTCCAGAGCCCAGAGGAGAATTCGAGCAGAGGAGTCCTTTCCTGCCGCCATCACTCAAGATAAGCTGATTTGGCCAGCTGAGCTCAACATTATGTCCCCTCATCTTGAAATGACTTTATAAAAATAACATTCAGAGGGGGATTTAATTGTCTTAATATCAGGAACTGAGAACATCTCCAATACTAGTTTCCTTAAGACAAACTATTGAAGTCATGATGACAAATACCAACAGAGCTTGAACAAAACAAAACCAGTATTACCTCATTTTACTACTACACAACTGACACACATAGGATATTTTTAATAATATATGTCACTACAATATTCATATTAATCCATTCTGTACATAACTTGTAATGAAAATTGATTGTGATTCCTGGTTCCTTTGTAATTGAATCAGGACACATATTCATTCATATCAGCAATGAATACATATTGTTATTTGAAAAGTTATCAGTGACTCCTTAAGATATCCTTTAGAGTGTTATATGTATGTGAGTGTCCCAGTGTTGTCAAGTATAGTGGAATAAATTAAATTGTTTATCTGTCTGTTGTTGTTTTGACTTACACTTCATCCTACACATACCCTAGACACATAACGTAGTCATCACACTATTGCAGAATAATTCTGACTGAGATATATAGATATGTGGTAGCAAGTAAGGTTATCTATAATACACTACTCTTAATAGATATAGATACCTTCACAGCTGATCTCAGTCAGTACACTAAGTCCCCTATAAATATTTATAACATCCCACTTCACCACATATATTGGGGGTCTCGCTCTTGGGATTTTGAATCTTTCCCTATTAAAAATATTGGGGGTAATTCACTTCAGGGAATATAAGAATTAAAAGGTATCCTTGGGTGGAATTAAATAAGGTTGAGCTCACGGTGCCTGTGTTGTCCATTAGATATACTTAGAGATTAAATTGTTGGTTAGACATTGTAGAAATTTACCTGATAGACAATGGCGGACCTGGCCAAGTTTCGATCTGCTGCTGTACAGACTGCAAAAGAGTTAGGATTAGATGGGCAAGTTATGGTTGCCTATGTTACTACGGAATGTGACAAATTTATTGAACGCGAAGAAAGAAGGTTTGAAGCCGAAAGAAAGTTAGAGGCTGACAGGGAAATTAAGAAGTTACAATTTGAAGCTGAGGCTGAGACTAAGAGGTTGCAAGCTGAGGCTGAGACTAAGAGGTTGCAAGCTGAGGCTGAGACTAAGAGGTTGCAGATTGAGGCTGACAAAGAGGCTAAAGCATTGGAAGCCGAAGAAAGAAGACAGGCTGCAGAAGAAAGAAGATTAGCTGCAGAAAGGGAAGCAGAAAAGGAGGAGAAGAGATTACAAAGGGAACATGAGTTACGACTAAGGGAGTTTGAGTTTCAAGGCCATGCTCCTGAAAATGGTGCCAGTCCCTTTGCCTCTGATGCTACGGTTACTCAGGGAGCCTCAACCTCAGCTATGAATTTTCATTTAGATCATTTTGTTGAGAAAGACGATGATATAGAGAGCTACCTAAATAGGTACGAACTATTAGCTACCACGTATGGGTTAGAGAGAGAAAGGTGGAGCTTAAAGTTATCTCAGGGACTTCGTGGGGCAGCTTATGAAGTTTTTTGCAAAAATGAGCAGAGGTGATCAGGAAAATTATGACATGCTAAAGCAGGCTCTTTTGTTAAGGTATGAAAAGAATGCAGAATTTTATAGGAAAAAATTTAGGAATGCTAAACTACTATCAGGTGAAACCTATCACCAGTTCTCTGCACGAATAGAGACATACTTGGAGAAATGGACTTCTCTGGGGAAAACCCAAGATCTTAAGGAAATGGTCCTTATAGAGCAATTAAGAGAGTCCATGGCTCCAGACCTGAGAAAGTTTCTCATGGAACAAGGTGCAGAGAGGCTGGGTGAGTTGCTAAATGTTGCTGAAAGGTATCAGCAGCTCAAGCAGAGGTAACAGGTAATAAAAAGAAACAGGTGGACAACTTTAGGGCACCACAGAACTTTAATAAATTTGATCCTAGGGATCAAAACAAAGGTAAGCACCAATTTGATAGGCCACGGTATGACAATAAAAATAAATTCCCACAATTCGATGAAAGGAAATATGATGAAAGAAAATCTTTCAACCAAGGAAAAAGGTGGTGTAAAAATTGTCAGATGGACAATCATGACACTGACCGTTGCAGAAGGAAACCTGTGTATATGGCAACCCTTCAGGTCAGGTCGACCTCAAGACAGGAGGAGGATATTATGTTAGATACCACTCCAGAAGAGATGAGGAAGGCACAGGCTGGGGATAAAACACTCAAGCCTTGTTTCAGAAAATTGTCAACTTGTCATACAACTCCAGGCAAGGGAGATTTTTACATGAAAAACAAGTTGATGTATAGGAAGACTGGAGCTAGATCCAAAGGTCACGGACAGCTGGTACTTCCTAAAAGATATAGGGCAGACTTAATAAGGAGCCTACATGTGAAACCAGATGGGGACCATGAGAAGATAGGTACCATCATTCAAAAGGTGGCTCACAATTATTATTGGCCCAAAGCAAGATGGGACATTGAGAATTTTGTAGAAAGGTGTAGCATAGCACATGAGGGAACACCCACAAGTGGGAACATTGATCAGGACCTGGACACGCCATGGGGCAACCGTAGGCCTGACAATAAAAGGAAAAATAGATTTGATAAAGTGGACCAAATGGAATGGGAAGCCCCTTTTCACGGACAAGCTTCACTTAACTGTTTTACAATGGCCACTATGCGGAGAGTGCAAAAGATGTCTTACCCCAGGATAAGCCGAAAATCCCTCAATCGGACTTAAACAAACTGGAGGAAGAGGATGTAGGGAGGAAATCTCTCATCAAGAATTTTAAGTGGGGAGAAAGCCCCAAAAGAAAAATTGGTAGCGGTCGTTTTGTGAATGATAATTCTGGGAGGAAAAATCATCACTATAAAGCTTCGAGTGGAAGAGACCATACCGGTGCATGGACAAATAGGTCCACACAATTAAAGGTCCATATGTAGCTTTGTTAAGAACGTGGACTGATGAAAAGGCAGAGGAAAACATTACATCTTCATACCAATATGTGAATGAGCTGACCACTCGGTTAAAAACTGGCTGGAAACTTGCCAATGAAAATTTGAAACAAGCCAGGAAGAAACATGCTGCCTATTATAACAGGAAGGCGAAAGACAGAAATTTGGCTGTGGGAGAGAAAGTACTGCTTCTTTTGCCTGGGAGTCAGAATAAGTTACAAATTGGATGGCAGGGTCCATATACAGTTTTAGAGAAGGTGTCTAGAACAAATTATAAGATAGATAAGAAGGGGAAAGAAAAAATCTATCATGTGAATCTCCTGAAGAAATATTTGGAAAGAGAACATCAGGAAGAGACACACTTGTTGACCTTGTCCATCGCCATGGAGATGAAAAAGGAACCACTTTCATCATTTGAATATCCATTACACCCCTGTGAGACAGCAGCACAGGTGAAAATCAGTACACATTTAACGAAAACTCAGAAAGAGAGAGTGCAACAGGTTCTAAATAATCATGCAGAGGTGTTAACAGACCGACCAGGGCATACAAACCTATTGGAATATGATATGAAACTAATAGACTCCACACCTGTCTGTATGAAACCATATTCGATTCCGTTTGCTAAGGAGAAAGCTTTGAAGGAAGAGATAGACTATCTGTTGAAGGAAGGAATTATTTCGCACAGTGAGTCTTCGTATAGTTCCGGAGTTGTACTCTTAAGGAAGCCCTCTGGAGAACATAGACTCTGTATAGATTACAGGAGACTGAATGCTATTACAGAAGGACAGGTGGATCCATTGCCGGATACAAATCAGCTGTTTGCCAGACTAAATAAAGCTAAATATTTCTCAAAAGTGGATTTGAGTAAAGGATACTATCAGATCCCAGTAAAGCCTGAGGTTAGACCATACCTAGCTTTTAGTACCTCAGAAGGACACTATGAGTTTAATAGATTGCCATTTGGATTGAAGAATGCGCCTAGTGTCTTCTCTAGAATGATGAGAAAATTATTGGATCCTCTGAATAATCCCTGTATAACAAATTTTATGGATGATATCCTTATAGCAACAGAAACATTTGAGGAACACATTGACTCTCTGAACATGCTGTTTAATCGACTTAGGGAGGCAAATTTAACAGCCCGACCAACCAAATGTTGCGTTGGATGTAAAGAATTGGAATTTTTGGGACACACAGTTTATCAGGGAAACATGACCCCTGACCCAAAGAATTTAGAGAAACTACAGAAAGCCCCGAGACCACAAACCAAGAAGGACGTGAGATCCTTTGTCTCATTATGTGGTTTCTACCAGAAGTATATCAAAAACTTTAATTCCATATGTGCACCGTTAACTGAATTGACACGTAAAGGACATCCAGATCGCATTACATGGACACCACAATGTGAAATGACTTACCAAGAATTGAAGGAAAAGCTCACAAGTAAACCCATTTTGAAATTACCTGACTTAAGTCAAGAATTCATAGTAAGGACGGATGCAAGTAATATTGGGTTAGGTGCAACTCTACTACAGAGATCTGATGCATTGGATGGGGAATTAAGCCCAGTGGCATATGCTAGCAGAAAGTTGAATAAAGCTGAAATCAACTACTCAACTAGCGAAAAAGAATGTCTTGCAGTAATATGGGCGATAAAGAAATTCAATATTTATCTATATGGGAAGGCATTTAAGTTGCAAACAGACCACAAACCTTTATCGTTTCTAGCACAGGCTAGGCATGAGAACTCCAGGTTACTCCGATGGTCTTTACTTTTGGCTCCATATAATTTTAGCATTGAGTATATATCTGGAAAAACCAATTTGGGAGCGGATTTTTTAAGCCGCCATCCGTGTGATGAGAATCACCGTAAACCCCAGAAATAATAATAAATTTCTCTATGTGTATATAGAATAAAGGACTGACATATAATGTCTGTTTTAAGAGGGGAGGTGTCGTGGAATATTCTAATCCACATATATAAATTATCTAGTAAATATAAAGCCTAATAAATCCATATAATAAATAAAGGAAGAAGAATGGTAAAGAACAGTGCTGTCACAATGACAGTACTCGAAATCCCCTTTGTTTTATGCTTCGTCTGCAAATTGTAACGTTTCCACGTTAAATATAGGCCTTCTGCAACATACACGCGTTTCCCAAACACACAATAAAATGTGCTGCCTTTCTAAGAAAAACCTTGAAATATGCAAGTTGACCTAAATTTTAAATTCCATTCATGTCTTTTTCTACACTGCGTTACCAAAACGAACGAACAGATGGACTAAAGGATAAGAGAGAAGGGAGGGCTGAAAATCAGGAACGCATGCAACACGCGTCGCGCGATACACAAATGCTGCCATCACGCGTGTAAGACTACATGCACTAATTTTTTTTTCAGACGGACAGTGATAAAATACACTACCCTTCCCAGACAGCACATCTTCGAAACAGGAGGTAGAAATTGCATATTTTGAACGCAGCCACGTAGCTCTTTTAAATTTGGATATTTGGGTTCCTTAGGGTTTGCTGACAAAGAATATGTAAAACGTTACGCAAATAGTCTAGGAATTAACAAGTTATAACCAAAATAAAATATTGGGGATGCCTGACAGCATGAAATCATTTCTGCTCATAAAATTTTTTTATAACATGTTTGAAAAAACCTTGCGTTACAGAAATAGCCTACCATGTAAACTCCAAATTGATTGGAGCGCAACAAATGAAAGACGAACCACGATTGGTCGGACTATAAATACTATCTTGGTTGTTAGGGAGACGTAGAAAGGTAACATTTTTTCAAACACTTGTCGAAACGTGGCCTCATTGGCTAGACTTGCTGATATACTCACTTAGGAGCGTTAGTTCGAGACCACTAGTGCAAATAATCTTGATAAAGCGACAGTGCGTTGAAGCCAGCTCACATTTTTGCTAAAATAAAAGCCTGGAACATAAGCAGATGGGAATTTGTGCCAGTAATTGTGCCAGAATTCATTGCTAATCAACGTATCTGTGTTTATTTCCATGAAATTGTGGTAAGCTTGAACCATTCAGTATCTTTTAATGAAAATTGAATGTAAATTGTTAATTTATGCCTGTATATATATGTGTAGTTCAGTGGCAAACAGGAGATAAAGCCTATAATGCTCCAGCCTGAACAGAGGGTGTCGGAGGGAAGTAAAACGGCATGGAATGGCCAAATAGTACACTGACACCTGGATGATTGATTAGACAGAAATAATGCTGGAAGTGCAGAGGCGTGGTAACCATTAAGGAGGTAAATACTGGTATAAAGTATTTCAGATGAAGCTGACAGTTGGCCTAACGCTCTGAACTCAATGTTTGTGTTGTATTGTGTTCAGTGTAGAACTAGAGTATCAATTAGTTATGAAGTAGAAGGTATATCCTTCTTGTTTTCAGGGACCGTGGTCTTGATGGTATTGAGCTGCACCTGGTCAGAGCTTTGCTGAATCCAGAGTCGGACAGCATACTCCTTGGTCCATTTAGCTATCAGTGAGGTGTCTCCAGAGCCCAGAGGAGAATTCGAGCAGAGGAGTCCTTTCCTGCCGCCATCACTCAAGATAAGCTGATTTGGCCAGCTGAGCTCAACATTATGTCCCCTCATCTTGAAATGACTTTATAAAAATAACATTCAGAGGGGATTTAATTGTCTTAATATCAGGAACTGAGAACATCTCCAATACTAGTTTCCTTAAGACAAACTATTGAAGTCATGATGACAAATACCAACAGAGCTTGAACAAAACAAAACCAGTATTACCTCATTTTACTACTACACAACTGACACACATAGGATATTTTTAATAATATATGTCACTACAATATTCATATTAATCCATTCTGTACATAACTTGTAATGAAAATTGATTGTGATTCCTGGTTCCTTTGTAATTGAATCAGGACACATATTCATTCATATCAGCAATGAATACATATTGTTATTTGAAAAGTTATCAGTGACTCCTTAAGATATCCTTTAGAGTGTTATATGTATGTGAGTGTCCCAGTGTTGTCAAGTATAGTGGAATAAATTAAATTGTTTATCTGTCTGTTGTTGTTTTGACTTACACTTCATCCTACACATACCCTAGACACATAACGTAGTCATCACACTATTGCAGAATAATTCTGACTGAGATATATAGATATGTGGTAGCAAGTAAGGTTATCTATAATACACTACTCTTAATAGATATAGATACCTTCACAGCTGATCTCAGTCAGTACACTAAGTCCCCTATAAATATTTATAACATCCCACTTCACCACACCAGACAGTACTTGTTCTAGAACCCCCGGGGAAAGGGAGGTGGAGAAGACCAATGGCACGAGACAGGAAGGCTTGGCAAACGTTTACTGAAGGCCTATGCTCCTTGGGGGATTTGAATGGCGGTGAATGTGTTATGTGTTTCCGGTGTTATGTGTTGCGGGTCGCACTAATGACCCGTCATCGAAGCATCATTTTTTTAGTGATGCCTAGATGGCAGGGAGGATAGTGTGATTCGTTTGCATAGCTAGGCGGGGTTGTCGCACGGAAGGTCCTGGGTTCGAGTCCTGGGTAAGCCACTCACGTCTGTTGTTTTTCTGTTGTCTAGTTTTCTACTTCTTTATTTCTTACGAGTGCCTGAAAACATACCTTTATGTTTGTCTAATATTTATTTACTGTTTACAGGCCTCGGGTTTCCCTTCCTTACGTGAGAAATAATACAGTGCAGAATGTATAATAATCACAATCAAGAAAATAGCACACTACATGAACAAAAGACGTCTTGATATAACCAACAGTACAATGTATATGGTAAACGGTTGAAAGATGCGTGCTACACAGAGGAAAGTAGCAAACACCTTATTTAAAATTTAAAAAATTAGTAAGCACGAGAAGTTTTCCAATAGTGAAGAGTTGTAAGAAAGAGACTTCTTCTAAGGATAGAAGTAATACGAAAGAACTAGTCCTTCAATGTTGTTTTGTTTATTTGTTTCCGTCCTCGGGGATTTGAGTTTTCATTCTTTCGGAAAGAGAAAGATGAAGTTCTCAAATGTTTAAGTAATAAGAAAGAATTAGTATCACAATGTCACAAGAAATTAGAAAGAAGAAGAATCACATGTCATGAATAGTCAGAAGGAGAGAGTTCTCCATTGTTATAAGTTATAAGAAAGAAAGTATTCTCCAATTGTAAGAAATAAAGTGTTCTCCACAGCTAAAAATACTCAGAAAGAAAGAGATTTACAATGTTATAAGAAATATATAGAAATATGTATGTAATGCATTCACGCTTTCTTGCAGCAGTGGTTTCTGTTGAAGTTTGTCTTATATGACGAGGTTGTCAGCCCCCCCCCCCCCCCCCCCCCCCCCCCCCCCCCCACCGCGCAAAACGTCATATATCAATAGCCTTGTACGACATGCCTGAACAAGCAGAAGTCAAGTTCTTCCTTTGTCTCATAAAAGACTCCAGGGAACTTCCCCGGGTAGCCATACGTGGTATACTTGTTCCAAATATTTCCCATATGGGAATCGCTTCCACTACTCAAAAAAAAGTTTGAAAAATAAAAATATCAAATGAAGAATGGTGGCAAAAAACGTTTCAGACCAAGGAAGGTCAAGGTCTTCGTGATCTTTTACAAAACAAAAATCAGACGTGGAAGTTCTTAAGCGCCAAAAAATCAAATTCTCGTAACAGCTCGTCAGGTATTCGCGGAACTGCCTTACGTCAGACGTTCATTTCGTATTTGACATTGCAGAATCGTGTTCAGAATTGGCAAGTAATCTATGTGGTGTCATTTCTCATGAACAAGAGGATTACTAACGCTCTCTGGCCGTAAATTGTTCGTTCCAATAGCTCATATTTCTCCATCTAGGAATGCACGCAAATGGCGCATGGTTTTCGCTTACAAAAAAAAAAAAAAAAAACCTACAAAAGATTTCATAATTCTTAACCACTGACATGCAAGACCCTCGTCATCCTGGAGGGAACTACAATTATTCAACCTGGCTGAGGCATTTCTCTGTGGGTCAAAGTTATTGTTTTAATTTCCATAGCTGATACTGCCGTAGGGAAGTAAGGTTTCACAGACTTCATTATAGTAAGTACAACATTTGAGAGATGTGGGTGATCAGTTCCCTTCCTTGCTGCCTCTTCCTTTCCTAACTCAAGAGCAAAGTCAGGTACCCATTTACAGCTGGGTAGACTGAAGCGTGTCGATACCCGGCACCTTTGCTGGAAGAGACCAGCGCTCTAACCACTCTGTTAATCCCCCACACTGGGAATGTTAAGGTAAAGTTTTTTCCCAGAGCAGATAGGGTTGTGAAGTTTTATAGACTTCACTATACTAGGTCCAGTTTTATGACGTGGGATGACCTGTTTGTAGCTGTGGCTGACGAATAGGGAGGTAATCTTTACCTTTAGTGCCGTCGAGTATATGTATACTGAAGCACATTAAAAACGCACCACTATTATATATACTGATGCCGAGAAGCTGGCAAAAAAAAGTGTGGGAATGGATTTTCCCCGTGTTTGCCATGAGGTAGAGAACGAATGGCTGCTGGAATGGAAAGTGCAAGATTCAACTCACGGGTGTGTGTACAGATTACATGAAAACGATGAAAGTTACACGTGCAACACGATTCCCAACAGCTATGACCCTGAAAATGTGTACGCGTTCTGGCAGTATACTCGGTATAAAAAGGCCGTTGAGACAAAACACCCAGTACATGTGCTTGAAATGCCACGACTATCTGAAAACGACCGCCAACGAGCCATTGGTATGTTGGAGACCGGAATGAGCTCGCGGGCCATTGCAAGAAGGATGAATTGCCACCACAGCACTATTGTACGTCTCAATGAACGTTACGGAACCACTGGCAGTGCCCGGGATAGACTTCGGAGTGGCCAACCACGAGTTACTACCCCTGCGCAAGATCGTCATATTGTGCTGAGTCACCTAAGGAATCGTACTCTCCCAGCAAGTCAAACAGCAAGAGCAATAGTGGGTAGACATGGGCAAGTCTTTCGAATGACAGTCATATGCCGACTCAGAGATACAGGCCTTACTGCAAGACGACCTTATGTTGGGCCAAACTTGACTCACAGACATCGTCAGCAGTGCCTGCAATGGGCAGAGCAACATATCAGATGGACTAGACTGCAGTGGAATGCTGTCCTATTCACAGACGAGAACAGATTCAACATATCCTTTGCAGATGGACGTATGCGGATTTAGCGACGGTGTGAAGAGCGCTTTGCAGATTGCTGTGTCAACCGATTTCGAGGTGGCAGTATTCACATTTGGGGAGGATTCAGTTTTCACCATCGCTTGCCTCTTCACGTCTTCCGTGGAAATGTTAATGCTGTGACATATCGAGATGAGGTTCTGGATGCACTGGTTGCTCCTGCGTTCACAATTTATCCAGACTTGCAGCTTCTCCAGCAGGATAACGCACGTGCATTTTTTTGTATTTTTGGTTTTCTCCCTTGCCTGCACAGAATGCAATGAATTTCATAACAATCAAATGTACAAATTAATGACCAGCATGGATTCATAGGAAAATGAATAAAGATTCCAAATATGTAAACTTGTACACACTTATATTTACATTTCACACTCTGTTCCTGGATTATACAGGTGGTGCGTTTTTAATGTGCTTCAGTATATAATATTTGTATTGAGTTAGGGTTAGAGTTAGGATTAGGGTAAGGGTTAACCCTAAGCCTAACCTCAACCCTAACCCCATACCTAACCCCAACCATAACTCTAATGGGTACGAAAATACACATATTATACATGCTCGACGGCACTAAAGGTAAAGATTACCAATAGTCAAACCTGAAACGTCCCGTGTTTCCTGAGTACCGTTAATTTATAAAACGGATTCCATTTTATCTTTTAAATTTATACATTTATTTCCTTAAGGTTTACAGCAGCCTCCTCATTTATTGACATATACGATGACCGGTTGCCTTCCTCGCTGCCTTGGCCTTCCTTAATGTCGTGAATTCTGATTCACAACACGTCATTCATACCAAAACGGCACGCCATACTATATAAAAGTGTAGGCTAGACGGACCAATGAAACGGCATCCTTATTCACGTTGTTTACAATAGTATTAGGCATCTAAACATGGCCGGACTTCAAATCTGTGTAACCTAGTTGAATTTGAACAGAAACTACAGAATTATGAGTGAAGTACCGCATGGAAGAGGTCAGTAATTTTATAATAGGACTGTTCCTTTATAAGAATGTGCAAAGACTTCCACGAAAAGTGTTATACTAACAGAGAAAATTTGAGTGGAATGCATCGAGACATCAGGCAAGTCGAAAATTTTGCTGTTTAGGCTGCGCCTATGAAAAGATGGACATAGGAAAGGAAAAGACAATTATCTAGAAAGATAAAGAAGAGTCCAGGGGAATCGGTCCAGGAATAAATGAGATATGAAGATTCCTAATTTTCCAAAATGCACAACTCGACAAAATTATGCCTGCATTTGAGAATGCAAACACGCTTCAGTCTTATTGGTCTTCGAGACTTGCCCTCTTTCGAAAGGAGGTCACAAAAATTTCAAACAACAGCGAGAGCGCCAGTTCTGTCAGTGAGACTCCCGTTGCCTTCTGCATCTGAGAGCATACTGAATGACCATTAACAGCTCGACTGTATGTACTTGAGGGTAAGAAAGAATGTACAAATTTATATAGTTCTAATTAATTAATCAAATTGTGCGTTAGGAAGTGTATAACTGTGTTATAAATCACTGTGTAATTATTGGAAACAATCCAAGCCTGTGTATATTCAGATAAATTGAGAATGGAAGCGGAAAGTGTGTTAATAGTTTTAGAAAAGCATTTAAAGAATTATTTCTTGAAGGAATGGAACACACACCAGGAACAAAGGAAAGTATGAAAGGAATTGCATTACTGTATTGATTAAGATATTACATAGTGTTTTCCACAAGGCCTAATAACTGTATGGAGGCGAATCATGGACAGATACCTGTGACCAAGGAATTGGAGGAAGATTATATTCACAGTGAACTGGATTGTGTTATTACTGATTTATTATGCCCTGTGCGTCTACCTGCACACGTCACAAGCTGTCTCTTCTCACCTACATCTGTGATAGAGAGACAGAGATAGACATTACAGTATTTCAGGTTACATCCTGTAACAAACGTACACCTTTAAAGAGCCAGCCACAACTGAAGGAGCTAGTGGTGCAAGCGCCCTTTAGGTCTAGAGGGACAGCAACCTAGTACCTAATGCCTGGAAGAATCTCATGTGACAGTTTCTATCCAGAACAGTATTGTGAAAGACTCTAAGACAAGAAGTGAAGATAAGTAGCCATACAAGGCTACTGTCAAATGTATAACAGCATTACCACAATAGAGAAAATAAGACAGTATGAAGAAAAGTCAGTGCATCTAGACAAGCAAATTCATAAATCAGTGATTGATTTTATTTCATGAACTGTGAAAAATTCTTATTGAATCTAACTAAAGACAGTCTACAACAAGATTAAGATCAGCCAGGAAAGAAGAACTGTCCTTATAAATTTACAGGCTGTTAGTTGTGAATATTTAACAAGTGATTTTATTAATTTTATTTCCTAATCAATTTTGAGTTCAAGTGAACAATTTCACAAAGAAAAGAAAACTTGTACAAAATAAATTGTAAATTTTACCAACAGACTTACTTGGATTATTTAAGTTAAGTTACAGTTCTTGTTGGATAATAGTTTAGTTTAATACCCCCAGCAGAGTATTTTGTAGACGCACATTTGAGCACATCTAGGTTAATTGATTTAGCAGAGCCTAACACTATAAACAGAGGAGGATCTTGAGAGGAGCATTTATGAACCTATAATAATACACTATCATCCTACCTAGGAACTTATACAGCTTGATCTTACCTTTGATGTCCATACACCCTTACTCTTTTCAGAGAAGGGGGTATTTCTTATAAGCCCAGTCTCTTATCTGGCACAATTCTGGTATCACCTGATACAACTTTGTGTCCAGGATATCTTTCTTTTAAAACTATACTTCCCACTCGTGACACTTAACTCAAGAGCAGAGTCAGCTACCCGTTTATAGCTGGGTAGAGCGGAGCGAGACACTACCTGGTTTCAATCCTGGAAGCCGGTAACTTATCCGCGAAAGGTAAACGCTCCAACCGCTCAGCCAATCGTATGCTCAGTGATGAAAATATCCACTTGAAAAGGATTTGTACGGGAGTTAACATTCTTCTTCTTCGTTTGTTTTTAATTTACCATTTTCCTGTTTCAAACTGGACCAAACATTTCATCATAAGGAGCACCTGCTGTGTCGCTCCTAATGGAGCATGGAGTCAGAACAGCAGATGGTGCCCATGAGGAAGTTTATGCCAAAGCACAAACTCTCGCAACTGTGGCTTGTGTAGCAATTTGATATCCTATATATAAAATCCCAGTTTTTTTCTGTCAGTGCGTAACGCTAAGGGATGCAACTTTGGTTAAAAGTTAAACATTAATTGTATTGTTTCCGTTATATGTACTCTCCCGAAAATAGTAACACTTACCAAAGAAGAATGCGCAAATGACGGTGTGCACAAAAATATATTTATAGAATGTGTGATCCCGTATACACACATTGGGATCCTCGCTGCTGCTACGTAGTTCGTGAACTGTGGTGATGCACAGCGGGGTTTTAAAAATACTTTTGAATAAGTAAAATGGCCGTTAGGTATTGGTGCTTTTGAATTTAATTCCCGTCTTATGACGGGCTTTTACACCAGTACAAGCCAGTCCCATGTACAACCTCATATTAGTTGCCCTGTCATCATCTGATGTCATCTCCTCATCGACGGTCGGTTGCATTGGATCTCCAACGTCTTCTGTCTGTTGTCTTGATGCTGCACCCGGTAGACTTTGTCCTGTCCATCTCATGATGGACTCCCACCTATAGCGTTGTCGGCCTCTTGCACGTTTGCCTTCAACTCTTCCTCCTATTATGATCCTCAGAAAGGTGTCGCCCTTTACAGCATGCCTAAGGGAGCAGCGGCCGTATTCTGTCTTTGTATCTGTATAGACACCATGGAACTACACGGCTGAAATGCTATGGTGAAAAAATATCTACGCTGGAAATTACGGACTATGAAATTAGTTTTTCTCTTCTTCATAATGCGTATTACTAGCTCAGCAGAAGAGAACATGTGGTAATCTTCAGACTTCGCACAGGTCACAGTTGATTGGGATAGAATTTATTCAAGAAGTTAAAGATAGGAACTACTGATGAGTGTTACTGTGACACAGATATAACGACTGCTGATCATATACTTCAAAGGTGCCAAAAATATGAGGAATAGAGGAAGCGCATATGACCATCATCAGTGCCATTCCTAGAACAGCTCTACAGGGACGTGAACAGCCTTAGACTGACCCCTACATTCTTTGAACATTGTGATGTACACTGGAAAGAGAGCCTACAGTAATCTGACAGGCTTGTAACCTCGTAGCGTTCTAGGATTTGCTAGCAAAACTACGCATTTTTTTTTACTTGTGTTTTACTTACACAAGCGTACTTTTCGCCCCACCTCTTTTTCTGTGAACACGAGCTAACGCAATGTTTACAAACTGCATGACCTGTCAATCATAACAGGTAGCGAATCAGGTTTGTTTACCTAGTTTTTCTCACGCGAGCTTATCTGTCAATCATACGATACCCGACAGACTGCATGTGAAAAACACAGAGTCTTTGAAGTCCACGAGGGGAGATCCAGGATTTTCCGGAGTGCGATTTGATGTCGATTCACGGGCAAAAATCTTCGAGAACCCCGTTACACGGATATAAGTCTTTGATGGCGGTCGAACGCCCAAGAAAGGCCGACCGTAAACTTTTATCTGGGGAACTCATGTTTCTGATTCTCCGTTACTCACACAATAGTGCGAAAAGTAACATCATCTATAGATCAGAGAAATATAGTGATATATAAACTGTGTTTTCTTAAACCTGCTATCAGTTGTCACTCTGAATTTTTGGATAGTCTAAGCACGTAGTTCTAGAACCATTGTGGACAATGTGTTAATAGCATTCGTGGGGATTTTCATTCTGATTTTCTGGTAATAGAAATTAGTGCTTACGTGTTTAAAAGTGTTAAGCTTTTACTATTATAATTCACTTAGATTTTCTAGCGTTAAAACTAATGAAATAAAATAACGCGTAGCTATTTCATACAAGATGTTCAGTTATAATGTTAAATTTCACCACACGCTTTCTCACACAAGAAGAGACGGTTAGCTGATTGGTTTAAATCCTAGGCGCTACTGGTAGTGACAGAAAAGAATTCACGTTTTATTTCATTGTGCGTATTTATTATAAGTGCCTATTATTTAATATCATACGACTAAACTATCAGACGCCGACCAATTTAATAGCTATTAACGACAGGCGATACTTTGTGTAAGTGCGCATATGGATAATTAAATAATAGTTAACATTGTACACTGACTGCCGGGGCGAGCAAGGGGCGGGGAGAGTTGCATAACTCCCTCCGACATCAAAACTCAGCGCTAGCGAAGGGTGATGGGGTAGGCTAAAGACACCGTGTGCCTGTTAAATATAATCAGGACTGACGGAGTGGATAAGAGATCGTCTTGTCCCCGTCTGTGTGCATGTATGTAGCCATATAGAATAGTAGCATTTTTCCATAAATGTTTCTTATATATTCCTAGCAGACCTGATCAAGGGCGTCCAGCGGATTTTTTTTTCTTCTTTTTTTTTTTTTTACTGATTGGTTAATGTTGTCTTTTCTTGGCTTTTGCGTCACCAATTTCATTGGTGAGCAGGTATGTGCCAACGATACATGAGAAACATTTTAACGTGTAAAATTTAACTGGACTTACCAAACTAGGCTATATTTTTTCAATTTTATCAGCTCACTTGGGTTGTGAAAAAAATAACATTCATTCCCGACTTCTGACAGTCGTATTCAAGCGTAGCATCCAGAATTTACGCTGTTTCAGAATCGGCACTCTACCATAGAGCCAGCCGATAGGATTATCATCATTTATCAATTGTAACATTTTTAGCAACCAGAGCTTTCCCAATACTGGAAGTATTTTCCTCTTTTAACTGTGAACCCCAAGATCACGTTTATACAGCAACCATTGGCGGTGACATTTTGTTCATCCAGGAAAAACCCACCCCAGATTCGGCGTTCACCTCTCTAGTCTTTATTTGACAGAGGATGGACTGGGGCCGATTTGGGAAATACTCCTGACATTTTATATAGTCAGGAAATATTGTAATTCTAAGGGATATCACCAAGAGTAGGTAAGAGTGATCGAGTGGCCACTGTATGAAAAAGAGAGTGAATATTTTTCTTTGCTACAGGGACTTTACCAAAACTGGATTTTCTTAAACTTGTTAACTTTACTGGGTAGCATATAGGAGGAACCTGTTTACTTTACTGTCTACTCTGTAACATAGTGCTAACCTTTGACCTTTGGGTTATTAACTTTTTGGGTGTTTTTTTTTCTCCATTTATTCTGCTATTTCATATGTATGTAAATCTGATTTTGTTTGATCTTTCTTTAGATATTTGATGTTGTCAAGTTAAAATGATAATAAACAACAAAAGAAACTTTACTTTGTGTGTTGGTCAGACCCATACCCAATTAACCGTAGTTTTTAACATTTGTTTATCTTGTTGTCACATAGCAGTGTGTGTGTGTGTAGTTAAACTTATATTTATATGTATGAGGAGGGCAAGGTTGTACTAAATTATAGTCGTATAGATAGGCTGGAATAGAGAAACTTACTCATTCCATAGACATATTTTGTTCCTTAAACTATCACCCGTGAAATCTATTTCTCACACCTTTTTTCTCACGTACTTATCAACATCCACTCTACTCAGACGGGAAAAAAATAACTCACAACCTATCTGTACGACAAACAAATTCAAATTGACGTCTGATGGTGAACGAAGAAGAAGTTGTCCTGATACAATTATTGACAGAAAATTGTCAGGAATAGATTTTCAATATAAGCTATGAAAATTGCAGATAATTATTTCTAATTCAAAATAAACAACGTGCAACCAAATGTGGAAGCAATTTTGCTAGTTGCTAGTGATTAGAGCCAAAACTCCATCTTCGTCATTTCCGGAAATGTTAAAAACACAACAACAACAAAATAAATAACAAGCTGTTCCTGTTTTAAAACGGAAATTGGGCATTTTATCAGAATTGTACAAGAATGATGGCCAGGGCCTGAAACATAACGGAAGCACTACACGAAACTTCACCAAATAAATTACGACAAAAACGACATTCTTCAGCGCCGGCACAGAGTTAAGTCAACTCATCCGAGATCTTTAATAGAATTAAGAGATTGAGTCGCAGATCGATACCTCACACACGAGTTAGAAATTTATACATGAAATTGCTCCTTGTTACTGAGTTTAATTGGCACGACATAAGGGTTTTAGCAAACATCACAGCCACTTTCAACTTTCAAGAAGTATATGATTTTGGTTTGGACTTTTTGAATTTAAATGTCAAAAGTAAAAGAGATGGCGCCAATGTGCAAGTTAATGTTCGATGAAGTAGATTATTATTATTTTTCTTTACATTACCGATGTTGCTGAGACATGAATTCTTAATGACACAATAAGGAGTTCACTAGAGTCATACGCGCTGTGAGTTTAAAGAATTGTGGTACTTATCTCTTTTCTTCCGTCTTTTTTATCTTTTCCTCGTTTTTAATTGTTATGTTTTTTTTCTCTTTCCTACTTCACTTAAATAAATAACTTTGTCATGTTCAATTCTTTTATCTTTTCTTCTTCCATATCTTCTTTTTTTTCGTCCTTTTCTTGATATGTCATCCTGTTTTATCCACTACTCCTTGTTTTCTTCATTTCCTCCTTAGCTCTTCTTCTTCTTACTCGACTTTTTGTGTGTTCTTCTCCACATCAGGACCACTTCTTAGACGCCACTGCAGATGTTCTATACTTATGTCTGTGTTTTAAGGTTTAATTGTTTGTGTGACAAAGTGTCATGGCATATTTCTTGATGGCAGAGAAAGTTTTAGGGAGTCTTGTTTGATACTAGAAACAACGTTTTATGGTTTATTTCTTGATGTCAGAGAGAGAGAAAGTTTTAGGGCGTTTTTGTTGATGCTAGAAACAAATTTTATGGTTTATTTCTTGATGCTAGAGAGAGTTTTATGGCGTCTTTCGTGATACTAGAAAGAAATAATTTTATGGCTTATTTCTTGATGTCAGAGAGAGTTTTAGGGACTCTTGTGTGATGCAAGAGGCAACGTTTCAAGGCTTATTTCCTGATGTAAGAGACAACGTTTCATGGCTTATTTCTTGATGCAGGAGACAACGTTTCATGACTTATTTCTTGATGCAAGAGAAAACGTTCTAGGGTTTATTTCTTAAAGCGAGAGACAATGTTTTAGGTCCTAATTCTTGATACGAGAGACGAAGTTGTGATACGAAAGGCAAAGTTTTAGGTCCAATTTCTTGACGCGAAAGACACATTTGTACGTCCTAATTCTTGATGCGAGAGACAACGTTTTACGGCATAGTACTTGATGCCAGAGGCACAAATGAAGTTCTTCTTTCTTAATGCGATAGACTATGGTTTTAGGGCTTACTTCTTGACACGAGAGACAAAATTCATTTGTTGACACGAGAGACGAAACTCTAGGATTTATTTCTTGACACGAGAAACGAAATTCTAGGGTGTCTTTCTTGACACGAGAGACGAAATTCTAGGGTTTATTTCTTGACACGAGGGACGAAATTTTAAAGCTCATTTCTTAACATTCTATAATAATATTCGATTAAATGTTGGCCTTGATAGTCCTGAAAATATACGCGATGGCACTGTACATCCAATTCCATCATTATTTTATCGTTTTTTTCTCAACAGCACTAGAAAACTAAGTCCTTTTGCAGCTCATTAAGCTGTTGTGACAAGAATCAGAAATCAGTAAGACAAACGCTATCATCGCACAGACAATTTTCCCCTTAACATTATCTTCACACGCATCGCCATAATTAGATTCAGCTTCGGCTAATTGCGAATGAACATGTCAGTTGCAAAAATGGTCAACACATATCCCTAAGCTATCTCCAGAGAACAGGCTGGACACAAGAAATAATGGGTACAGAAGTAGAATGTTTCTGGTACGGTTATAAATTCCGACAAAATTTTGGAAGGTCCACCGGGTTTGTCGCTTCTCGCCTCGGCTCAGCGATGTCCTAATGGGTTGAGACGTAGCGTGGACATTTCTCGACAAGAGCGTCAATGACTGTCTCCAGAAGGACTGATATGTTAAAAGCATGCGTCATTATCTGTGAATGATGGTAGAACGGCAGGGAGTTCGGTTCCGAAAAGTGGCATCACTAATTTAATTGCTGAAGGGTTTGGTTGTTTTGGTGAAGGGATAGACAACCATTCGTTTGGAGATGAATATTTTGTGACAGAAGTTGTAGGAAATGTATAGAATTGATTTCGACACAAACAGCGAGGCGGAGACGAGAGGTCAAGATCAGCTACATACGGCTTTCTATTACGGCTTTGGTGGATTTATGAAATGTAGAGCGGCGTTTTTTGTAACTCAAAGATTCTACACACGGAGAAGACCATTGTAGGCGGGACTTAAATGGGATACGGAAGACAAGGAAAGGAAGTGAAAACATGGCACAGGCGTGTTTTTGTTGAGGACCTGAGATCCACGGAAAGCAGATGATGATGACCACAATAATTACGACAATGTTAATGATGATGACAATGACAGTAATGCTGTTGATGATGTTGTTGATAATGATGATGATTGAATATATATTAACATCCACAATGACATAATGAATTAAGGACGGGCGTTTTTTTATTTTATTTCCGTAGGCACATAGAAAACCAACACAAATGACGATGCTAAAATGCCTGGTGAAGTGAAAGACAAATAGAGACAAGGACTAGTGCATGTCGTAGAGTGCGAATACTTTGAGGCTGTGCATAGGACTGACATTCACATCATGTAAAATTAATCGCTACAAAAACAACTGCAGCAAGAGCACGTGACTCCCTGGTGCCAGGCTTCCTGCAAGGGGACCAGCTGTTGTGGTGGCCCTATGCCCCGCGGGAAGCACAACGGAGAATTATGATGGCTATACTAAAATATTCAGTAGGGGGTATAACTAATTAACTGTTAGAAATTTAACCAGCGGTTGTGTTCTATACTCCGCGTATCTTTCAAGTGTCCAACTGAATTTGGATGCATCGATACAGGCATTACCATCTGGTGCCATTAGCAAATTCACTGATAATTTCTGATGGATGCATCCCCTGAAACGTGTCCCCCTGGTGCAATAAAACTTGGGAGATATTATGACTCTGTTGACGAGGATCAGTTTGAGGTAGGAGAGATATTCTGGCCAGTGGCGTAACTGCAAAGTAAGGGTTCCCGAGTGCAAATGAAGTGGGGCACTCTTTACACAATGAGCTCAACAACTGTAATAAATATATTGCCTTTTTGGATAAAAAGTGTAAATGGTTATTTCATCATCATCATCATCATCAACATCATATTAATCATCATCACCATCATTACAATCATTATCACCATCATTATAATCATAATTATAATCATCATAATTATGATCATCATAATTATAATCATCATTATAATCACTATCATCATTATCATCATTATAATCATCATTATCACCATCATCATCATCATTATAATCATCATTATAATCATCATCATCCTCATCATTATCATCATCATTATCATCACCCTCATAATCATTATCATCATCATTATCACCATCCTAATCATTAGTATCATAATTATAATCATCATTACCATCATCACTATAATCATCATCAGTATAATCCTTATCATCATCATCATAATCATTATCATAATCATTATCATCATCCTAATCATGATCATCATCATTATAGTCATCATTATCAGCTTCATTATTATCATCGCCATCATCTTCATTATAATCCTCATAATAATCATCATCATCAGAACTCCTCAGCTGTCTAGGAAGCAAAGTTTTCAATTAATTTGTTCCATTCTCTCCTGTCCTATACCATTTGCCTAAGATCTTTCCTTCTCTTCTTTACTTCATTCATGTCTGTCTTCAGAATCTAGGACATGCTATGACAGTTTAACACATGAATAAAGGACACAAAAGCGAAGTTCCCTTCCGATCACTACTTTCCGGGGCCCGTTCCGTGCTGAGGCCCCCTGGGCGTACCCGGCTTACCCGGGCTGTAGGTCCGCCGTTGGTTCTGACACACCCTGTCTGTAAAAAGACCTGGACCTTCAGATGTCATTCCCAGTGGTCGCATGGCTCCATTTGAAGAAGTCAAGGCCACACCGTGTCATGTAAATGGGGTCCGAACTCCCATTTCTCTTAATATGGGTATCGTAAGCAGCATCGGAGCAGTTAGCAAGTTCTTTTTCATGACTAGCCCTTTTTTCATGACTAGCCCTTTTTTCATGACTAGCCCTTTTTCGTGACCAGCCTGTTTTCATACCTAGCCCTTTTTCATGACCGGCTCTTTTTCATGATTAGCCCTTTTTTCATAACCAGCCCTTTTTTCATAACCAGCCCTTTTTCATGACTAGCCCATTTTTATGACTAGCCCTTTTCAAGACTTCGTGATGCTAGCTGATAGACATTAGTAGTTCTTTCCTCCTTCTTCTTTCACCGTTCAAATCCCAAAGGAGCAGAGGCCTCCCACAAACTTATGCCAAATCTTCCTGTCACGTGCCATCTGCTCAATGTTTTTCCGTGACTTTTCATCCCGCTCATGCCTGTCTCCAGTTCTCTTTTCCATGTGTTCTTTGGTTGTCCTCTACCCCAGTTACCCTAGGGATTCCAGAACAAGCACTGCCTTGTAATGCTATCAACAGGTTTCTCAGCGTGTGTCCTATCCATCTCCAGCGTCTTCGTCTCATCTCTTGTTCCACTGGCACTTGTCTGGTTCTTGTCAATTCTTGTTCCACTGGCACTTGTCTGGTTCTTGTCATCTCTTGTTCCACTGGCACTTGTCTGGTTCTTGTCATCTCTTGTTCCACTGACACTTGTCTGGTTCTTGTCATCTCTTGTTCCACTGGCACTTGTCTGGTTCTTGTCATCTCTTGTTCCACTGGCACTTGTCTGGTTCTTGTCATCTCTAGTTCCACTGGCACTTGTCTGGTTCTTGTCATTTCTTGTTCTACTGGCACTTGTCTGGTTCTTGTCATCTCTTGTTCCACTGGCACTTGTCTGGTTCTTGTCATCTCTTGTTCCACTGACACTTGTCTGGTTCTTGTCATCTCTTGTTCCACTGGCACTTGTCTGGTTCTTGTCATCTCTTGTTCCACTGGCACTTGTCTGGTTCTTGTCATCTCTTGTTCCACTGGCACTTGTCTGGTTCTTGTCATCTCTTGTTCCACTAGCACTTGTCTGGTTCTTGTCATCTCTTGTTCCACTGGCACTTGTCTGGTTCTTGTCATCTCTACGTTAATGATTGTGTCGCATAACTTCAATCCTTCTGTTCGATGTTGTTGTTGTTTTTATTCCGTTCTCCGTGTTTCAGAGCCACACAATAGGACTGGCTTGACATTTGAAGTGAAAATTCAGTCCTTTAGGAACTTAGTATTTATCAACAATGCACGTGAGTTCACTTATTTTTGAATGACAATTGCGCGCTGATATTACAGCCGTGCTTCTGTCTATAGTTGAATGGGTCGTGCCTCGCCACAAGTAGGCACACACTAAAGGTAAAGGTAGTCCCTTAGAAGATACTGCCACAGGGGAAAGAAGTGTTAGAGACTTAACGACATGAGGTCCTACACAACAGGGCTTGAGAATAAGATATGACCGGTATAGAAGAAATGCAGGCAGATTACACTGACAAACAACATTTTTCTTTCTTATATAAGAATAAGTGTTCTTAGGTCAGTTTCTTGCGCTGATTTCAAATCTGAAATCCGTTTATCTCTATCACATCGGGTTCTTAAGATATTTGTGAATAAATATATTTTTGGGAAACCGTTATTTGCTCCGTGTCATTTTTACTATATAACTTATTAAAAATTAATAAAAAGCAACATAATTCTACTTTTTATACTGCTAAAAGATGCATGGCATATGTTACGCGATTTTTCAAATAGTTACTGTATTTTGAAATAATTCTGAGCAAAATATGGCTTCTAGAAGTTGTAGAAATTCGGCTGATCTGTTCTGTTACGTGTGCGGATATTTTACCGATCGTGTTGACCAGAAAAACTTTACACCATTACTAAAGAAAGCATATGAACTTTATTTCGATTTGAAAGTTGATGATGCAAATAAATCTTGGAAGCCAAATGCAGTTTGTTCGATACATTGGCAGGTTGATTACGAAAATCGCCGAAGCATAAGTCGATGCCTTTTGGAGTGCCAGTAATATGGCGTGAACATACAAATCACACTACTGATTGTTACTTCCATGGTTTCACTTTTAAAACTAGAAAGTCTGTGGTTTATTCAAATATTGAATTGGTTTCGAAACCAGTGCCTCATGATCCAATCACGTGTCCGATCCAAGTACCACCAGAACAATATCCGTTGGACGTGAATGAACCATCAGAAAGTGATAGTTTACCTGCTTTAGAAACTAATTCTGACTCAGATTACATACCGGTGAATGATGGTGTTTACTTAATTAACCATTCAGAACTTTCAGATCTAATACGTGATCTCGCTCTTACCAAAGGACAAGCGGAATTACTCGGTTCGCGACTCAAAGAATGGAATCTTTTAGCGCCCAATACTCCGATATCTAAATTTCGTCATAGACACAGAGAACTTGTTCAATACTTTGAGATGGATGATGACATTTGCTATTGCAAAGATGTAAACGGTCATGAGCACATAGTCAACGAATGGCGATTTGTCATCGATTCTTCCAAGACTAGTCTAAAAGCCGTGTTATTGCATAACAGAAATTTATTTTCATCAATTCCAGTCGCCTACTCTGTTCATATGAAAGAAACTTATGACAATATGGCTGTACGTTTGGAAAAAATAAAGTACAATGACTACCAATGGCGGATTTGTGGAGACCTAAAAGTCATTGCAATTCTCACGGGCATGCAGACTGGGTATACTAAATTTTGTTGCTTCCGATGTGAATGGGACAGCCGCAACAGACAGGAACATTATGCAAGAAAGGTGTGGCCTATCCGGGATCGTATGCAGCTCGGGCATAAAAATGTAATACACGAGCCATTAGTTAACAAAGACAGCTTCATTTTACCACTGTTACATATGTCACAGGGTTATCCCGAAGGGTAACCAAAGAGAGTTATCTGTGTGGTGCCGGCTTGATCGATGGCTCAGATTTGCCTGGCAACCCGTTGGAAATAGGCAGCCGGCGTGAAGAAGGCGAATGTAGGACTCTGGGATTAATTCCCCGCAGACAGTCCCAGTGATTCTATATCTCGTGACACTATAACTCCTACCACTCTATCCCCCTCTCTATATTATAATGCTAACGAGCCCCCACTCCACTATTACACTGAGTGAACAGAAGAGGAAGAAAGGAAGAACAGTATGTCTCTTTCGCACACTTTCTTTCCTTCTCTATATATGTAATAACGTGTGTTGGTAAATACAACTACAACATTTATTAACTTATTGAAATATAACAACATTCAAGTACACTAATACAAATGCAACTAGGAATGACATTAACTATCCCTGTGAAGAAAGATATTAGTTAATGCAAAATACACAAATGAATCTAAAGTCTACACTATGTGATGATGATGAATTTAAGTAACTCCTAAATACTAACAAAAAAAGGATATCTTGTTTTTCTTGGTCTCTTGCTGACTGTCAATAAACTCTGGTTGTTTGTACACAATGGACAAGTCATTGTCTGCCTACAATAACACTGGACGGTCCACTTGGTTTCGTCAGGTGTCCACGGCTTGTTCTTTTGTCCTTCACAATGTGAGTGTTGACATTGTCCCGAGCGTCCAAGGTGTCCTGTTCATGTGTGATGTTGAACGCAATGTTAGGCGGGTGAGACTTCGTCTGATATGCAGATGTCCTTTCGTTGTGCTGATAGTCTGCTCATGTGGTGATGATGATGGAAATATGTTGTATATTCGTATTTGTTGGTGCATCAATTGTATGGGGAGAATCTGTCCATTACTGCATGTAATTTAGGATCTCGATACATTTTGTAGGCATTTGGTTTACAAAATCGTCCGTCGGCTCTTGCCACGTCCGCTCAAGATTTCTCAAAAGCACTTGTTGTAAAATCGCCCGTTTGCTACTGCAACTTCTGATCAAGATTTCTCAAAGCACTTGTTGTAAAATCATCCGTTTGCTACTGCAACTTCAGATCATTAAATTTCACGTGGACAGCTATTAGAAATGCAGCAATCCTTCTGGGTATTTTCTGCTTTCTTTTTGGGTGGGTAGTCGATGATAGAAAGACCCTTCACCGCCTGGTAAATTCCTTTCTGACCCCCGTGGAGTATTGGTAGGTTGTTGCCGTTAATTACGTGTGAGATGCGTGTCGTCGCAGTATCTCGGTCGGCCCTACTCTAAAGCTTGTCCTGTGATTAACGCCAACCACGTAGTAGACTAAGGATGAGTATCTCAAATGGTCCCTGTCTCTACCACTGTGATGGATAAAATAATGAACCCTTTGTAAGTATCCCGTAAACTATGCTACGCCTGTAGTGTCTTGTATGTGAAATCTTATCACTATAAGAAATGACTGTGCGATGTTTACTGCACGTTTAACATGTAATGTAAAAGGCAAAATAAAAGTGTCTTGGATTTACTTCGTTATAGTTACAGGAAACTGTGTAATGTTATAATTATAATCATTCTCTCCTGGTGTTTATTGTAACCTGTACTTATGAGTATGAAATATAATATTATAATAAACGTGACTGGTATTTACAGTGTTAACTTTATGGAAAATAGGTATATATTATCTGACTGAAGTTAAGACATAATAATGATAAAGTACAAAATATATTACACTAACCTTGGTGTCCATATACGAATTTCACTGACACAATGTCCTGACTCTTCTTCGTGACATTTAGAACCCCAAGTTTTGGTTGGCGGACTGCTTCTCTTGCAATGCCAAGCCATGAATATAGTTGAGTTTATATATCGTCTGAATCGCCTATGGCTAATTTTCGGGTTCGCTTCCTGTGTCATGTGAAATTTCGTTTGTTTTCCTTAAGTCAGACATTCCGTTCTCATGCTGTGTAAAATTTCCTGTAATATTTTGCTATGGTCGCTCTCATATTTTGCTTATCCGAGACAACTTGTCTGCGTTCGTCTTTTGAGTGTCTGTGCAGCATTTAATAGTTTTTACATAATGACATATTCTCACTCTTTTCATGTTGATCCTGGTTCAGACACGGCGTCGCCGTTAATCAAATGTTATTGGGTCGGTTCGATGAGAACCTGCTTATTAAATTACTCATTGTAAAACTGCCTCGCGCTCTGTCCATATATTCTACGGCTAGCCACAATAATATTGCTTGTACCTTCCTGCCTTAGTGAAAACACAACCGAGACGTTGGGGCGATTACCTCGATAATCTATTGACTCACTGTCTACTAGTTGTGAAAACATTTCAGGTGAATGTTGTAGCGTTTAAAGGGCTCACGCCGAGCGTTGTCTATTGTTATGTCAACATTCCTTGTAAAATTGGTGGATGTCCCATGACTGTCGACCAAAGATTGTCTGTGCCAACAATGAGTATAGACAACCGAATGCCTTCTCATTCAGTGAGAAATTTACCGACAAAATATTACCATTAGTTTTTAGGAATTTAATTGCAGACTTACTCGTCTCTCGCGACAACATATAAAGTTGGGGCTCATGAAGAATTTTGTAAAAGCGTTAGATAAAGCGAGCAAAGCTTTCACTTATCTCCGAGAAAAGTTTCCGCAAGTTAGCGATGCAAAGATAAAGGAAGGTATCTTTGTAGGACCTCAGATTAGGAAAGTTATTGCAGACAAACAATTCGAGAACTTGTTACATGGTAGTGAACTTCGCGCATGGATGGCATTCAAATCGATCGTCGATAACTTTCTGGGAAATCACAAATCTGTCGACTATGTTGCATATTGTTAAGCAGTGCATAGATGCATACAGAATTATGGGCTGTAACATGTCCCTCAAAATCCATTTGCTCGATTCGCATCTTGACTTTTTCCCTGACAACCTTGGCGAAGTCAGCGATGAACATGGAGAACGATTCCATCAAGATATCGCCGTAATGGAGTCACGTTATCAAGGACGGTGGAGTGTGACCATGCTTGCCGATTATTGTTGGATGCTTCATCGCGATGTACAACATGCCATTTACCGACGAAAGTCGACTGCAAAGAAATTCAAGCCTACATAACTGTTATACTTCTTGTACGAATGATGTTGTAATACTGTATGTGTTGTTAAAAAACGTCAATTGCGTATTTCTAGAGATCCCGACCTGATAGAGAAAAACGGTTTGCAGATTTAAAAAACAGCGCATTAAAATTGACCAGAAAAACATAGAAATGTTAGAGAAAGAAAAAAAAAGTTTTTTTGTGTTAGTCAGTGTTATGAGTCATTGCGTTTACCATCAGACTAGTTTTGTCAATCCTAATTAAATTTCACCCATCCAGCTACATACTGTGTTATGTGTTTGTTTACTATTTTTTTTTTCCGTCACTTGTTTTATTTTCTTGTCTTCTATCTTGTTCTGTTGTTGTTGTTGTTGTTCGACTAGGACTGCCGAGCTTCTCGTTCTGTTGCAGCCAATACAAAGCTTAACACTCCTTGGTTTTATCTACACTGTAGATCTAAGCTTTTCCTGTGGCTTTTTCTGCCATTCCGAAACGTGTTGAGTCTACGTCTTGAGCTCCCAGTTTTTCCAGCCTGGCTTGCATTTGAAAGGATCATCACATCTGGTCCCAAGCTTGAAGGAAGAAGCGCGTAGCATACTGTGCATTCCCCCGCCATCCAAAGGGACTCTCCAAATATGCAGAGATAACATTCTGTGCCCTAGTTCTGGGCTCTCCCACGGAATAGTCATGTCCTACATAGAGCAATTTCTCTGCTACCGCTGCCTATCATGGAGCCACTATGAGATCCTTCTTCATGCATCCAACCAGGTAGAAGCCAGAATTACGTCTGGGGCTCAAGTGACTCCTCCAAGCTTAGTGTGCAATGCTGGGTTATCAACATGTTTCACCACAGGGGGAATCCCTGGAAGTGTGTGGATGATTTCAAGAGTCAACGAGGGTGTAATTAGCCTCACAGACAAGTTTCACTTTCGAATTTGTATACTATAGCATTGGGCTTAGCTGGTGGTCATATAAGGATGACTGCAGATATGCCTCCATGCATCTCTTGACCTGTAAAAGGTAAAGGCACTCCCTTAGTAGAAACAGCCATAAAGGAGTGAAGTGTTTGAGACTTCACCAAAATAGGTCCAGCTTTATGAGGTGAGGTGACAAGGTCCCTTCATGGCTGCCTTTGCCTTCCCTAACTCAAGAGCAGAGTCAGGTACCTAATTGGAGCAGGGTAGTCTAAAACTTGACGCTATCAGGTATCGATTCTGTGCTGCGACAGGAATGCGCTCAGACCGCTTAGCCAATTGGATCTCTCTTATCTCCCTTTTCTGTATTGTCATTCGTAAGCCATTTTTCGTAGTTTTTATATCCGTTATTTGTTGTCTTCTTGCGTCTGTTCTTTAAAATGTGTTCTTGCGTCTGTTCTTTAAAATGTGTTCTTGCGTCTGTTCTTTAAAATGTGTTCTTGCGTCTGTTCTTTAAAATGTGTTTACACATGACCTCTTTGTTCTATTTATTCAATCCACCCGCCTCTGTTTTGCTCGCGTTTTAACAATTTGTCATTTAAGCTTTCTTATGCCAGTTTCCTGTTTTGGGAATTTCATTTTCACCATCATCAAGAATTTCATTCTTTACTGCATGTTGTTTTCCTGGCAGTTCTTCTCCTCCTTACCTTTATTGTTTTCAGCATCAACTTTATATCGATTGTTACATGTTGAACTTTTCCCGCTTTGCTTTCTTATGTTTATTTTATTTCCCTTTTTGCTGTCTGGCACAATTTACCTCCCTTCTTTTTTTAAACCATGCTGCTTTGAATTACTCTTTCAATCTTATTTCTTTTTCTTCACATTAAGCTGTTTTCGAGCTCCTTTTGTCTCTGATTGCCCACTGTTTTTGTTTTATTCTGATTCCCACTGTAATTTTGATGTATTGTAATGTCTTTTATGTATGCATATTAATTATCATTATGTTCTATGATACATTGTTTCCATTCTCCCTTATTGACCTAATTAAATAATGAAGAAAACCCGAGTCCTGTGAATAGTAGAAAAAACAAACCAAATATAGGTAAATAACAGGCACTCGTTGGACAGACAAGATGACAACAAGACACGCAGAAAAGAAATATAAGTGATAGGCTTACTGATAATCGAATCGAGGACCATCCAAACGGCGCCATCACCTTGCTGTGAAAGTAAATCGTGAAAGGACGCACAGCCAATTGAGTAACCCAAAAAAGTGCATCATTGGTTGAGGTCATTCTCACGACACGCACACAAATACGGTATATAGGACCCGTGAACGACCCATACAATTTAAAGACGCAATCACTTAATGCAACTTCCCTATCAGCAAGTCATCACCATCAGCTGCCATCTCCACAACGAAGGTTGGCTGTAAAGGATCTCCAACGTCTTCTGTCTCTTGTCTTGGTGGTGCACTCTGATAGACTCTTTCCTGTCCATCTCTTGATGTTATCTTCCCACTTGTCTTCCCCTTGCACGTTTGCTTTCACCTCTCCCTTCTATTATGGTCTTCTGCAGGGTGTTATGCCTTTTTATGTGGCCAAAGTATTTTAGCTGCCGAACTTTGATCTCCCTCATTAGTTCACTTTTCATACCTAGATTTTCTAGGACCTCCTTATTTGTTTTCTTTTTTTTCCATAAGATACGTCCTATTCTTCTATATATTCACATTTCAAGAGCCTCAATTCTTTCTTTCTTCAGCAAGTACGGACCAAATAAAGGCCGAAATACTTGTGTTCAGTGACGTATAGATATTTACATCATCCGTATTTCCATCGGTTTTTTTTCCAGTGTATCATAGGGGCATTTCTCATTAGTAATTAATCTGTGATGCAGAGGATCTTCAGTCATTTTATCAGTGCCTCAGTTACACTCATCTGAAGTTCCCATCTTTAACTTGTTGAACAGATGATATCCCAATCTGTTGTGGCCTGTGCAGATTCTAAAGATAGCCACTTGTTCTTTTCTGCTGAGCTGGTAATATGCATCATTGTGTTGGTGGTTCGCACGCTTTGCATTCCCTTTTTTCCTGCATCTGTTTTCCTCTTGGAAAAAAGTTATGCTTGTATCAGGCAAGGGTAGCTTTCTACCTTTCTGTTCCAGTCTGTCAGCCTTCACTGCCGTAGATGTTGCAATGAGATGGGATCTATTGTATCATAACTCTTTTGATTCGCTGACATAGGAGTGTGTTTAATTCTCAGTGCAGGCAGCAAAAACAAAAAAACACACACACACACACACTAGGATGACACTCGGGTCACATGACACAAGGGGTCGCATGACACGAGGACACCTTTATATTTATCGCACCCCCCCCCCCCCTCCCGACCCACCCCGAGCTCCAAGGAGGTAACAAGTAAATAAATGAGAAAAACAATTGTTAGGGACTACTTTTACCCTTTACTGCAGGGGTGGACAAGAAAATGATCGCGGTACACTGGTGGACGCTGAAAGATTTTAGGTACATCGCCTGATACACAATTTTTAATTGTTTAATTCTTTAATTAAATCTTTTGTTTTTAAAAGTATAATATTCTTACTTACTTACTTAGTCGTTCCTCTTCTACCGTGAGGTGTAGAGGTTTGGAAGAGAGAGAGAGTGCCATACTATCCTATCAGCTGTCTTCCTCCTGGCCTGGTTCTATTCTAGTCCTCGGTCCTTCAAAGATTGTCTAATGTTGTCCTCCCAGCGAACTCTGGGTCGTCCTTACTCTTTGTACCGAAATTTGAGGACTTAGTTCAGATGACGCAGTAAATATTACATCTTTTGTAATTCATTCATTTATTGTCTGTTACGCTCCTTACAAAGCACAGAGCCACCACAGCAGCTGGTACCACCTGCAGGAGTGGCTTGTGTAGCAATTTATTTTGAAGGATAAGGTTGCGAGGCCCATGAACAATCTCGTATTAGTCGCCTTGTACGACATGCAAGGCTGGAGTAACCATTAAACAAAATAAGCACGTGCTTAGGGCACTAAGGGAAGGGGGCACCACAGAGTTTTTCCCCCTAGCTACCATGCCCTTAACTCTTTCACTGCTACATTCGACTTTAGTTCACACTTTTGTAATTGCCCTTATCTGCGGTGTTTCCCTAGTTATAAGTAAATAATTTGCTTATATTGCTCACTCTATTTGGTGTTAAATAAAATTGAAAATAAAATTAAAAGTTTTTATTTAATATACGTAGTTGTGGGGTCTAGCTTGGAAGAAAACTGAATTTTTCAATCTCTTATTTGACCTTCGGCTCTTATTGAGTCTTAATGTCTTGTCAGTTTAGCAATGGGCGGTCAAGGGTAGCACCATTGTTGGGCTGTGCTTAGGGCATCAGTTAACCTCAATCCGGCCCTGACTACATGCCTGAAGATTCACTATTCTTTCTTTGTCTTTTCAGAGACCCCACGGGGAGCTACAAGGTGGCATCTTGTAATACTAGTACGTAAATATTTTATACTAGCAACAACCCGCCAAAATTGGCAGGTTTTTAATTATAGTGTGTTGTTTCTGTTACACGTATTACATTGCTGCTTCTTCTATAGTCTCGCTTGTTCGCTGTGAATGACGCGATCGTCTCTTCCTTTTAGCCATCTTATCATTTTGATCCATAATAATAAGTCTGCAATACTTTAAATTAAAATTTTGTCTTGAAGAAACAATTTAAAAACTTACATTTTAAGGTAATTTTTACGAAAAATGATGAGTTAAATCCGTTTCCCGAATGAAACTGAATAGAAGAGTATCTTGATTGTCTGTTGATTTAATGCACACCTCACACTATGCTATTTTCTCGAGAGTACATATATAAGGGGAAACAATACGATTATTGTCTAACTTTCAAACACAGTTGCACCTCTAAGCTGTCCTCGAAGGTTAATGGACTCTCTCGAAAATAGAAAAAAGTGCGCAAATGACGGAGTGCAAAGTGTGACAGACCGACAGACCAAAGTACCTTACGGCAGGAATTATAGTATTGGATTAGTTTGCATTTGTTCGTATCAATGTTTTCCATATTTTTTTTTCGTGCACATATTTTTTTTATCTTCAATTAATAAACATTTTTGTTTACCTTAATTGCTTTCTTCATTTCACTCGCTAGTGGAGTTGTTTTATTATTTACAGTTCAAAAACTGTAAAAGTGGCTACACTGAAAAATTGTATTTGGTAGACGGCAACCTTACTGGAAAATAAGGTGTTGACCGTAGCATGCTAAAGTGTTCGACCGTATGTTACGTCTGAGAATAAAATACACGTAGTATACGTATTTTATGGCAAAAAATAAAAAAATGAGTATAATACGATATTATACGTTAAATTAATATGCGTAAGTTTGACATTAAGCGCTTTCCATAGGTATAGCGTGAAATTACGTCATTGTCACTTAATTTGCCGATCGTCACAGCAAATAAGTTTATATGCCCAGTTTTGTAATGAAAGGTCTTGTTACTTCTGTTATTTATGTCGATATTAGAATACAAATAAGTAAAATAAATAGCTTTTAGTTTTAGCTGTCTAGCTTCTGTAGGACAGTATAACACGTTTCAATTGGAGATACATTTTCAGCTTTTGAAACATTTGACGCAGTGATGCAACGTATTTCCACGTTTTCCCGTACGCGTATAATACGTAATTTATCGTCGAAAATACGATATGAATCATACGTACTGTCGAACTTTGAGTGTACCTATCCCTGTTTTTACTGTACTCATTAAAATTTTTTTAAAATGTGAAAAGCACAATCAGCTGTGTTAGTTCCGGCAAACAATGTGTACGATTAATATGTGCGTTAAAACAAAGAACACTTTAGTTAGCTGGCTACGCAGATGACCTAGTTATTTCAAGAAACGCCGTGATTGAATCGGCACATCGACGTTCACCATCCGACATCTTTCATTTGTCAGTTAATTATTTTCCTTTGTTTCTGAAGTTATGTCCACTTTATCGAATATTACGTATATTTCTAATATGAAATCTGCTCTGCCAATGAAGGTCGAAACATGAAAGATGAAACTGTACCACGAAAGTGAGCAGCGTGCAGTTTCAACATTCTACGATGAGTGGAACACATAGATTTTTCAGCATCAAAGATTTGAAGCACCACAAATATATAAAACCTTATATCGAGTTAAATAAAAGTGTGTTAAATGGGGCCCAAACGCTTGTCTGATTGGAGAACCTCCTCTGGTGATCAATGAACCTCTTGTTTTAATGACTTATCATTTTCCTGTCTGCTCCATGTGGAGTGTCGTGAGAAATTCTAAATCCACATATATAAATTCGAAAGTAAATGTAAAGCCTAACGAATTAATTCAACAAAAGGAAAGAAGAATGGTAAAAGAACAGTGCGGTCACAATAGCGTACGCCTGTGTTATAGAACGTCATACTAGCTAAACAAGAAATCCCCCTTTTCTACTTCGTCTGCATAATTGTAACGCTTTCACGTTTGCTAGTAAAGCCTACTGCATCAAATACACGCGTTTCTAAAAATAAAACGGGTACTGTGTTTCTTAGAAAACCTTGTGATAGACACACTGCGTAATGACCTAGATTAATATTACATTAATGTCATTTTATGCACTACGTAAACGAAAAGACAGACGGGCTTAGAAGAGAGAGAGAGAGAGAGATGTACGGAGGAACGCATGCAATACTACCACGTCGTCTCGCGATTGAAAATTAATGCCACCCCACGCGAAAGGCATGCAGGCTTGCTTTTTTTCAACTAAACAGTAATAAAAAACACTACCAATACGAGGTAAAGTTTTAAAAAACATGGTTAATGCTTATTAGGAAACATGACACAATACTGTTTTACGTCTGAAATCCTGACATTAGCCTGACAGTACAGAAGACACCCCATCGTATAGAAGTGAACGGGTGGTAGAAGAAAATATATATTTTGAACGAAGCCACTTGGCTCCATTAAACTTATATATTTGGGTGCCTTAGGACTTGCTGACAAAGAATATGTTAGGTGTTAAGCAAATAGTCTAATAATTAACAAATTATAGCCAAAATACTATAGTGGTGTTGTCTGACAACACAGGATCATATTTGCTCATAATGGCGTGTTTGGACACTGCTTTAGAGGAAATGAGGCCACCACGTTAGATCCGATTTGATTGGCTAGAATAATATGTAAGGCAAAACATGATTAGTCGACTGCAAATACTATTTTTGGTTGTTAATGGAAACGATAGGAAGGGTACATTTTTTCAAAGGCTTTTGTAAACATGGTCTCATTGGCTAGACCATTTAATATAGTCAATTAGGAGCGTCTGTTCAGTGCCACTTTTTGAAAATAAACTTTGTAGAAGCAAGTGCGTTGAGAACCAGCTCATATTTTTCTAATAAAAGCCTGGGACAGAGGCAGATCGGAATTGTGCCATAACTCATCGCCAGTCAACGTACTTGTTTAATATTTCCTTGAATTGTGGTAAGCTAGATATATTTGATATCTTTTTGATGAAAATTGAATGTGAATTGATAATTTATGTCTGTATGTGTGTGGTTCAGTAACAAACATGAGGCAAAGCCTAGATATTGCTCCACCATGAACAAAACTTGTCGGAGAGGAGTATAACTGTATAGGCCTATATGGGATTGCCAAATAGTACTATGACACCTATCTTATTGAATAGAAGGAATTAATGCTGGAATTGCAGAGGCGTTGTAACCATTAGGGAGAGGAATACTGGTGTATATTGTTACATGAGAAGCTAACAGTTGGCCTACAGCGCTGAACTCTGTGTTTGTTATGTATTGTGCTTCAGTGTGGAAATAGATTATAAATTAGTTCTGAAGTAGGAGGTACAACCTTCTTGTTTCAGGGACCGTGGTACTAAAGTATTAAAGCATCACCTGGTCTGAGTTTTCCTGAATCCAGAGGCTGGTAGCATACTCCTTGGTCAAGATATCGACCAGTGTTGTTTCTCAAGAAAACGGTGAAGCCAGTTTCCTGCCGCCCCCACAGAAGTTAAGATTTCGTTGGCCAGAGCAGCTCAATCTTGTGTACCCCCCCCCCCCCCCCCCTTCTAAAATTGACTGTACATTAAATTAAGAGGGACAGTTATTTCTTTCAAATAAAAGAAACTGTGAACCTTTCCAATATTATTTCCACCAGCAACAAACACATGAAGTCATGATGACAAACAACAACCTAGCTTGAAAAGCCAGTATTACCTCATAGTACTACATCACAACTTACACACATATTGTAATAATAATATATGTCAATGCAAAGATCCTATCTATAAATTGTGTACATATGTCGTGTGAAATTCTAATCCACATATATAAATTAAAACGTAAATGTAAAGCCTAACAAATAAATTTAATAAAAGGAAAGAAGAATGGTAAAGAACAGTGCTGTCACAATGACTGTACTCGAAATCCCCCTTGTTTTTTCCTTCGTCTGCAAATTGTAACGTTTCACGTTGATAGTAAAAGCCTACTGCTTCAATACCCGCTTTCTACGATAAAACGTGTACTGCCTTTCTAAGAAAAACCTTGAGATACGCAAGCTGACCTATATTTAATATTCTATTCATGTCATTTTATACACTAAGTTACCATAAACGAAAGACAGATGGACTAAGGATAGAAAGAAAGGGAGGGGCTGAAAGCCGGAACGCAGGCAATACTACCACAGTCTCGCGATACACAATTACTACTAACACGCGTGTAAGGCCACAAGCACTAGCTTTTTTTCAAATCGACAGTGATAAAAAACACTACCCATACGAGTTAGGTTTTAAAAACTTACAAAACGCTTATTAGGAAACATGACATTATACTGGTTTACGTTTGAAAACATTACAGTACCCAGACACCACATCGTATTCGAAGTGAACAGGAGGTAGAAGAAAATGCATATTTTGAACGCAGCCCCTTAGCCCCATTAAATTTATATATTTTGGTTCCTTAGGACTTGCTGACAAAGAATATGTTAAACGTTACGCAAATAGTCTAGGAATTAACAAATTATAGCCAAAAGAAATAGTGAGGGATGTCAGACAACACCAAAATCAGAATCGCTCAGTGGCAGATTTTCACACCACCATTGTACGGGAAATAGGCTGACATGTTACCTCCTATTTGATTGGCGGAAAGTAAATGTAAGGCTAAACACGATTAGTCGGACTATAAAATATTGATTCTTTGTTGTTAGGGAAACGGGAGTAGGAGTACTTTTTTTCAAACGCTTGTGTAAACATGGCACGATTGGTTAGACCCGCCAATATAGTCAATCAGAGGCGTCAGGTCAGCACCACATTTTCAAATAAACTTACTAAAGAACCAGTGCGTTGAGCGCCAGTGCATATTTTTCTAAATAAAAGCCTGGGACATCGGCAGATCGAAATTGTGCTATATTCATTGCCAGTCAACGTAACTGTGTATTATTCCATGAATTGTGGGACCGTGGTCCTAAAGTTATTGAGCAGCACCTGGTCTGAGCTTTGCTGAACCTAGAGGCTGACAGCATACTCCTGGGTCCAGATAGTGACCAGTGAGGTGTCTCCAGAACACAGGGAGGCTATCGAGCAGAGGAGTCTTTCCTGCCGCCATCACGAAAGATAAGCGTCTGTGGCCAGAGGAGCTCAACATTATGCCCCCCCTCAAAATCTGACTTTATAATAAAACAGAGGGAAAATACAGTGTTTAAATTGATAGGAACTGTGAACTTTTCCCCATACTATTTCCAAGTTAAACAAACACTTGAAGTCATGATGACAAATAACAACATAGCTTGAAAAAACAAAACCAGTATTACCTCATATTACTACTACACAACTGACACACATAGGATAATATTAATAAAATATGTCACTACCAGGTTCATATTGATAAATTCTGTACATATAAATTGTAATTACAATTGATTGTGATTCCTGGTTCACTTTGTATTTGAATCAGGACACAAATATTAGTGAAAGTAATTAATACATATTTATATTTGAAAATTTACCAGTGCCTCATTTAAGATAGTCTTATAGAGTGTTAAATGTGTGTGAGTGTCACAGTGTTGTCAAGTGTGGTGGAATAAATTAAATTGTTTATCTGTCTGTTGTTGTTGTGACTTACACTTCATCATATACATACCCTAGACATTTAACGTAGTCATCACAATATTCCAGAATAATTCTGACTGAGTTATAATGTGGTAGCAAGTAAGGTTATCTGTAAAACACTACACCTATTAGATACAGATACCTTCACAGCTGATCTCAGTCAGTACACTAAGTCCCCTATAAATATTTATAACATCCCACTTTACCACATATATTGGGGTCTCGCTCCAGGGATATGGAACTTTCTCCTGTTATAGATGCTTTGTTATTAAGGTACGAGAAGAATGGTGAATTTTATCGTAAGAAATTTAGAAATGCCAAACTGTTGTCTGGGGAGACATACCAACAATTCTCTGCTAGACTAGAAACCTATTTGGAGAAATGGACGGCTCTGGGGAAGACCCAAGATCTTAAAGAAATGATCATGATTGAGCAATTGAGAGAGTCCATGGCTCCAGACATGAGAAAATTTCTCATGGAACAAGGTGCAGAGAAGTTGGGGGAAATTTTAAATGTTGCTGAGAGGTATCAGGCAGCCCAGGCAGAGGTAAGTGGTGCTAAGAAGAAGCACATAGACAATTTTAAAGCTCCACAGCAATTTAATAAATTTGATAATAGAGAGCAGGGAAATAAAGGTAGGACAAACTTTGAGCGGCCAAGAAATGACTATCGCGACAGAAACTCACAGTTCAATGACCAAAAAGTTCAATGAAAGAAAAAACCGTTGAACCAAGGAAAAAGATGGTGTAAATGGTGCAAGAAGGATAACCATAACACCGAATTTTGTAGAAGGAAACCTTCAAACATTGCTGCAATGAAGTCGGGGACGCAAAGATTAAAGGTTAATCCTAAGGGACAACAGGAACCTTATCACCCCCCAGTTTGTGAGGATGTTATTTGTAATGGGGTCACCATAAGGTGCCTTTATGATACAGGTTTGGATTATGATTCAGTTGTGAAGTCTAGCCTAGTGGACCCAAGTCAGTATACCACAGAAACAGTGGAAATACAAGGGGCGACTAAGGACATACCACTCATGACACTTCCCATCGCAAGGATAACGGTGAAAACTCGCTATGTGGAAGGAGAAATCAGAGCAGCAGTGATAGATGAACCAATCTACCCTCTGATATTGGGGTGTAGATACGTCTTCTTGGGGAATCCCGAGAAACCTGTGATCATGGCGACAGTGCAGACCAGGTCACAGAAGAAGGAGGAAGAAGGTGAACCTATAAATGCTCATCCAGAGGAGATGAGGAAGGCGCAGGCTGAGGCTAGGACACTCAAGCCATGTTTTAAAAAATTGCCCAAATGCCACACACCTCCGAGCAAGGGGGAATATTTCATGAAGAACAAACTCTTATACAGGAAGGCCGGAACTGGAACAAATGGTCACAACCAGCTGGTTCTTCCCACTTCATATAGAGATAAAGTTGATGGAACTCGGGCATTCGCTATTACCCTTCAGTGCTCCACCATGGGGTACACCACCGCCACAGGACAGCGTATAGCTTGTCATTACTTCTGGCCAGGGATAACGGAGGATATAAAAAGATATGTCAAATCCTGCCCAGGATGTCAAAGGGTAGCTCCAAAGCACTGGACTGCTCCTGCAACTCTAGGGGAAATGCCCCCCATGAGTGGGAAAACCTTGTTGATAGGTTCTAGTCAGTGGATATTAGTAGGACCTCTCAACTCGGAACCAAGGGAGTGATGTGTTACATCCTTACTCATTGGTGGACACTTGTTTTATTCTATGGTGGGAGAGGCGGTAGCCCTGCCATCAATTGATTCAAAACATGTAGCAGAGGCACTACTTACAATATTTACCCGATTAGGATTCCCGCATCAAATCTTGACGGATAATGGATCTCAGTTCAAGGGGAAACTAACGGAAGAAGTTTTTAAGCTATTTCAAACCAGGCACTTTCATTGTAGTCCGTACCATCCACAAGGGAACGGCCAGGTAGAGAGGTTCAACGGGACTCTCATTTCTATCCTGAGAAAGCTGGCACACGAAAAACCGGATCTGTGGGATCAATTCCTGCCCGCCGCATTGTTTGCGTACCGGGAGGTACCACATAGTTCAACCGGGATGGGCTCCCGCAAACTCTGCTATTTGGGAGGCCAATAAAAGGTCCATTAGAAGCTCTATTAAGGACCTGGACAGATGAGAAGGCGGAAGAGACTGTTACCTCATCGTATCAATATGTGAACGAACTGACCACTCGTTTGAAAGCTGGATGGAAACTGGCAAATGATAATTTGAAGCAAGCCAGGAAGAAACATGCAGCATATTTTAATAGGAAGGCAAAGGACAGGGAACTGGCAGTCGGAGAGAAGGTGCTGCTTCTACTACCGGGAAGCCAGAATAAATTACAAATTGGTTGGCAAGGTCCATATACGGTTCTAGAGAAGGTGTCTAGAACAAACTATAAAATTGACAAAAAGGGGAAGGAAAAAGTTTATCATGTAAACCTGTTAAAGAAGTATCTGGACAGACCACTCCAGGAAAGCACCCCCTTATTGACCTTGGCTATTGCAACCCAGATGCAAAAAGAACCACTCACCTCACATGAATACCCATTACATCCTTGTGAAACAGCAGCACAGGTAAAAGTCAGTAAGCACCTGACTAAAAAACCAGAGGGAGAGAGTTCAACAGGTTCTGGAGGAACATACAGATGTATTAACAGATAAACCAGGCCATACAAATTTGCTACAGTATGACATGAAACTGGTAGACTCAAACCCAATCTGTATGAAGCCTATTCTATTCCGTTCGCGAAGGAGAAGGCATTGAAGGAAGAAATAGAGTATTTGTTGAAGGAGGGGATTATTTCGCACAGTGAATCATCTTTTAGTTCTAGTGTCGTTTTGTTGAGAAAACCGTCTGGGGAACACAGACTGTGCATAGATTACAGGAAACTGAATGCTGTCACAGAAGGACAAGTGGATCCATTACCAGACACAAAACAGTTATTTGCCAGACTGAACAAGGCAAAATACTTTTCAAAGGTGGATCTTAGTAAAGGCTATTACCAGATCCCAGTGAAGCCTGAAGTGAGACCTTATTTGGCTTTTAGCACTTCGGATGGACATTATGAATTCAATATGCTACCATTCGGACTGAAAAATGCTCCGAGTGTGTTTTCAGGATGATGCGCAAATTGTTGGATCCCCTGAATAACCCATGTATCACGAATTTCATGGATGATATTCTCGTCGCCACAGAGACATTTGAAGAACACATTGAAGCTCTGGAGATGTTGTTTGATAGACTTCGGGAGGCGAACTTAACTGCTAGGCCAACAAAATGTTGTATTGGATGCAAAGAGTTGGAATTCTTGGGACACACTGTATATCAGGGTAATATGACCCCTGATCCTAAGAACTTGGAAAAACTGCAGAGAGCACCTAGGCCACAAACAAAAAAGGACGTGCGATCATTCGTGTCGTTATGCGGATTTTATCAGAAATACATCAAAAATTTTAACGCTATATGTGCTCCTCTGACTGATCTGACTCGCAAGGGACTTCCAGATAAAATTATTTGGACTGCACAATGTGAACTAGCGTTCCAAGAGTTAAAGGAAAAACTCACTAGCAAGCCTATTCTCAAACTACCTGATTTGACACAGGACTTTGTCTTAAGAACCGATGCAAGTAATGTAGGACTAGGAGGGGCTTTGTTGCAAAGATCATCTTCACCTGATGGGGAACTGAAACCAGTCGCTTATGCAAGCCGCAAATTGAATAAGGCGGAACAAGGATACTCCACAAGCGAAAAAGAATGTTTAGCATTAATCTGGGCAATAAAGAAGTTTCAAATCTATCTGTATGGTAGGACTTTTGTGGTGGAGACGGACCATCAGCCTCTCGTGTTCTTGTTTCAGGCTAAGCATGAAAACGCAAGATTGCTGAGGTGGTCTTTGTTGCTTCAACCTTATCAGTTTAGTATCCAATATATCCCAGGCAAATTGAATGTCGGTGCAGATTTCCTCAGTCGGCACCCCTGTGATCAAAATTAGAGTAGTGGCAGACGTGAGGAGTAATTTTACCTATGTGTATCGCTGGTTTTGGAACTTGCCATAGGCATGTTTTCAAGTGGGGAGATGTGTAGTGAAATTGACAGAGATACAACGGTAAAATACCTCCAAAGATAACATTTAAGGATAAAAACATAATGCGTAGGCTGCGAATAGTACATGATCGCCTAGACCGCGGGTCATCACCCTCCATAAAAATTGACTTGCTAGACAGGAGGGGAACGGCGGATAAAAAGGAAAAATTATGACTGGAAAGATTGCGTGAGACTAGAAAGGCTAAGGAGACGCAATTGGGGGGGAAACGGAGAAAAGTCACGTTTCCCAAGTTGACATAAAAAGTAAGCAACTCGACAGAAGGGACCATAGATATGTTACGCCACAGTCATTTATTGGACGCTTTTGCGCGATACCAAGGCCTTGATTTGAATTCAGCGGCTAAACGCAGATGTTAGGAATATTACAAAAATTAAAAAGTATTTTTCTTAATATTAATGTTAGGAATATAAAAATTAGCTGGCCGGATGGCCTATTCTGAGCAGTGAACTAATATGTTCTTAATTTTACAGACGGATAGATAATATTGAAGATAATGACAAAAGACAGTGTTGTTCACATCATCGACAGACTGTATTGAATCTAAAAGTGTCGCTAATTGCACAAAAAAACACGACCTTGGGACGCAGGTGTTCAAATTTACTTAGTATGGAGGAGAGGGTTTTTGGGTGGTAGCTGTGTCTAAATATAACTTTTAACGACAAAATTTTGGAGGGGAGAGAAAGGTTGGTTCAAAAATCAAGTACATTTTGTAGAAACACAAGTAGAGACGGACAGACTAACAGATAAACATCCATACTTGACTGGAGCATGACTGAAATGACTTTAGTGTAGGAAATTTGAAATTCAAATAAACCTAGGCAGTGATTGGCCACAGACAAGCATATTGTCGGCGCTTGGACGCGGATTTGGGGTCATTTCTCAATAGTTGTTCAGTGATAGACACAGATTTTAAAGTGTGGTGATTTCCATATGAAAGAAAGTGTAAGAAGTTTAGGGACGCCATACTATAGCCAGCAGCTCAGCTGAGTTTTGCTAGCAATTCTGTGTTATTTATTCATAATCTGGTAAGATTGAAATTATTTCCTTATATATTTTGAATATTGTTTCATGTTCGAGTGATTTGATACTGCCATATCGAAATCTAGCCTTACAAACAAGTAGGGATTTGCTCTAGACCCCCCGCCCAAGTCAGGGTCTAGGGACCAACAATGTACATAAACTCCAGCAAGAGTTAGGCAAGACAGATCAAGTGTTGAGAATAATGAAACATATTACCTATCCTCTTTTAGGGCAGAAAACTAATAAATATTTTTCAGAATCTATAGTCTGGGAGGATCTATCTGATGTAAACCCACCATGGTAAATGTGCTGTTTGGTCAGAGAGATCTGACCTGTCTGTATGATGTGTTTGTTGTGTCAGTGTTGTGTCCAGACGTGGGTAGAGAATAGATTTTGACACATGGCCCATACTTTGATTGCAGAGCTGTGAGTTTCTGTTGTCAACAAAGCAGTGTCTATTCAGTTGGTGACTTTACTCGAGTGTATCTGTGCAGTACTTGTGACAGAGACCACCATTATTGCCCGCCAGCACGGAGAGGTGGGATCACCTGATTTCAGCACCAGAGCTACAACTACAAGATGAGTGAGCCTCTGGTCTGCTGGACATTCACCAACGCTGTGTATTTACTAATACCCCCATAAAAATTCCCACCATTTTCTGGACACTGTGTAGTCAATATAGACAGGTGTGATGAGGCCACCCCAACAGCACAAACATTAACTATCCTCCCAAGTAGATGACTACTAGAACATTTTAATAAAACTAACTAGTATAGTACATATATATGTACACTATTGCATTTATGATATAATATTCCATGCATTTCTTTCATAATCTCTAAATCCTTTTAAGTTCTGGTCAACCTAAAAAATTGATCCAGAACAAAATAAATGTAATATAATTCTATCAAAAAAATTTTACACACGTGAGTTAGTTCAGTGTATTTTAACATTTATTAATATTATTAGTCTTGTTAAATATCTGTGGGTATATCTATAACCTATTACACCACACTACATATCATAACCCTAGACACTTTACGTAGCCACATTCAATAAAAAAAATTAAGTGTGAGGTCGTAGTGGTAGCAAGAAAGGCCTTCTGACAATTCACAACTACATTTTATCTCAGGAGCCTTCACAGCTGGCCTCATACAATTACATTTAGTAAGATCACCATCATACAATACCATCAACACCACTACAAACTTTTAAAATATGTATTAATTCCTTTCAATAATAGATATCCTGATTCAACTACAAAGTGAACCAGGAATCACAATCAAATGTAATCACAAGTTGTATGTTGTGGTAAAGTGGGATGTTATAAATATTTATAGGGGACGTAGTGTACTGACTGAGATCAGCTGTGAAGGTATCTGTATCTAATAGGTGTAGTGTTTTACAGATAACCTTACTTGCTACCACATTATAACTCAGTCAGAATTATTCTGGAATATTGTGATGACTATGTTAAATGTCTAGGGTATGTATATGATGAAGTGTAAGTCACAACAACAACAGACAGATAAACAATTTAATTTATTCCACCACACTTGACAACACTGTGACACTCACACACATTTAACACTCTATAAGACTATCTTAAATGAGGCACTGGTAAGTTTTCAAATATAAATATGTATTAATTACTTTCACTAATATTTGTGTCCTGATTCAAATACAAAGTGAACCAGGAATCACAATCAATTGTAATTACAATTTATATGTACAGAATTTATCAATATGAACCTGGTAGTGACATATTTTATTAATATTATCCTATGTGTGTCAGTTGTGTAGTAGTAATATGAGGTAATACTGGTTTTGTTTTTTTCAAGCTATGTTGTTATTTGTCACATGACTTCAAGTGTTTGTTTAACTTGGAAATAGTATGGGGAAAAGTTCACAGTTCCTATCAATATAAACACTGTATTTTCCCTCTGTTTTATTATGAAGTCAGATTTTGAGGGGGGGCATAATGTTGAGCTCCTCTGGCCACAGACGCTTATCTTTCGTGATGGCGGCAGGAAAGACTCCTCTGCTCGATAGCCTCCCTATGTTCTGGAGACACCTCACTGGTCACTATCTGGACCCAGGAGTATGCTGTCAGCCTCTAGGTTCAGCGAAGCTCAGACCAGGTGCTGCTCAATAACTTTAGGACCACGGTCCCACAATTCATGGAATAATACACAGTTACGTTGACTGGCAATGAATATAGCACAATTTCGATCTGCCGATGTCCCAGGCTTTTATTTAGAAAAATATGCACTGGCGCTCAACGCACTGGTTCTTTAGTAAGTTTATTTGAAAATGTGGTGCTGACCTGACGCCTCTGATTGACTATATTGGTGGGTCTAACCAATCGTGCCATGTTTACACAAGCGTTTGAAAAAAAGTACTCCTACTCCCGTTTCCCTAACAACAAAGAATCAATATTTATAGTCCGACTAATCGTGTTTAGCCTTACATTTACTTTCCGCCAATCAAATAGGAGGTAACATGTCAGCCTATTTCCCGTACAATGGTGGTGTGAAAATCTGCCACTGAGCGATTCTGATTTTGGTGTTGTCTGACATCCCTCACTATTTCTTTTGGCTATAATTTGTTAATTCCTAGACTATTTGCGTAACGTTTAACATATTCTTTGTCAGCAAGTCCTAAGGAACCCAAATATATAAATTTCATGGGGCTAAGGGGCTGCGTTCAAAATATGCATTTTCTTCTACCTCCTGTTCACTTCGAATACGATGTGGTGTCTGGGTACTGTAATGTTTTCAAACGTAAACCAGTATAATGTCATGTTTCCTAATAAGCGTTTTGTAAGTTTTTAAAACCCAACTCGTATGGGTAGTGTTTTTTATCACTGTCGATTTGAAAAAAAGCTAGTGCTTGTGGCCTTACACGCGTGTTAGTAGTAATTGTGTATCGCGAGACTGTGGTAGTATTGCCTGCGTTCCGGCTTTCAGCCCCTCCCTTTCTTTCTATCCTTAGTCCATCTGTCTTTCGTTTATGGTAACTTAGTGTATAAAATGACATGAATGGAATATTAAATATAGGTCAGCTTGCGTATCTCAAGGTTTTTCTTAGAAAGGCAGTACACGTTTTATCGTAGAAAGCGGGTATTGAAGCAGTAGGCTTTTACTATCAACGTGAAACGTTACAATTTGCAGACGAAGTAGAAAACAAGGGGGATTTCGAGTACAGTCATTGTGACAGCACTGTTCTTTACCATTCTTCTTTCCTTTTATTAAATTTATTTGTTAGGCTTTACATTTACGTTTTAATTTATATATGTGGATTAGAATTTCACACGACAAATTCTCCCCACTAAAAACAGACATCTTATGTCAGTCCTTTATTCTATATACACATAGATAAATGTAAGTCAACTTGACTTTACTCTGCTGTTGTGCTATCATGGTTTTATGTAGTTGGGTCCATTCAGAGTAGGCACTACTCATGAAATCTGCCTCAGACCTCTACAACCAATAATATTTTTCGGTTATGTTACTGAACAGCCGCAAGTGTGACTGCTTGTCTTAATGCTGCTTCACAACCCGTATTCACCATTTCTCTTCTCTGAGTCTGCGCAATGACATGTCCAGAGAACATTAGATTTTCCTCAAAATGTACGTTATGAGGAGATAACATATACCTGGTGATAGCAGAGTTTTCGTAGTGGATCCCATAAGCTTCTTATTAGCCTGTATGAAACATTCGGAATATCCTCAATCAAAGCTGCATCCCAGGGATCCATTACGTTCCTCCGAAATGGTTACATCCAACAATTTTGTCTGATCTCAGGCTTTACTGGAATCTGATAGTAGCCTTTACTCAGATCCACTTTTGAGAAAAAATTTAGCTTTATTTAGTCTGGCAAACAACTGATTTGTATCCGGCAATGGATCCACCTGTCCTTCTGTAATAGCATTCAGTCTCCTGTAATCTATACAGAGTCTATGTTCTCCAGAGGGCTTCCTTAAGAGTACAACACCGGAACTATACGAAGATTCACTGTGTGAAATAATTCCTTCCTTCAATAGATAGTCTATCTCTTCCTTCAAAGCTTTCTCCTTAGCAAACGGAATCGAATATGGTTTCATACAGCCAGGTGTGGGGTCTATCAGTTTCATATCATATTCCAATAGGTTTGTATGCCCTGGTCGGTCTGTTAACACCTCTGCATGATTATTTAGAACCTGTTGCACTCTCTCTTTCTGAGTTTTCGTTAAATGTGTACTGATTTTCACCTGTGCTGCTGTCTCACAGGGGTGTAATGGATATTCAAATGATGAAAGTGGTTCCTTTTTCATCTCAATGGCGATGGACAAGGTCAACAAGTGTGTCTCTTCCTGATGTTCTCTTTCCAAATATTTCTTCAGGAGATTCACATGATAGATTTTTTTCTTTCCCCTTCTTATCTATCTTATAATTTGTTCTAGACACCTTCTCTAGAACTGTATATGGACCCTGCCATCCAATTTGTAACTTATTCTGACTCCCGGGCAAAAGAGGCAGTACTTTCTCTCCCACAGCCAAATTTCTGTCTTTCGCCTTCCTGTTATAATAGGCAGCATGTTTCTTCCTGGCTTGTTTCAAATTTTCATTGGCAAGTTTCCAGCCAGTTTTTAAACGTGTGGTCAGCTCATTCACATATTGGTATGAAGATGCAATGTTTTCCTCTGCCTTTTCATCAGTCCACGTTCTTAACAAAGCTACATATGGACCTTTAATTGTGTGGACCTATTTGTCCATGCACCGGTATGGTCTCTTCCACTCGAAGCTTTATAGTGATGATTTTTCCTCCCAGAATTATCATTCACAAAACGACCGCTACCAATTTTTCTGTTGGGGCTGTCTCCCCACTTAAAATTCTTGATGAGAGATTTCCTCTCTACATCCTCTTCCTCCAGTTTGTTTAAGTCCGATTGAGGGATTGTCGGCTTATCCTGGGGTAAGACATCTTTTTGCACTCTCCGCATAGTGGCCATTGTAAAACAGTTAAGTGAAGCTTGTCCGTGAAAAGGGGCTTCCCATTCCATTTGGTCCACTTTATCAAATCTATTTCTCTTTTATTATCAGGCCTAATTTTGCCCCGTGGCGTGTCCAGGTCCTGATCCATGTTCCCACTTGTGGGTGTTCCCTCATGTGCTATGCTACACCTTTCTACAAATTTCTCAATGTCCCATCTTGCTTTGGGCCAATAATAATTGTGAGCCACCTTTTGAATGATGGTACCTATCTTCTCATGGTCCCCATCTGGTTTCACATGTAGGCTCCTTATTAAGTCTGCCCTATATCTTTTAGGAAGTACCAGCTGTCCCTGACCTTTGGATCTAGCTCCAGTCTTCCTATACATCAACTTGTTTTTCATGTAAAAATTTCCCTTGCCTGGAGTTGTATGACAAGTTGACAATTTTCTAAAACAAGGCTTGAGTGTTTTATCCCCAGCCTGTGCCTTCCTCATCTCTTCTGGAGTGGTATCCAACATAATATCCTCCTCCTGTCTTGAGGTCGACCTGACCTGAAGGGTGGCCATATACACAGGTTTCCTTCTGCAACGGTCAGTGTCATGATTGTTCATCTTACAATTTTTACACCACCTTTTTCCTTGGTTGAAAGATTTTCTTTCATCATATTTCCTTTCTTCGAATTGTGGGGTTTTATTTTTATTTTCATACCGTGGCCTATCAAACTGGTGCTTACCTTTGTTTTGATCCCTAGGATCAAATTTATTAAAGTTCTGTGGTGCCCTAAAGTTATCCACTTGTTTCTTTTTATTACCTGTTACCTCTGCTTGAGCTGCTTGATACCTTTCAGCAACATTTAGCAACTCATCCAGCCTCTCTGCACCTTGTTCCATGAGAAACTTTCTCAGGTCTGGAGCCATGGACTCTCTTAGTTGCTCTATAAGGACCATTTCCTTAAGATCTTGGGTTTTCCCCAGAGAAGTCCATTTCTCCAAGTATGTCTCTATTCGTGCAGAGAACTGGTGATAGGTTTCACCTTACAGTAGTTTAGCATTCCTAAATTTTTTCCTATAAAATTCTGCATTCTTTTCATACCTTAACAAAAGAGCCTGCCTTAAAGCTTTATTTTTGCATGTCCATAATTTTCCATGATCACCTCTGCTC
>JAMPIV010018289.1:0-247575 GCA_024509875.1 Oreohelix idahoensis
TTTACCTTGTCGAGCCTATGCACACTTAAGAGACGGCTCGTTCACATTACTACTGGCCTACAAACACACCTTAACATTTATAAACTGGCATTGACATTTATGGTGGCCATGAAAACACCATTTAACATTTATGGTGTACCAATTTCGATGGGGCTTAGCGGAAGTTTCAAGTTTGCCTACAATGGAATGTACTTAGCACTGTTTAGTTGTTGACACACTCACTACACCAGCTCACAGGACGTAACTAGGTCATCAGGTCGAGTGCCGTTTTCAAGTTCAGCTGCAGATTATCATCATCTTTTTTGAGAAGCAAGCACACCCCCATATAACCATTAGCAACTCTAAAGTAAAGGAAGGTTTGCCAGTTGCTTCGGCAGCACCATATGGCACAAACTTCCTGCGTAAATTTCAGGGTACTCAACAAAATTTTAATAGGAAGAGTAACCGGAATTATGCTCAGAATCAGGGCAATCTATCACATAGTGATTCTTCTTCGAAGAACTGGAGACGAGCTGACACCCCTCGTTATTCCACACCCAATAATTATAGACATTTTAGAAGAGGTTATAATAATAGAGGTGGTCAAAACTATTCTTCGCGGAGACCTCAAAACCAAACTAGTAGATGTTTTCATCAATATGGAAACGATAATGATAACTATGGAAACTGGGATTCAAACCAGGATAACAGTTACAATAGAGAAAATAATGATAATTTCAGAGGCAATAATAGTCACGGTAGATCTCAACATAGAAAAAAGAGATATCAACAGGCAAACGCTGTACAGCAAGAGTCTCAGGGAGCCTGTAAGTAGGATAATGATAATAAAAACTCTAACGCTATCACTTGTTCTGCCTTTGACTTTGGGAGAGCAACTAAAGGCCCCCAATGCTCTACTTTGTTCGAGCCGACTACTGTAACTACCTTTAGTTGTGGTCACCCTCTTCCCGCTCTGCCCACTGCAGTTGCGCATGACGGGAGAGGTTCTCTTATCCTACATAAAGGTCTAGTAAATATTAATCCAGTCTCAGTCCTTTGTTAATCTGGATGCACTACTATTGGGGTTAAGCAATCTCTAGTAGATCCATCCTGTGCTACAGGAAAGGTGATCAAATGTGTCACATTTGGTGGGACTTTGGAAAAGTATCCTACTGGCATAATACATATTGCTACTCCCTTCTTTGCGGGAGATGTCCACGCGTGTCTTCTACCGAATCCTATTGCGGATCTTATTATCGGTCGTATTCACGGAGTTAGGGAATGTACCCCACAGCAGATTGCTGCTTGGGAGGATCAAAATATGCATGCTACCAATGCAGTGGTCACAAGAGCACAAGCTCTGGAGACACCTCAAACTTCATTGACTAGTAATAATGAAATGCATAGCCAAGATAGTCACTTGGTTATTTCACGTGACTCGTTCATAAAGTTGCAAGAAGAAGATCCTTCTTTACAAAAATTCTTCATTCTAGCAAAAAAAGGTGATCCAAATCAAAATACAAATAGAAAGTCTTGGATTACCATGAAGAACGGAGTACTTGTGCGTATGGTACAAGACTCGACTGCGTCTACACATTCACAAATTCTTGTGCCCAAGAGTATGAGAGTGCAAATATTGCAACATGCTCATGACTCACAATGTGCTGGACATATGTGTTTTTCCCGTACAAAGTCGAGAGTCCTTGCGGCTTTATTTTGGCCATTTATCAACAAGGACATACGTATTTACTGCCGATCTTGCAAAATATGTCAAGAGGTCAAATCTAGAGGACCACGACATGCAGCACCTATCCAGGCTGCTGACATTCCTATTCGGCCGTTTCAGAAAATGGCAATAGATATTATTGGTCCTTTTAGGATCAAGTCGGCCAGAGGACATCAGTTTATCCTTACATGTGTCGACATGTGCACACGTTGGCCAGAGGCTATACCTCTTAAGAGCATCTCTACTGCCGATATCGAAGACGCTCTTTGGTTGATATTTTCTCGTTTGGGTTTCCCAAGAGAAATATTGTCAGACCATGGCACGCAACTTTTATCTGACACTATGTCACAGGTAATGTCTACTCTGCAAATTAAAAGGTCTCTCAGCAGTATTTATCACCCAATGTCAAACGGGTTAGTTGAGCGTTTGAATAGAACGCTCAAGACTTTACTTGGGAAGATAACTGAGGATCATCCTCAGGATTGGGACAGGGTCTTACCCGCGGCTCTCTTCGCTTATAGAGAGGTTCCCAATTAACACACGGGGTTTTCTACTTTTGAACTTGTCTTTGGCGCGCAACCGCGCGGCCCTATGTCTTTGCTCCACGATCTTATTACTGCCGATAATATTAGCGATGACACACAATCTTCATATGAGTATGTCATTGCTCTTAGGCAAAAGATCCTCGAGGCATGCAAACTAGCAACTTCTTCCGAATTTGCTAAGGAAAAGGCAAGGCAATTTGCAAATAAGAATAGATGTCTACGACAACTTTGTCCGGGTGACAAAGCATTCGTTCTACTTCCTTCTAGGGAGAACAGACTTCTTATTGCATGGAAAGGTCCATATGCGATAGTCTCAAGAATTTCCGATGTCGACTATGTTGTCGATATTGATGGGAGGCATAAAACTTTCCATATAAATATGCTCACGGAATTTCATGAACGACGGGACTATTTGCAGCCTGTTTTCCAGGCGACGGACGATTCTCCTGTACCTCATGGTCATTACTCATCCCTGTCAGTTATACAGGATGAGGAAACTACGTTCTCAGATGTCAATCTTCCTCTTCCGGTGATCCCACTTCATTCTTCGGAATCTTGGAAAAACGTTACTGTTTCTTCTAATCTTTCCACTGAGGAACACCGACAAGTCTCTTCGATGTTACAAACATTTCAGGATGTACTTACCGACATTCCTGGACACACACATGTCATTGAACATGACATAATACTTATTGACCATAATCCTATCAGAGTCAGACCTTATCCGATACCTATCCATTTTCAGTCACAAGTCGAAAAAGAATTGGATGAAATGATACAATTGAAAATAATTGAACCATCCACTTCAGCATACTCTTCGTCCATGGTTATTGTTCGAAAGAAAGACAATAACATTCCCCTTTGCGTTGATTATCGCAAATTGAACCAAGTTACGAAGTTCGATGCTGAACCTATGCCTTCATTAGAAGAGCTACTAAACAAACTATCTAATTCTAGATTCTTTACCGAACTCGATTTGTCGAAAGGTTATTGGCAAGTTCCTTTATCTGAACGCGCCAAACCTCTTACTGCTTTTTCTACACCTAGGGGTCTATTCCAATGGAATTTCATGCCTTTCGGCCTTATGAACGCCCCTGCTACATTTGTACGCATGATGCGTCGAATTCTCTCATATCGTACAGATGTCATAGCATACTTAGACGATATCTGTCTCTTCGGTGATTCCTGAGAAGATCACTATTTGGGTTTATACGAATTGCTGTCTACTCTTCGTGAGTATAATTTAACTGCAAAACCCTCTAAAGCCTTTATAGGATTTAGTGAAATTTCTTTCCTGGGTCACCGTGTTGGTCATGGTCTCTTAAAAACAGAGGACCACAATATTTCAAAAATACTAAACATTTCTGTCCCTAAGACGAAAAAACAAGTACGTAGTCTCTTATGTTTGATACAATTTTATGGACGATTCATTCTGAATCTATCATCCATTATGGCACCTCTTTCAACCTTATTGAAAAAAGGATCGCCTAATCTGATCCGCTGGTCTCAAGAATGCCAATCCTCATTGGACCAGATTAAAACGTTATTTTCATCTCCACCTATCTTAAGGTTACCTACCATTGAGAAGACTTTTGTTCTTCGAAGTGACGCCTCATCCACTGGGATAGGGGCAGCACTAATGCAGGAGTATTCAGATACTCTGCATCCGGTGATGTATATTTCTAGGAAGCTAAATTCGGCAGAAAGGAATTACTCGGTTTTAGACCGTGAATTGTTGGCTATGGTTTGGTCAATTCTCAAGTTACAAAGATTCCTTCTGGGCGCGCATTTAATTGTGGAAACCGACCAAAAAGCTCTTACAGCTATTCAAAGTAAAAACTTGAAGAGCTCGAGATCCACTCGATATGCCATTGCTCTTCAACCTTTTCATTTCACGCTACGAGCTATCCGCGGTTCGGATAATGTCATGGCAGATATACTGTCTAGATGCCCACATGACTCCACTTAACTCTTCTGTCCTAGAAATTCCTTATACACGTCTAGACTTATGACAGTTCTTGACTATAACAATATATGTTAACACATTTGTGTTCACTTGAGTGTTGTAAATTATGTGATTTCACCCTCTGTTACCTTCTTTAGTATAACAGGAACGGTTAGTTATCGCAATACAAGGAACAAAAGTTCCCACTGCCACAGTTATAGTATGATTTGTTTGCTTGATTAATGTATATTAGAAAATCTTACAGTTATTATATGGAACTTTTTGTATTTTCTCAGCAGAATAATTTCTGGTGCGTGATGAATCTCTCCGTGTTGTCATCCTTGATATAGTACAAGGTCTATTCTTACCATGGCACTGGAGTGCGCTTACTTGAGATTTGTTCGGCGACAGCATTTTTTGTATTATATGATTCATGTTAGATAACATGGTATTACATTATATATTACATGTTAGTATAATGTACCTTTTTCGGTTAAAGTGATTGTATCACTGGGTTTTGATGATTTGTCCATTGATAAATGGGGAAATAAGGTACTTAACGTAATAATATGTTATAAATATATATGTTGATCACATTGCAACTTTGCCAGCACTATATGTACGTTGATACCTCCTCCCTGGATATGTGTATACTTAGAGTAATAATTCTCTAATGTAGTGAGATATATTCTCACTTGACTTGAAGTTGTCCTCATATTAGGCATTATATTTGATTGCAATACTTCTCACCTACGCATTATTTGTGCGTTACGAGCTTGTAGTATCATGCTCTTGGTTGTATTTAAAAAAAAAAGTTCCATTTATTTTTTTTTCTCCGGAGGGGGCAGTAAACTGTAGCGATCAGTTTGCTGAGCCTCTCCATGTAAAAGTGCCTGATTAAAAGCTGGGGATATTATTTTGTATTTCCTAGTCTAAGGGCATTAATCCAGGTTTTGTTGGGATGATTGTTCACAGGGTAGTGATCTCACTTGTCTGTTATGTCTGTGGTCTGTTTTGAAAACCGATGTCAGTTTTGCCTGATATGGTTTCAAACCGTCTACTTTGAGCGATGCTCAAAAGGTCTTGCGTCTCAGTGCGCATGCGTGACTTGTGGCGCGATTTGGTAGAAGCCATTACCGACTAGAATATCGGGCTGTGTTTAAGAGAGTCAAGATGTCTCTTGATAAGTCCTCTGTGGTTCGACAAGATGTCGTATATTATTTAATGTGTATTCTCAGCGCCTTGGAGGCGATGTGAGTGTGGTTATATTTATTCTGAAGGGACAGAAGGTAATTGACTCTTTGAACTGTTTCCCTTATTGATAGAATCTTCATGACTCGTATTATCGATAGTTTATGATTCTTTCCCTGAGCGGGAAAACGTACCACCTACGTATCCTTGAAAGGAAGCTCTCTATGTATTCTGATTATGCACTAGGCTGGTGCATGCCCGAAGTATATATATATATATATTGTTCTGTATCCCGCATGGCGGCGATACTAATTATACAAGGTGGGATTCCTCTTGTTTGATGAAGGATCACCCGGAGTCCATTTGAACAGTGAGTCCGCCATTTTGTACGGCCTGTTGGAGACATCTGATATCTGACTTACTGATGCCAGAGTAGAGTTTTGTTAAACTCACATAGGGGATATATCTTCCCTGAAGCTGATGATTGAGAACATTGTACGAGATCAGCTTTACCAAATTCATGCATAGCTGGATGATGACTGTATTAATATATCATGACTTGTTCAATGACTGTTGATATTAATGTCGGCATACCTGCCGCTTGTGGTGTAATAAAGTCCTGTAAACGTCAGAGCTGTTCCACCACTCTATGAATTACTACATGTCTAGATATAGAGTGTGCCGTCCATTTTGATGCATACTTTCTACTTCCACGAACTTTCAACACGCATTCGCAAAACAAAACACTGAGATTCACTCAAGACAACACATTAAGACAAGCTACACGAATGTCAGCATTGTTGCGTCCAACCAAGGACTGTACCGCTCATGTCAGCCTGTATTGAGCTGATCCATATTTATACTGCTATTGGTCATTCGTGCACATTCTACATTTAATATTTACATTGGCCAGGCTGTACCTTCGCTATTTATGTCACGCTTCAACGCATACAGCGACGGTCAGGACTGTTTACCTTGTCGAGCCTATGCACACTTAAGAGACGGCTCGTTCACATTACTACTGGCCTACAAACACACCTTAACATTTATAAACTGGCATTAACAGATTCCTATTTGACTGTTTATTACATTTTAACTTTGAACATTCGCGTGCTAGTAGTCATCAGTAACCCACCATAAAGAAACGACTACTACATGGTTATATTGATTTTGTTATTTTTTTTAAAATTTACTTTGCTGAATATCATACCTACTGTTTTGTTTACATTAATTTGGAAGCCCCAACGTTTCCTCTACTCTGAAACTTTGTCTGTTTGTTTTTGAAGTTTTTTGTAAACATGGTCTAAGTTTTTTTTCCAGATCGCCAAATGGCACAGTCATCTGCAAATTGTGATATTGCATTCTTAATGTCGTTAAATTCATCTGCTAAATCGTTTACAGCTATAGTTAAAATTGAAGGTGAAACCACTGATCCCTGAGGAATCCCATTCTAAGTTCATATATTTCTGACTTATCATTGTTCACCTGTACAGCAAAATACCTGTCCTGTAAAAGTTTTCTAGAATACCTACAGGTTTTACCAGTAATGCCAATCTTTTTCATTTTGTAAAGAGCTCCATCTCTCCAGCATTCGTCATATGCTCTTGCGACATCTAGATAGACTGCCATGTTTTCTCTTTCCTCTTGAACCCTAGTTTTACGTAGTGTTCTAATCTTACAAGCTGGTCTATTGTACTTCTGTCTGCTCTAAACCCTGACTGGTTTGGGTTATGCAACTGATTTTTTTCCAGGTAGAATTTAACTCTTTGGTTAACAACAGTTTCCAGTATTTTAAGGAGACAGATGGGAGCCGCGCTAGCGTAGTGGTTACAACACCGCTCTGGCGACCGGGTGATACAGGCTCAAACCCGGGCGACGGCATTTGAGGATTTTTCGTCGACCGGGATTTGGACTTGATTAACTCGAGACCTGGCGAGTACATTTGAAGGAGTGTCGTCGACCAGGGACTGGCTTCTCCTGAGCCGACCCAGCTGCAATGGGAACCTCCGAAATCGGCGAGTATTTGCCTGAATGGCGAGGGACACCTGTCTCTGTACAAGAAATAAAGGGATACTCACGTAAAATCAATGTCAGGTTAGACATAAATAATAACCTGAGATTTCGCCTCGAGTATTAGCGGGCGTACGAAAAAAAAAAAAAGGAGACAGATGTTAAGCAGATAGGCTTATATGAACTTACATCATGTGCTTCCTTATTGGGTTTTAAGGTGGGTACTATCATAGCTAGCTACTTTCCATGCTTTTGGTATGTTTCCTAAGCTCCAGATTTTGTTATAAAGGGAAGTTATTATGTTTATAGTTTTTTTTTGGCTACTTTCTTAAGGATTTCATAACTAAGTATATCATGCCATGAGGCAGTATTAGATTTCTCTTTTATTGCACTAGTTACTTCTTCCTCTGTTATATCAGCATCTAAATAGTTTGTTTCATCTATCTGGTCTGGTATTTTTTTTTTTTAAGTTTTGGCGAAGCGCCTCCTGTTCAACCTAGTCGGTTATATTAGGGCACATGTCCAAACATAAAAGACCCTTAGATCTGGAATGGATATAATAAATCTCTGGTAGTTCCTTTGAAAACTGTGCTTTTAAATGGCTTCCATTCACAGGGCTCGGGAGAGCGTTCCGTTGTTATCTGCTCCCAGCCTATCAGAGGTCGCCTAATAAAGTATCGTCTATGCGGTGTCTCCAAAGATTTTATGAGCGCGGTGAACATTTTACAAAATAGCGCTAAGAATAGGGCCGCCATATGACACGGCTGTTTGCCAGCGATCTTTTAGTTATTTCCCCTTGTTACCCCGACCGCGCTATTTATAGCTATCGTGTCAGAGGTCACGTGGTAACTTCCTAACTGGAAAAAAAGGTGGCGGATTTTACTTTTGATAGGGCTTAATTAATGTTTTTAGGCTACTTTATTATTACAAATACCGGCTTTAATTTTGCGTAACGCTAGACTAGAAATGTTAGAGTAAATTTTAGAACAAGAACAAACATTTTATCACAATTAGAACAGAAGATATAATAGTCTGAAATAGTGTAAAATTTACGTTTTTTTTATATTTTGTTATGGTTTGTTTATAATGCAATTTTCACTAAATCGGTCACAATCAACATGCATAACAAATTACAGAAATCAAAAGTAGAAAACCTGCAGAAAATGGATATCAAAGTTTTGTTTTGGTTTCATGCGTCAAACATTAATTATTGAAACATTAAATTGCAAGTCCACATTTATTACCTTAAAATAACACACCCAATTGTCCCCAAAAACATGAGAGCTAACAATTATCTCAATCATACATCACGATGGTCATGTACAAATAAGTATGGTCATGAGTAAAACGAAATGTTCAATTTAATAGATAAATAGGTGTATTTAAAAAATACATCTATTAAATGATTTCCACACTCTGTTAATTCTGTCAATCTCAAGCAACAACTGCCATAATTTGCTCTAGCCCCAAAATTTCGCTCAATTATCATTCACACTTCCTTTTTTTTTTATAGGATGAATCTGTACATTCACAAATGGAGAAATTTGTAACAAATGAGTTTCCATTATAAATTGTAATTGTGAAGTTATAATTTTAATACCTCTGGCGCGTCTTTCAATTTTCAATCTTCTCTGTTTTCTCTCCTGTGCCCACGTAAGACCTACTGTTTCCTTCATGGCTATTGCTAATTCTTTGGATATTCTAACTCTACTTTCAATGCCTGCTTTCCTGCAAATTTCCTGACGTGACGTTTCTGAACAGCGTTGTAGTTCATGTGCCTGCTGCAGGTCTAATGAATCAGTTGATGTTCCAGCAATATGTTTTTTAACAGTGTGAAGCAATTGAGATCGCTTACGTTTGTTGGCGTTCTGGGGACTGATGTTTCTCTTCTATGTTTAATTAGTTTTTGTAGTACAATAGGCTGTCCTCTGGTTTTGCATTTTATGATATTACTTTTTGCTGTTTCTAGTTTTTTTTTCTAACAATGGATGTGAATAGGGGTTCTTCCTTTTGTGTTAGTGGTTGTGAAGGTGGCTTAGCAAGTAACTGTTGTACTGTGATGTCGCTTTTGAAGACAGGCGAGGTGGATGTACTTGTCGTATGTATAACTGACTTGGTAGGTGTAGATGTGGCAACAAAAACTGGCATGCTAGGGTGAGTAGTGTTATCCACTTCCAAATGAATAATGGTATCGCCTTTAATGTGAGCTGGCACATCAACCTCCAGTTGAACAATATCATCACTAATGTGGGCAGGCACATCAACCTCCTACTGTACAGAGCTATCCTGACTACAGCTAAATGACTGACTAGACATGGAGGGGTCAGAAAGAACATTACAGGGGATAGAGCAGCTTTTTGTTTTTAAAACACCAAAAGATGTCTTTGCAACACAATTGCACAGTTGACATTCACTTATAGTTAAATTATGGTTTTAGTCTTTCCAGATGTGCTGACTGTTTTCCGATAGTAACTTGGCTGTTTCAAGACACTTCTCATTATGCCTCCTTTTTGAATTTTGTATTCGTAAGTAACACTTCTTACAAAATATAGTCGAATGCTGTGTGGGTTTATCATCTGATACGTTAATTCCAAACACAAAGAACAGATCATTAACGTAATTTGGAACAGTTCATCGCTTTCTGAATTGAACGTGTTGTTTTGGAAGTTAATGCTCTCTTGCCACAGGCTCTGCACAGTGCACTGGCACAATTCATATGATGCAAAACAGTATGTTCCATTTCGTTGTTATGTAGTATAGTTTACTTGTGTATGTATAAAGATAGAGGAATATTTGGGACTATCAAGTCTAACACCAGGATGTAGAATGTTTTATCTGTGAATGAAAGAAGATATACAAACAGTTACTTAGAATTCTTTGGCAGCCGTCGTGTGCACAGGATTGACTACCAAAGAACACTAATGGAACAGTCCTTATCTCACATACAATTAAAAAAAAAAATTCATATTATAAATACAAGATTAACAAGACTTGAAAGATAGAACAAAGTATGTAGAAGTAATCTATCTATAGATTTACATGTTTTCTGACGCTTATATACGTAGCTAAATATCATTATAAATGAATGAAAATGCAAAAACAGATGGTGCTTTACAAAGTTATTTTGTTACAACCTTATTTAAGATTTGTGAGTATCAGGAATGCGTTTACAGTAATTTAAATGCTATAAAATCTGGTGACAATATGCTTGTTCTTGTAATGCCAAACTCACAAAACTGACTACCACACATTCTCAAGATATGAAACCAAAAAAAAAAAGTATGTGGAAATAATCTTTAGCTTCCCTTCGAGAAGTCTTTATAATTATAAACTCAAACGAATGGGCCGATTTTTAGATATTAAATTAATAAAAAGATTACTTATTTTATGAATTTCCTCAAATGATGACGCTGTTTTCAAAAGTCTGTAACTCCGTCAAAACTAATTTTAAACAAATAAAAATGCAATCAAAAATAGAGCAGAGAACAAAGTTATAGTACACAAAAGAATTTTAGCGCTGTGTTTATCCAGAACGAGTGTGTAATGATTTATATTTTACTGGTTTTACACACACATCAGCTGATTTTCCCCGCCAAAAACGTAAATAGTATATTACGGTGTACACGAAAATTTTATACCCGGTGTCAGAATTCCGGTCACCGAAACTAAAAGAGCGCTCTGGTATAGGGCACAAACAGCCGCGATGACAGACAAACATAAAATACCACTGCAACACATAGTTAGCAGTGACTTGCTAATTGAATGCCAGCCGGGGTTTAGACCTAAACATGCATGTCACACTGCTCTAACTAAGATGACAGACAACTGGCACTTAAATATTTACAACAATAACAAGTGCTAGGATGTGCTAACACAATGACACATATATATGTGACATTTCACTTCGAGCAACAACCAAGGCTTGTTATTCACATTAAATAGATACTCAATAAACTCAAACACGTATGTGTGCTATTCAAAGTCTTTATATAACACATGTTCAGCAAAACAGAAATAACATCAACAGACTGCCACTTTGGCAGTGAATCACAAGAATACCACAATGCATCAGGTACAAACATCACTATATCTCAACCCGCACGATTTGCTTTCCATAATATAATTCAGCTTCTCATTCAATAGAGCCTTCACTTTCTCGAATCTCTCTCTGGACTGCCTGCCACAGCTTATGACCTTTTCGCCTCTCACCAGTCTTTAAATACCACTTCTCTCATAACAGCTCAGTCAAACCCGTGAACTTAACAACAGTTCTTTACTACTACTAATACCATTAGTGAACTCAATCAAGGTTTAACATTAACTCACTTCAACTCACAACTTACAGCACATTGAGCTCCCGCTGGAGCATAAGTACTGACATCCATTCTATAAACAATTCACGACATCCAACCCTACCGCTCCAAGTGAAACCCATAGTTTATCACTGGACGGGATTGGGGGGGGGGGGGGGGGGCAGATATAAGGATCCAAATCATCCAAGACCAAAATTTACAGGTATGGTCAAAATCTGTTGCAATTTAAATGTGACCCTATGTCATCTGCACATAGTCACTAATTACATGCTCAGAAAAAAAATTGCTATAGAAACGAGTTTCTAGAAAAATACAACTACATCCGTTTGTCAATAATGACGAAATTCTAAATACACACCAAAGAAGGTCCACCACTGGTTTAAGATAAGGTGATATCCTGTCACCTGATCTTTTCATACTCCTCATGGACGATGTCATCAAGGCGTGTAAGGAGATAACAAGAAAGTATTCAGTGGGGTACTGGAATATGAGACAGGTCTGTATTTCAGAGCTGGCATTTACTGATGACGTTGCCCTGATTGCTAAATCAGAGGCACATTTCCAATCCAACCTGCAAGTCTGGAAGGAAGAGCTGGAGAAGAGAGGGGTGGTCATAAGCAGCTCTAAAACAAAATCCATAGTGATATCACGAGAAGAAAGAAATCAGATTAAGCTGGGAGAACAGGTCCTGGAGCAGGTCGACCACTTTAAATATCTTGGAGCTAGTATAGACCGAAAGGGAGGCATCAAAGAAGAGTTGGCCACTCGAAAAGCAGCAGCTGGGAGACTTTTTCAGGCCATAAATTGAGGATTCCTCAGCAAGAGAGCCGAAAACTAACTCTCTCTCTCTCTCTCTCTCTCTCTCTCTCTCTCTCTCTCTCTCTCTCTCTCTCTCTCTCTCTCTCTTATAGTGACAAATGGCAATTTCAGTACGAAACAACTTCCTGCTGACATACATGACAGGATGTAAACACAAATCATGTTCCTGTGTAAGACATGCACCATTTCTTACTGAAGAAGCATCAGTCCTCAGTACAAAGGGGTTGGTCAAGTCTGACATTAGAAGAATAGGCTTGCTGGAGAATAAATTCTTGATCTTCCTCGGTGCTTTATCACATTCTTCGGTTCAGACCACCCTGTTCGGCGTACCCTTTTGAGTGAGTGATGACAGGAGAACCTGAGGATCAATTTAGGATAAACATTTATCAGTCTGAGTAGGCTGCATACTTGTTTCTTTGTTTTTAGAGGTTGAAAATTCGAATTTATTCAAACTGTCTGATCATTTGGGTTTAAAACCATTGTCCTACTACATACCGCAAAAAGTCAACTCATGAAACCCAACTTTAACCATACTGGATCTTGCTGTAAGATGATGCGCATGAAGCCGTGGGTATAAATTCAGGCACAAAAAGATAGCACACAATATACCCCAATTATAACCAATTTCCAGGTTGAACAGGGTATAAAAACACTATAGTCGACTCAAAATGAAGAAGAAGAAGAACAGTTGAGTTCTGGCCAGCGTCCGGTGTAGGTCGCCTTTATGTTCCCTGTCAGCATTCGTGCTGTGAAATGTATGCCAGTATTGGATTGTAATTGTACTTGCCATTTCTTCATGCGGTGTGGATTAGAATGCATAATTCTAGAGTGCTGGTGTATTATCCAGTGGAATATCTTTAGGCAGCTGATGATGAGTTATTCGTGTTTAAGTATTACTTTATCATAATTCAATGTTTAGCCGGTGAGCAAGAGTCCTGGCAGTGTTCACTCTATTGGGCGTACTAGAAGGTATGATGTTGATAGATTGAGCAGTTAGTTAGGAAAGTTGCATTGGCATTTATATTTATATTTTCTTCTTCTTTGATCCTTAGCCGCCGACCGTCAAAGCAGTCAGTGGCCATCACGCCTAGTGGCGTCTTGTAGGGCAACAACAAATTGATTCCACTTTGCTCGGTCGGTGGTCATCCTTCGTACAGTACCCCAACTCTGGTTCATTCTTTGCATCTCAGCCTCCACAGTCCTCCGCCAGGTTGTTTTTGGTCGGTATCTCTTTCGTTTTCCTTCAGGGGTCTAAAGCATATCTGTTCTTGTGATGGCATCGGGGTCTCTTCTGAGGACATGGCCAACCCAGCTCCAGCATCTGCCAGATATGATGGTGTGCATGTCCTCCTGCTTGCTGCGAGTAAGCAGATCTTGGTTAGTGATGGTATTTGGCCAAAAGATTCGGTGAATTTTTCTTAGGCATGTTGTGTGAAAAGAGGACAATTTCGACATTTCCTTCTCTGTAACTCTCCAGCATTCTGTACCATAGAGAAGCACAGAAAGCACACAGCTCTGATATAATCTTAATTTTGTGCTTGTGCTGTATTGGGAGGACTTCCAGATGTTGTTTAGGCTAAAGAAGGCTGTTCTTGCCTTATTCATTCTGATGTTGATGTCTTTGCCTGCCCCGCCGTCTAATGTTACTGTGCTTCCTAGGTATGTGAAGGTATCTGTCTGTAACAGTCGCTCATTCCTTACTGATATGGGCTCAGGGTTGCTCACATTGAGCGTCATGACCTCAGACTTCTTTAAATTGATGTTCAAGCCTATCTGCTGGCTAAACTTATTAAGTCTATCCGTTTTTTCCTGGATGTGTTGATGTGAATGTGCTAGTAGTGCAATGTCATCTGCATATTCCAGATCTTCCAATGTAGAAAATATAGTCCATCTTATTCCTCTTGGGCTGCCCTCTGTTGTCTGGCGCATCACCAGTCTATGACTGTTAAAAATAGAGTGGTTGGTAAGGGGCATTATATTTATATATTTCATATGTATTGCTAGCCGTGTGTGGCTTCATTGTGTGCAGTTATTCATTAAAAGGGAATCTCCTGTATAGAGGTGTTACTCTTACTTATTCTCAGCCATTTTATGTTGTGGTCGTCTCCTAGCGGAGCGAGAAAAGTATAACGGTATTAGTACTGTTAAAATCCACAGCATAAGTGGGTCTTGACAGCTGGGGGCTACGTCTAAACAGTGCCCTGACTACTGTAAACGGTGTTTACAGTAGGCGATAAATTATTGTGGACAGCTAAAGGCTGCATCCAAACGGCCGTAATGCCTATGTTTTTTTTTATATAGGTCAGAATTTAGTATGCACACAGGGTGTTAGAAGGTTATAGTCGCAGTGTGTGGCCGCCTTCAGGTTTATAGGCACGATAGTGAGTTATTTTCGGTTGTTCAGTTTCAAGTCAGTGTGTTGGTCAGTCTGTAATCGTGAACTGTTTACGGTCGAGTGCCATCGATAATGCTAGTGACCTAGTTAGGCAACAGTCGTATTTTTCAAGTTCAGAGAGTGTTGGACAGTGTGTTTGACAACGTGGTGCAAGTGTATGGTGGTGCTACAATGCAGTTGCTAGGAGAATTTTTTGTGTCAAAGTAATAGATTCAAACTACAGCTTACATCTGGCGTGTCAGTTTGAGGTATTGCAAGGTTGTTTGGTTGCGTAGTGATAGTGTTCCAGGTGGAGTAGCGGAGGTTGGGGGGTCTTTACTTTTATATTATAGATTGTCCCAGGTGGCAAATGGGTGCTAGATGGGAGATAGTTCGGTCAGGTTTGGAATAGGGTGGAAGAAAGTTGTGGATAGGAATTGGTAGATGTAAGGAGATCGTTAGGGGTAGAGGCGTCTCAGGTTATGTGGTACTCCTATTGTTTGGACATCTTGGTTGTCGTGATTTTTCTTCACTGAGGGGCCCATCCAGTGGGTGCCCTCCAACGCCTCTGACGTGACCGGACTGTACTGATGTGCCCGGCCAGTGGGTAAAGATCAATGCTTCTGACGTGTCTTTACTTTGCTGATGCGCCTGCCTAGGTAGAACGGTTAAGCGTACTTTGTATGGACACTGGCAGATTATAATGCCAAGAGACATTCATATATTCTTCCGGCACTTAGACGTGTGTGTAAGTCTGGATACCTGACATTATAGCTCTAGTGTGCACTGTGCTCTGTTAGCACCGTGCAGTACAGTGTATGACTCCGGATATTTGCTGCAGTAGTGTGCCAAAGGGCATATTTGTATTAGTTTATTATTGTTTTCTTTCACATTGTTTTGTTCTTTTTCTTTGCTTTCTTGGTAGAAACTAGTCTGTATTTGTATATGAGGTTAGTTAGTTAGGTGGGATCTGTCCCTATAACTTCCTAGTACTTGGAGGTATTTATATTATATGTCTGTGATATGTTATAGTGTTAGTTTTGATTATAGGTTATTGAGTTTATTTTGCTTCTTATGAGTTGGTAGTGAAGGAGAGAGCTCTCAGTTCTTCATCGTTGTGTGTAGTTATTGTTCAGTCTATTGTGTTTAATATTATATTTGTGTGTTTAAGGGTGGACGGGTGGCGATTTTAATTCATTATGTTCCTACTCGTGGGAACAAATTGAATTAGACTGACTTCTTTTTAGGGGGTGGCTGTGTATGTTTTGTGGGGGAGTATGGCAGACGGTTTTCCTGTGACTGCCCTACTTAACATTCCAAGCCCTGTTGGTGTTAGGCATACCGGTGCAGTTTGTATTGACATTGTCCTGCACATTCAGTAATTCTTTTGTTGTGTTTAAGTGGTGTGTTCTCTCATTCCATCTTACTATCTTGTGAATACGTTTACATGTATTCCTTGTTTTCGTTCGTGCACAGTCATGCATTGTATATACTTATCTACCTCTGCTCAACTTCGTCTATCATCTTATTTATCGTGATTGGGATTTTTGGTTTTCGTAGTATTTAGTGTGAGTCTTTTCATTTGTGTAGTAATCACTTTGCAAATGTAAACATTTATATAAGATAGATGATCAAGAATTAAATTAGTATCTGAGTATAGCACCAGTGTGGGTGTCGGTAACAGACTTTGGAGTACAAGCTGATTTATTGTCAAGTTGGTACACTGGTGTCATAGCACCAGGAACTGTCGAATATTGTAAGGGTCTACTAGTGTATCATAGAGACTAAGTGGTCAGAAGGACCAAATCTACAGAGTAAGGAGACAGTAGCCAAGTGGCAAAGTAAGACTACAGGTATACAAGAAGAGGTGAAACGGATTATGTATAGACAGTGAGGGGTGAGGTTATATATATATATATATATATATATATATATATATATATATATATATATATATATATATATATATGTGTAAATTGGAGAAGTGATATCAATATTTACTATCATTGATTCTCGGGAACTTTTATGCGGTTGAACCGTGAATCAAAGCTATTTTTCACAACTTTTACCGCCAGGCTCCGCAGTTCCTGCAGAGATTTCTTCCCCGCATAGACGGTTCTCGTTCTGGTGTTAATCGGAGGTGTTACAGAACTCTGCTCACTCTTAGTGACTACAAAAGACGTCGATAACATGACCGTCGGTGCCGCCTCTGGCCCGCCTCTTTGACGGAATGACAGTAAGAGGTTCAGAGATTGCTAATTATAATGGCTCCTGAGAGAAGACCGTAGGCGTGGCTAAATTAAAAAGAAGACAGAGTACGAATGACATGGCTTTTAGCGCGCTCACCTGGACATGCTAATTAAGGAAGCACGTGGAACCCACGTTGACGATTTGATTTCAACAAAAATTAGATGTGCCGGTGAGAGTAAAGTGTAGCTTCAATTTTCATCTGTCACAGTCGTTCCTGCTTGAAAACGTGAAACAGTATTTCATGTTTCTTATATGACAATGAAACTGCCTTGATCTGTAGCTTCTGGATTGGAGTTGAGTTGACCAGATGCCTTGACCCGATGCGTCGACCCGTAATATAAAAGGTTTCTTGAGGTCAGGTAGTTTTAAAATGGGGTATTCAGACTATACCCACAATGAACAATTAGGTATAAAATGGACAAATGGAAAATTCCTGGGGGACCTGGATTTCGCAGATGATTTAGCACTCTTAAGTTCAACACCCAGACAATCTCAAGAAGCAGTAAATAATTTGTGTCATCTTTCCGTTAAAATAGGTCTCCAAATAAATGCCTCTAAAACTAAAGTTATGAACTTTTCTAACGAGACCTTTAATATCACCCTGAACGGGGAAAAACTATAGAAAGTTGAAAGTTTCAATTGTTTAGGCAGTAAAATGACTCAGGATGGTGACACAACAAGAGAAATTCATACTAGAATTGCTTTGGCAGCTAGCGCCTTCAATAGATTATCTAACATTTGGAAATTACGATAATTGAATATACATACCAAGCTTCGTCTGTTTAATTCAAATGTTATCTCAGTGTTAACATACGGCTGTGAGAGTTGGAAAATAACAAAATCATTGGAGAACAAGCTGAATACATTCGAGAACAAATGTCTTAGAAAACTCATGAACATCAGTTGGAAAGAATTCAAGACTAATCGACAAATAAGGGAAGACTCTAGGCAGAAATATGTCTCCAACTATATAAGGAAAAGACGATGGTCATATATCGGTCATGTCCTACGAATGCAAAACAATAGAATACCATTGCAGGCACTCAACTTGGGTTCCTGAGGGTAAGAGGAAAAAAGGAAGACCAAAAGAAACACTCAGAAGAACAATAATAAGAGAAGGAAGAACGTTGGGGTTAAACAATGTGCAAGAGCTAAGAGGAGTGGCGTCACAGCGTACAACCTGGAGAGCACTGGTTTCTGCCTTATGCGCCGTGTTTGGTGCTTAAAGAATTTATTACTATTATTATTATTCAGACAAATGAGTCTTAAGTGTGACGTAAACGAGTTCGCACTTAGAATCTCAAATAACTTTGTCCGGTCGCCCCCTTTGGTAAGGTCAGTAAGGGGTGCCATTAGCCCGTTGAAATATTTGATAAATTTTTGATAATATGCACACAGTGATAGAAAAAAACGGGTGTCTTTCTTCATTCGGGGCCTTTTTGGTGCAACTATTTTCTCAATATTCTTGGTAACAGGCCACATGCAGCCTTGAGAAATGGTGTGCCCCAGGAAGTATAGCTTTTCAAAGCCGATGAGACATTTACTAGGTCATGCTGTGAGACCAATTTCCTGTAGTCTCCTGAGGAGCATAGCAACCGTAACAATATGTTCGTCGTAGTTTTCCGATGCAATCAATATGTCGTCCATGAAATTATAGATATGGGACTTTGCAAGGGTTCTAACAGCTTTCTCATCATTCTGGTGAACTTTCCTCGTGCGTTGTGCAATCCGAACGGCATTACGTCTAAGGTGTAGTGTTCTTCACTGGTACTAAAAGCTAACAAGTGTTTTATTTTCTCCCTGACCGCTATTTGATAGTAACCTTTACTCGGGTCAATCTTGGAGAAAATTCTTGCCTTCCTAAGCTTGGCGAACAGCTCAGAAGCGCTATGTAGAGGTTCAGGCTGGAATTCCGTTACAGTGTTAAGTAAACGGTAATCAATGCACAGCCGAACTTCCTTATTGGGCTTCTGTAACAGTACTACACTCGAACTGTTAGGAGAGGTAGACTCACTGATTATTTCTGCTTGTCGTAGCTTGTCTATTTCTCCGGGTAGTGCATTTGCTTTAGCTTACGGAATGGGGTAAACTCTGGTTCAAACAGGGGTCTCGTTCGTCAATTTCATATCAAATTCTGTGAGATTTGTTCGACCAGGTACTTCTGTTAACACTGCTGTGTACTGTAACAGTAGTGCCACCGTTTCTGTCTGTTGTGTTTCAGAGAGACTGTCACCGAATTTTACATTTTGGAAAGATTCCGTTTGTTGCAATGGATATTCCATGCAACTATCACCATCTTCCTCATGTTCAGTTGCTATGGCGACCGCCAGGAGATGTTCGGAGGACGGCACCGGTCTTTCCAAGTATTTCTTTAGCAGATTTACGTGGTAGACCATCTCCTTTCCTTTAATAGAGACCTTGTAGTTCGTTCTTGAGAACTTTTTAAGGACGGTAAAGGACCCTTGCCATCCGATGCGCAGTTTGTTGATTCCGATTGGTAGCAACAACAAAACTTTCTCCCCTGGTTGGAGTTCTCTCTCTTTATTCGCCCTATTGTACCGTTTAGCGTGCTTTGCGTGTGCTTTCTTAAAGTTGGTAGTTGTTAGATCCCATCCTAGTTCTAACCTTTCCTTAAGTTCCGATACATATTTGCTGGCTAAGACGACTGTCTCGTCGGCCTTCTGGTCTGTCAGTGACCAGAGTAAGGTTTCGAGCGACCACTTAATAGGTCTGCCGAATAACAGAGTAGCTGGTGGTAAACCTGTAGAGGCCTGGGAGACTTCCCTTTAGGCAAATAAGGCTGCGGGAATGAAAAGTTCCCAATCTTCAGGTATCTCTTGGCCCAGCTTACGTAACATCATGGTGAGGCTGCCGTTGAAGCGTTCCACAAGCCAATTTCCGGCCGGATGATATGGGCTGGTGTGGATGTGTTTGGCCCTCAAGATCTTAAAGATATTCGCCATTAACAGGCTACGGAATTGAGATCAATTCTCCGTCAAACCTTGTTGAGGGAATCCAACCGTGTAAAAATCTGCACAAGTGCTTCTGCGACATGCTTGGAATCCGTGCATGTTAGCGGTATAGCTTCGGTCCACATAGTGCATGTGTCGACTAAGGTCAGGATAAACCTGTTCCTTCTTTTAGTCCTTTCTAGGGGTCCTACAATGTCGACAGCAACCCGTTCAAATGGTGTTCCCACTATTGGCCTTTCCCACATAGGTACAGGAGGTGTCCAATGCTTGGGTGCCATCCGTTGGCAATTGGCGCAGGATTTCACGTATCTGATAATATCAGTGTTCATTCCTGACCACCTATAGTGAGTCGATATTAGCTGAATAGTGGCGTTTTGTTCCATATGTCCGCTAAAGGGAAGAGTGTGCATCATTTATAAGTTTTGACTTCTGTACTGCATCGGTAGTAGGAGCTGATTATGCCCTTGATCAGGGGTGCCCATTCTACGATATAGTACGCCATTCTTAGAAAAGATGTCTCCGTTGTGTCTGGGGTCCTTGGCCACGGGCAGTTTCCTAAAGCAGGGTTCCAATGTAGGGTTCTTTTGTTGCGCATCTTTTAGTTCATTGGGTAACAAATTTGGTGCATTCTCCCGTTCCTTCTTGGTTTGCCCTCTTGTAGTCACTGCTGCTACAATCGGCTCTTTTGGTCTCCCAACAAACACATATCTACATCCAAGTATGACTGGGTAGATAGGATCATCCATAATGACCGCTTTGATAACACCTCTGACAAAGTCAGAGTGTATCTCCACCAATGCGGTGGGAAGCGTCATGGGTGCGTCACTCTTGAAAACTCCACATAGTTTGACGGCTTCTTCTGTCTCTTGACCGGGTTTGACCAAATGCCTTAAGACAATGCAATCAAAGGATAATCCCGTATCAAAAGGACAAGATATAAGAAGTCCCGTTCAAAATAACAGTTCCTCGCGTTGAAGGCCTCTCACCCTCAGGTTGAGAATCACTGACGCTAATTCTCCGTTGGGAGTCTGTTAACAAGCAACCGATTCTTTTCGTCCCGGTGTGCTTGCTCTGATCAGATAGCACTTGTGCAGGGGTCTTTCCCTTGTCTTGAACTTTCTGGCGGCTGTGCCATGTAGGCCGGTCAGAATTTTTGTTGGTGGGGTATTTGGTTTTGTAGAAATTAGATTATTCCTGGGGAGGGTTCTGATGTAAAGTTTCTCGTTGTTTATGGCAGAGCGAAAAATAGGAAGACGGATCTAGATTATTTCTCCGAGAAGGCTTATCTCTCGGCTTGCGTTTTGAGCTGGGAAGCTCGGCCAAAGCATTCGTTCAGACTTACTGAGAATGTCATCCAACTTTAGTGCGCCTTGATCAGCCAGAAATCCACGGGTTTCGTTTGACAAAGTGGTTTTTATTTGTTCTGTAAGAACAAATTCCAGAAGTCCTTCAAAAGTGAGAGCGAACTCGGAAAGACCAACGAAGGAAGAAATAAAGAAAGCCATAACGGTTCTAAGCGTCTGGACCTGATAGCAATCCAGCAGAGGCCATAAAAGCAGATATCGACACGGCTACAGAGATGTTATGTAAATTACTTGGTAAAGTCTGGGAAAAGGAAGAGATACCAGCAGAATGGAAGGAAGGATATCTGGTTAAGTTGCCTAAGAAGAGAAATTTACAAGCGTGCACAAATTGTAGAGGAATAATGTTACTATCAGTGCCAGGAAAAGTATTAAACAGGATTATCCTTGAGAGATTAAAAGAGTCCATAGACAAGAAACTGAGAGATGAACAAACAGGTTTTCGACAAAACAAATCATGTACAGACCAGAAAGCCACTTTGAGAATAATAGTTGGACAAAGTCTGGAATGGAATTCACCACTATACATCGGATTTGTGGACTACGAAAAGGCATTTGACAGTGTAGACAGAGAATCACTTTGTAATTTGATGAGGCATTATGGAGTTCCCCTGAAGATTATTAATTTAATAAAGAAAACACATGAAGACATGACATGCAGAGTTCTTTACGAAGGACAGCTTACAGAACCGTCTGGAATAAGAACAGGAGTGCGACAGGGATGTCTCTTGTCTTCATTTCTTTTCTTACTAGCATTAGAATGGGTTATGAGATCATCGACAACACACAGCAGAAATGGAATCCAGTGGACTCTGACTAAGCAGTTGGATGATCAGGATTTTGCTGATGAATTGGCTCTTCTCACATAACTGTAATCAGATGCAGGGCAAATTGAAAACACTCGATGAGAGGTCACAGCAATTGGGTCTGGAAATACACAGGGAAAAGACAAAAAAATTAGAATAAATGCAAGTAATGATAACAGGGTTGAACTTGAAGAAACGCCAATACAAGATGTAGAATCGTACACATATCTTGGCAGCAATATAGACAAAGTTGGAGGGACAGACAGTGAAATCAAAATAAGAATACAAAAGGCAAGAGGGGCTTTCATTGCATTGGGAAATATATGGAGATTAAGAGAAATCGGATCCAACACGAAAATAAGAATCTTCAACTCAAATGTGAAGTCAGTCCTATTGTATGGCTCTGAGACAAGGAGAACAACAAAGACAACAACCAAAAAGCTACAGACTTTCATAAATGATTGCTTGCGTAGAATAGATGGATTAAAATGGTATGACAAGGTTACCAACTATAAAAATTATGACAAGAACTAGGCAAGTGCCAGTGGAACAAGAGATGAGAAGAAGACGATGGAGATGGTTTGGACACACACTGAGGAGACCTGTTGATAGCATTACAAGACAGTCCTTGTTCTGGAACCCCTAGGGCAAGAGACGCAGAGGTAGACCAAGAAGCACGTGGAGAAGAAAGCTGGAAACAGAGGTGAAAATGATGAGGAGAACGTGGAAAGAACTTGAGATGATGGCACGTGACAGGAGGACTTGGCATGTGTTTGTTGAAGGCCTATGCTCCTTTGGGAGTAGAGGGTTATGAATGAATGAATGAATGAATGAATGAATGAATGAATGAATGAATGAAAGCCAGCCCCAGGCTTGCCGTAGTTGCTGACTGCATATTTCACGGGAGTCACTGGAGTTCGTGATTTAATTTTTCCTGGATTAAAAAAAATACGGTATCTCTGTCTTCAGTTGGTTGGAGTAACGTTCATACGTGGTGATCGCCGACATAGGATGAATAAAACATATATAGTTCCTTGGTTGTCTAGCCTCAGGTTGCTGAGACACTATGTTAAGTTACACAAATGTTGCTGACAATATATTTTGCCACAACTGGCAGATGAGATTGATATAAATGAAATCTGGTAATAGTTCTGGTCCAGTTAATATTATAATTTAATTGTTCTATTCTGGATTCTCTCATGACATGAGGAAAAATGGACCGCACAGGTCACAGCAAGAAGCTCATCAATATTAAATATCCCTGGATGCTTATAAGATTATAAGACTATAAGAACGTAAGGTCATATGATTATAAGACCGCTAGTACTAAGGTTTTGATCAGCCTATATTTTAGGAAAGAAATATAAACATTTAACCATAATATCAATATTATATCTAACACATAATAAAGTAACACCTCTACACCACTTCGTTCTAAATTAGATTTAACCCACATGTGTCTAACTTCTCCTATCGTTTTTTTAAGCGCGTGATATGAACACTTCATTTATAAAATTACATAAAAATGGATAGAAGTAAATAATATATACCGTCAGTAGACAGTTATTTAATGAATGTACTAGTCAATTTAAAACATCTCTTTCTGGGAAATAGCGAGTACTTAAATTTAAGTTACAGCTCGAAAAATTAGCAATATAATATTATTCAATTAACACGTAAAAAATCCCAGTGAAATATAATTACAAACTTAAAACACTAAATCACTTAAAGGCAAGTATATAAATTACCGCAAAACAAAGAAAAATGAAACACTCCACGAAATCTAATAATTCACTCTGTACGAGAAATCTTAGGATATCGAGCTAGTGAAATTCAGAAAAATCTCTGAGCAACTGATAATGACTTTCTTAGAGCCGAGGTATATATCCATAGATTCCGTTCTTTTGCTCCTTAACGCGAAAATCACACCTACAATCAGGGCCGGGCTAATTTGCAGTTTGATTCCCGAATGAAAGATTATTTCTTCACCTCTGCCGACAGACAACCCCTGGCTTGTCTTTCATTATCTCCGCCTGCCGAATATCAGCTACGTAAGTTAATTCCCCTGAACATGTAACAATCCTAGGTACGTCTCTGACTAATCGTCCCTTGATTCTTCAAAGAAACTGTTAACGCCTGGCCTCTTGCCCGCGTGTTTCCCTGATCAAAGAACGATTACACCATGCTGCGCACTTCGCTCTGTTCCACTGTGTTAATTGCGATAGTAAATCAGTCGTTCGTGTAGCAAAAATGTAAACCTAGATTGGGGGGGGCGGGGGGGGGGGGAAGTCGACGATCACTACTGCACTATTTACATATTTACATATGTGACACTGGCATAATCTAGTTTCCCCCTGATGAAAGACGTGTTTACCATAAGCATTATTTTATTGCTCCCCCCCCCCATCCATTACCTTTTACTCATCATCTCATCTCAACCCGCAACCCGTCATGGGTCGTAGGGGTGCCATGGTGGAAGCATCAGCAGACAGGGTCCTCGACTGCTCTCTATCCTCAGCAATGCGTACAAGTGTGGAAAAACCGTGTCCTGCCCATTCTTTGATGTTTTCAGCCCATGATTTTCTTTGCCTTCCTCTTCTCCATTTACCTTCGACTGTTCCCTGGAGGATCGTTTTCGAAAGGGAGTCATGACGAGTTACATGCCCAAACCAGGCAAGCTTTCGACCTTTCATTACTGACAAAAGTGGTTCTTGCAGGCCACCAAGAACCTTTTACTATCCTTAGTATATTTATGGGTCCCCTACAGCTTTCTACTAAATTGTCTATATGTTTATTCCAATTTAGTTGTTTATCTAAAGTTATTTCCAGAAATCTAGTTGTTGATGAGGTACATATTTTCTGTCCTTTAATGGTTATATTGATTTTGTTTTGCTTTTTTAAAATTTCCTTTGCTGAATATCTTACCTACTGTTTTGTTTACATTAATTCGGAAGCCCCAACTTTTTATCCCCTCTGAAAGTTTGTCTATTTGTTTTTAAAGTTTTTGGTAAACATGGTCCAAGTTTTTTCAAGATTGCCAAATGGCACAGTCATCTGCAAATTGTGATACTGCATTCTTTATGTCGTTAAATTCATCTGCTAAGTCATTTACAGCTATAGTGAAAATTGAAGGAGAAATCACTAATCCTTGAGGAATCCCATTCTGTTGTTCATATATTTCTGACTTATCATTGTTTACCTGTACAGCAAAATACCTGTCATGTAAAATGTTTTCTAGATACTAATAAGTTTTACCAGTAATGCCAATCTTTTTCATTTTATAAAGAGCTCCATCTCTCCAGCATTCATAATGTGCGACATCCAAAAAGACTGCCACTGTTTTCTCTTTCCTCTTGAACCCTAGCTTTACATCATGTTCGAATCTTACAAGCTGGTCTACTGTACTTCTGTCTGCTTTAAACCCTGACTGGTTTGGGCTATATAACTGACTTTTTTTCCAGGTAGAATTTAACTCTTTTGTTAACAATGGTTTCCATTATTTTACCTAGTTGTAATGTTAAGGAGACAGGCCTGTATGAACTTACATCATCGGCTTCCTTATTGGGTTTTAGGATGGGTACTATCATAGCTACTTTCCATGCTTTTGGTATCTTTAATAAGCTCCAGATCTTGTTATAAAGGAAAGTTATTATGTTTATAGTTTTTTTTTTGGGTACTTTCTTATTGATTTCATAACTAAGTATATCATGGTCTGAGGCAGTATTAGATTTCTTTTTCATTGCACTAGTTACTTATTCCTCTGTTATATCAGCATTTAAATTGTTTGTTTCATCTAACTGGTCTGGTAATTCCTTTAAAAAACTGTATATGAAGTCTTTCTCTTCTCTAAGTTTCTTCCTGTCCAAGACTACTTTTGCACTGACTTTATAGAAATATTCGCAAGTGCATTAGCTTTTTCTTTATCTGTCTCTGCTCTCGTTGGTAGTTTGATTGTTGGCATTATTGTTTTCTTTTTGTTTCCTTTGATTGCCTTAAGTTTTTTCCATACTTCTTTAATTTGAGTGCTAGGTTTAAGTGACTGACAAAACTCTTTCCAGTTGGTTTCTTTGGCTTTGAATATTCTTCTGTTAGATTCATTCCTGATTTGTTTATCATAGTTTTCATCTGTTCTGTTATTTCTATATTTTTGTAAGGCCCTTTTTCTTCTCTCATGAATTTCTGCGCAGCTTTTATTCCACCAGGCAACTGGTTCTTTAGTCCACTGTGTTTTTCTTTTCTTATTAATGTTATTTATTGATTTTAGGAGCTGTGGTGTGTTTTTATTTGGTATATATTTTATTGATATTTTAAGAATGTTATTGGTCATTGTTTCTGCCCACAAGTCAGTATCATCTGATTCCATGTCTTTATATTCCATCACCTCCAGCTCTGATTTTAAGGTTGTTGTTGGTTTGAAAAGGTGATGGGTATAACAGCTGCCTGTTATTGCCTCTTCTCGTTCCATCTTTGTCTACCATGTTCAACCTGAAAATTGGTTATAATTGGGGTATTTAGCGTCATTTTATTTACTAACTTTGTATTCAATTTAAATGACTATTGTCTTTTGCAGTTGCTGATATTAATTTATATTAGTATTTGTCATTTTATTTTCTCTTTTGTATTGTATATAGACTAGATAACTATTGTCCTTTACACTTGGTTATAATTTGTATTAGTATTTGTTCTTTTTGAGTTGTTGTTTTCTTTTTTCTAAACCTCGCTGTCTTTCCTTGTCCTATGAGTAGTTAGTAAGTTTTTTTGTTTTTGTTTTCTGTTGTTGTTGTTTTTTTTAATTTGTTAGTTCTTGTTGCTTAATTTCTATTTGGTTGAATGTCTTTTCTGAAGTACTAACCTTGTATGTTTTTCTTTGTTTTATGTATATATCCTGATTAGAAGGCTTCCCAGTTTGCTTTTTTATAGCTGAAAGTCGGTTTCTCTGGTCCTGGGTTTGGAATGACGTTTTCATGCATGGTTATTATAATGGGCAGATGATCTGAGTTTGTGTCTTGTAACACTTCCCAATTTACATTCGCTAGGTTGTTAGTGGCTATACTTATATGTATAGCTGAGTCTGGCCCGTTAGCTTGTGGATTAATTCTAGTTGCAGTTCCATCATTTAGTATTAGCAGGTCATTGCTTTCTATAAAGTCAAGTAAGCGCTTTCCTGCATTGTCTGCATGTTGTCCACCAGTTGCATAATAATGGGAATTAAAATCGCCTACTATGTCTGTTTTGGGGCCTAGTCTGGTTGTAGCAAAGTTAGATTTTGCTGGGGAGGTTATGATGGTATCCTAAAAGAATGAAATCCGTGTATGTATTAACCGTGTGAGGTCAAGCACATGTAGGCCCCTGACTCTATAAATGATGATGATGAATTATGTGCAGGGAACCTAACGCTACCTCCCTAGATCTCACACGGTCACTGTGTTGGCTCTAGTGTCTGGTGTATGATGTACCTAGTGTCTAGGGGAGAAATGAAATGATGGTACACAACACAAAACACTTTAATTTACTGTGAGGAAATGAATAAAACCTGTGGTTAAGTTTTTCTTTAAATTAATTTTTTTGTACAATTTATTTTGCCTGTCCAGTCAAATCGTTTGGACAGGTCTTTGAAAATGAGGACAAGATAGTTTACATAAAAGATTAACTAAAATTGTGTGGACAATCTGCCCAAATAACTACAATGTTATTATATGTCTTTCCTGTTTGAATGTTCACAGCTTAAATTTATTCTACTAAGAGAGAGAGTCACTGTGTATGAGGGGCTGTAATGTCATCATACCCCACAAAAGTCCTGAGTATGACTTGAATTACCAAGGTTTATTTAAACCGAAACTGTCAGATGTACCCAGGTCCTTAACATATCACCTGGGGTTTCTTGTTGAAAGATAAGATATTGTGTAGTTGCAGAAATATCGATATCAACATCACACGCCCAAGCTCCTGCTGTTATCTATTGACAGCATACGTAAAGTGTAGGAGACCTCTTGGCGTTATCGTCACTCATCAGGTTTCCTGTCACCAGCTGGCAACAGGAAACGAAACCTCTGCAACAAAAGGACACCCTGGCCTTTTACATCTGATCACTTATTCTTTTATTTAATTTCATACGTGGGTATGGGGTCAGCCTCGCGTGCATTTCAGGTGCACTCATCCCCTAATTTTCATGACTCCCACCTTTCTGTGACCACCCCTCAGTTCCTTATGGCAGATACGCCACTGTACGTTTACATAGTTTTCCTCAATAATATAATGTGGGGTAACCACATTTCCTTTTATATATTTTTCTCATCTTTTCTTTTATATATGAATGCTTCAGGCATGTTGAACAGTGTTCATGGAACACGGAGGCTTACAAATATACTCTAGTACAATAATATTCAAACATAATCATGACAACATACATTAGTTAAATACATTTCAACGTGAGGACTCAACAATGTCTGCTCCCGGCACGTCCTTCACTTTTTCCCAATAGCAGTATCTAACTTTGGTAATGGGATTAAACATATTAAATTCATAAAGCCTCCTTACCACAAATCAAGAAATATAAACAAATGACGCTGACTTTGCAAAGAAATGGCCTCAGTTTCTTCTGCTCCGTCCAGACTGTGAAATACTCATATAGTTATTTAATTTACTTTTTAAATTTATCACAGCTGTTCTCAGCGTATCTGAATAAAAAATACAGTTCAACTGGCAATGAATAGTGAAAGCTTTTTGCTAATATTTAATAGCACTGGCCAATCGAAAGCTTGCGACTACCAGAATTCAAATGCAGTTTTTGAAAAACAAGAATAATTCCAAACATACTCTGCGTCTGGTAGTCGATTGGCCAGTCCGCTTTAGTTATGCCAATGCAAAACGATGGTAGTTTTTGGTAACAATTTTCCTACCGCTCCTCTCTCCTCCTATACTCTTGTTCCCCAAGCTAATTTGAATTTCCTCAATGCCTCTCTTCTAACGTTAAGAAAAAACAAGCAGGAACAACAGTCTGTCTGGTCGTGCGTTCGTAGACATTTAGTATTTTCTCAACCATTTGGGTAATACTGGGACTATCATATTATTTAAAACACATTCTTGCTCAGTGAATTCTAAGCTATACTATCATATATTTTTTATGTTCAGTTTCATTATGGTTTTAGATTTTCAATTTTGTCACCGGTCATCGTCAAATAAATATTTTACACAAGACGGCCATCTTCCCCTCTTGCTAGCATGTATTTTTCAAATAACTAACTTGTTTTTGTGACGTCAGAAACATTACCGCGAGGAGGCAATAAAATTGTCTGCGTATTTTGCCTCTGTTGGCTTTGCTCCAGCGTATACATGCATGGCGGACTATCAAGCGAGGTGGGGTGTTGGCGTGGCGGGTTAAGAATTGGCGTTAATAATTTGTATTGTATCGTGTAACACTACCAAAAAATGTAAGGATTACTACTTATTACCAGCGTTAAAGTTGACAGAATACGTTAATTCAGATAGTTATTTTGCGGCACACTTCCTCAAAATCGTTAATTATAAGTCTTGGCTGCAAAATGTATGCAGCAGATCTGGTAAAATGTTGGTAGTACGTTACCGAAACTAAAACGCATGTTAGATTTTTACCATGGAATCGTTCTATAGGCTTTAGCACTGCACAACAGGCAGCGTTGCTGGCGTGTGAGAGCATCACCGTCAGACACAGTAGGGCGGATTTATTTATTATCATTTTATGACTAAAATCTTACTGAAATGAGCGATTATTCTCGCAGATTTTACTACACTGGTGCTTATGGCGAATATTTCTTCATCTTTAATTGCACAATTTTTAGCGTATACATTTAACATTGTTAGATTGTTTAGTTGAGCTGCTATAGTGACATTGATACCTTCTATGTTGGTTGTATCAAATACTTCCCAGTCTATAATTTTAAATGTTTCGTTAACTAAGACTGCGACACACCCTCCTCTACCTTCTTTCCTATCATGCCTAAGTATCTTAAAGCCCTTAGAACTATATCTACTAGTTGGGTTTAAAAGTGTCTCTTGAAGAACATTTATAGTTTTAGTTCCTTCTGTCTCTGCAAGTAGAGGTGCAAAATTCTTTTTGATACCCCTACAATTCCACTATTACACTGTGTAATTCTATATCCTTTGTTATTGAATTTAAATGATAACTAGTATCCCTTTTTGTTTTGTATTAGAACTATCGGTTTGCTCTTAGTTTGTACTGGACCTTTCAGTTGCTTGAGTCATAAGGCCTACTCTTCGTGGTGATTCATTTATGTAATTAAAGTTTTGTTTTCAATACTTGGGTTGATGACGGTTCTTCTGTTCTTTCCTCTATCAAAACTCTCTCTATGTGCTTGATGGTTTTTATCACCCATTTCTTCATGTTGATTTGAGGCAGGATTTTATCTTGTTGATTTGAGGCAGAATTTCTTCGTGTTGATTAGAGTTAGGATTTCTTTGTGTTGCCTTGATACAGCTTCTGTCTGTACTTTTTACTTCATATGTACGTTATTTTCATCACCGCTGTATTCGATAATCTTGCTGCGCTGTCATGCTGCTTCTGCTCTTTACAGAAGCTGCCTAGTGTAGGACTGGTCACTCGGCACCAGATACTTCTATGTTGATAAATGATAGTGCTTTACGATGGCAGCAGTAATCGTTGAAATACCGATGCTCAAAACTGGCCTCATGAGGAGAGGAAGCTTTGTACATTACAATTTCGTGGGCAGCCCTTTACAATCCTTTTTCATACTCTATTATTGCTATATATGCTGACACTGCTTCTATAATTTATATATATACGCTGGAGATCAATGTGATTAGAACTTGAGAATTACTGCTGTCATTTTTCTACCTTCTTGTCACAACAGTCATCTTTGTAAATTGTTGTTTCTTATTCTGGTCCAATAAAATCTCTGCTTCTAACTCCTTGAAAACGAGAATCTGGTGAAACTAATTAATGAATCTTCTGATAAGTCTGGTCTTATCACCAGGGCTGTTTATTTCTATCAATGGTCCCTTGTTTCACACTTCTACTAGCTACTGTCTACTGTTCTGCACCTAACACGACATACCTGGTTGTCTGGTCGTCTTGAAACTCAGCAAACATAATTCTCAAAAACTGGCGACACTGTCTTTTCTTGTTTTCTGAATAACACAAATGTGCCTATCATCTAAGAATAGTGGTGTACTGAGTGACTTGGAGGCTAGACGATAATATAGTCTTTTTGTCATCATAGAATCAACCACACTGTGGCAAATCTTTCGAATGTACCCCCAAAGTGCGCTCACCATTAAATCTTTAATACTAAGCAAAACGTGCTTCCTACACTAATCGCATACTATTTTTTTAAAGAAAAAAAAAAAGAAAAGTAGCAAACACATTAATTAAAAGAAAAAAACTGTTACACATCTGAGCCTTTATTGGCAGCCATTGTTGTATTCTGTATTTACATTTCTTTCATCTTTTCTAGCTCAATGATAAAATGTTTCCTTTTTTTTAGTATAACATCCTTTTAACAAGCAATAGGAAGCAGAAGAAAAAAATAGATTTTTAATGAAACATAGATGGTACACCATAAAACAATCTTTTTTTTTTCTCGCATGAGGTCGCATATTATTTCCTCGCATGAGGTCGCATTGTCCCCGCCCCAAACCCGGCTCTGGTCAAGACCACATGTCCCAACACAAGAAGACCCAATGACAAACTGTGTCACTGTAGTGATCCTCTGTGTTCTCACACAAGGGACCTAATGACACATGAATGCCACTGTACTGGTCCCTGTGTCTAGACACATGATCCTAGCCAAAGGCCGGATAAGGGCGTTGGGTCTTCACAGCATTATTCAAAGTAAAAAACACTGGAGAGGCAGCAGTGGATCCATTGCAACCAATTTCAGATGTTGAGATGATGACGCCACATCGTGTCCTAGATAAATACTCTGAACTAAAAAACGAATGCTCCCATTAATGGGAGATCACTCATTACTTTAATACTACCAGGTAGATTGGTTCTCTTGTTTGGTGGCTGTCAACTTTAGTTCAAGATTGGAGTGAGGACTACTGATGTACTGCTGAATAAACTTAAGGGTGGCGATATCTGCTTTATACTTCGGTAACTCTGCCTTGAGAAGAAAGTGCTGTAACCATCTTGGTAGCTCGACTGTTTACATTTGAAGACGAACGATGCGTACCTCATTTTGTATCTTACCTTGATTAAGTTTGCGAAAGACGCCATTTATACTCTAACACAGTAAAACCTGTGATTCACAATTTTCTTAGCTTGTTTTCCAATAGCTGAGGTAAGTAAGACTGGTCAGTAGACATCAGGTCCTACATCTGGCTTCTTTTTCTTTAGAATTGGATTGATATTTGCAGTCAGCTATTGAAAGTGTTGATTGTCCCTTCCATAGATTGGTGGGCAATGATAACTCAAATTAAAATTTAATATGTTAAATTCTTTCATACTATTTTATTATGACATATAATGTTGCAAATCAATTTATGGTACATTCGACTGCTGTCATGGCACACCAGGCAGGCACTGTTGACACACCAGTTTGCAGCACACTGGTTGCAGAACACTGTTCTAACCCACTAGTTTTTTTAAATATTTTTAGCATTGTAAATTTAACTCTGATTCCATAATTATTTTCCACCCTGTGCCATAATTATTTTTTGAAGAATTCTAAATGGTGAAGTGTACTGACTTTTAGTGTAAATTTTATGTTAATCTTTGTCTGTGAACATATACTTATTATATACCAAACTGTAGGGCAATGGATAGAGAATTGTAATATATAATGTCTTTGGTAGTATTAACACAAGTGTGTTCGTTATACTTAAAACATTTTGCATGTAAAATTGAAAAACAATAAAAAGTTAACTGTAGAATACGATCTTATCAAAGACAAATTACTGTTGTAGACAATAAAACTTTCTTTTTAGTCTTCAAACGTCAAGTTAATCCATATACAAAGTAAAAAAAAAACATGCTTATGGCCACAATTAGTACATTTTATGTTATTCACACCAGTTTTTCTGTGGTCCTTTGTAAGAAAAAAATAAATTATGCAATCGTGCATTACATAATTTTCAAACAAATAAAGACCCAAAGATGCAGCAATAGAGAATGCATCCAGCGACCGATAGCTTGACTGCTTGCATCAGGATCAGCGAACCAGAGCTGGTCAAGACCGTACTCCACCTCCACGTTGTGGTCCTGGAAACAGTCTGCAGCAGTGCAGTCTGGCTGAGCGAGTACGGATCGAAGAGGGAAGGCAAACCCGGTCCCAAAAAAATGCCGTGCAGAAGTCGGATGTGTCGACCGAAAGGTGCAGATATCACAGCTACGGCGTAAACAGACACAACGTAACCACCGTCCTTTTCAGGGCGAACGAGGAAGAAGAGGAAGAAGAAACAAATAAAGAAGAATAACATCATATAAAAACTCGTTTACTCTTATTTAATGTTTTAACAGTATCCCTAGCTTCATCTTCTACCAAGAACTAGTGATTAGATGTTACGGTAGGTCTAGTTTTGTTGCTTTTTGATCGGCCAGAAATGACTAAGTCCATTCATCAACTAAATCTCATGTGTCTAGCTTTTCTGCACAGATTCCGTATTTTGACAAAAAACTGTAACTACCAAACAATCATCATCAATGACAGCAATGTTTCAAAGTAGTTTGACACAGTTATTTGCTTAGGAGACTTAGAAAATGTAAATATAAAGCGTGACATATTTCTCTAGCAATGACAACGAAAAATGCAAATACGTGAATCTTCACAAAAATTGTGATAATAACATCAAACCTCGCACATTTGCTGATTAACTACAGTCAAATTAGTTGTTTAAATAGTAATGGAAGTCTTTCTATGAGTTTTAATATATGAACTTCATTAAATGGACATTTTTTAGAGTTAACTCATGATAAACTAAAAACCACGCTCTAAGCATTGCTCTGGCATGGCGCGTTGAATTTTGCAACGCTCAGAGCATTGGTCTGGAGTCAAAGAGTTAAAAAAAAAAATATGAAAAATAATTTATTTTTCAGCCTCCAAGAAATAGTCAGACACAGTTCCCATCTATGGATGAACAAATTAAAATGGAGCAGAAGTGTAAAGTGAGTTTTTTTTTTTTTTTTTTTTTTCCCGTATTACAACTGACATACTAATTCTTCCTAATGTTGACTCATACCCCTACTAGCAACTAACTTAACACTACATTTTAGGTTTCAAATTCACTAGAATGCTTTTGAAAATATGCAGAAAAGACAATTTGAAACCAAAATTCATGTTTCCTAATGGTTAAAATAATTGCTTAATGATTTATCTCTTCCAATGTCTTCTAGGATTCTGTAGGTAAAAATATCTGCAATGTCAGCTGATACCATGGTAACAACAACACAGGGTTCGTAGCGACCTGGAAAAACCTGGGAAAAAAAAAAAAATTCCAGGCCTTGAAAAATGGCTAAAAGCCTTGAATTTTCCGCATCGGACCTTGAAAAATAATACGAAATCGAAAGTTCGTTACTTTGTGCCCATTTTTTTGTTATTGATGGTATTTTTTGCAACAACAGACGCGACGAGTCTAAAAATAAATCTGCGTTTACGCCATTAACGCAAAGCACCGAAAACGAAACCGCCGAAAATTTCTGGAAATGGAAGTGCGCAAAGGGAAGTAAAAATTGTAAAGTTACCGTACAATTTTTACTTCCCTTTGTGCAAAGTTACCGTACAATTTTTACTTCCCTTTACGCATTAAATCCATTTCCAGAAGTTTTTGGCGCTTTGCGTTAACGACGTAAACGCAGATTTATTTTTAGCACTCGTCGTAAGTAATAAATTCATTTATCTCATTTATAAAACCTATTTAAATAAGTCCAGTTTATAGATAGACCTACTGTACTTGCGTCTGTATTTACAATGTAGGCCTATTTACAGTTTAATTTTTAAACATGGCCAAAATTAGCCTATAAGCAAGCGTTTGAACGAAATTTCTTGATTTACCTCTGCATACGGGAATATATTTGACACAGTTTAAGATGGTCAGGAATAGAAATTGATGGCGATTCCATATCCTATAGCCTACCCTGTTATCAGACCCATGTCCCACTGTTCATTTCACCACAGTTTTTGGAAATAAATATATTTTGAATGCTTTTTTATTATATTTATGATGAAAAGACTTATCCCATTCTACCTCTGAAGGGTTATAGGCTAATTAGGATAGGCCTAGGCCTACATGTTTTCAATTTCAGATAACATGAATAACCGCCGATACACGAAAGTGGCATCACATCTGTCAAATCACTGTAATTAGGATAAATGAAAATCAGCAATTTTGTGGATAGGCCTATGTTATTTAAAATTTAAAAAAAAAAATTTAATCAAATTAAAAAAAAAAAATCTAAACAAACAAACGAAACAAAACCCAACAAAAATAGTAAAGATGGGGGGGGGAGGGGGGGGGGGGGGGGGGGGGGGGGGGGGGGGGGGGGGGGGGGGGGGTTGTAAAGGTCTCCAGTTAGATATTTAATAGATTTTCACTTATCATAAGTATTACCCTCCCAATTACTATATATATTACCTTTTGTTCCAGTTAAATATTGTTTGACTGTATTATGTATGCATTTAGAATTTTGAATTGGTAAATATACATAGCTTAGGCCTACTCATAAGTTATTTGTGTTCCCTTTTTTTTTTTTTTTTTAAATTAACACTACTAGGGAGACCTACAGATGTGACATCATTTGTGACAAAGGAAAAAACTCTTGAGAGCTGAGATTATTTGGACTCTTTTTTTTTTCAGTGAAAAGTCACCATAGTTTTAATTCAAATTTCATAGGCAACAAGGGACATATTCTCTTCTGTGGTAATTTTGATTCAGCCTTCAGCTTTATTTCAAGACCTGAAATTCAGATTGGTGCATTTGGAACAGTAGCGGAAAATAGGAAGCATTTTCCTGTAGCACTGAAGAAAAAACAACTCAAATTGAAAAAGACAAATCATCCTGTGTTTTGTGCGACGGAAGATAAGGCATGCAGACAGTCACCTTGCATGATACGAAAAGATTTAACCTTATATCCACTGTTCACTCCAATGTTAATATAAACAAGACAGTTAGAAAGACAAATTCTTTAGGGCAGAACAATTCAGAAGCCAGTGCTTGCAGAAAAATACAGCAAAAGTATGGGAGGTGTGGAAACTTCAGCCAACTAGGTGCAAGCTACCCCTACCCACACAGATCCTATTTTTATATTATTTCTTAGTTGAAACTGCCCTGGTCAATGGGCACATAACCTACAATACTGCCAACTCTACAAAAAAAGATCAAAGCGAAGATGAGGATGTCAGTATGACTTATTGAACCTGCTATTCTTCGACGCAATGTGACACCTTCAAAACCACAGGTCACAACAACACGACTTACTGAGCACCACTTCATTGATAAATATGAAAGGGCAAGGTACAAACCAGACTGTAAAGTGTGTAAGGCTGCAGGGAACAGAAGCCAGACTTGCATGTACTGCCCAGATTGCAATGTACCTCTATGCCTGATACCCTGCTTCAAGTTATACCACATAGTCAAGGATTCTCAACGTGGATTGTTGACAAAGACTCTTGCAGAGGCCTACAGCTACAACTTTAACCCCAGTTAATGAAAAAAGCAGCTCAGACTCCAACTAGAGGTACTTAACTACTCAAACATTTACAAACGCTCATTGTCAGATGCCACAGACGCAAAATACATTAAAAAAAGACAAACACGAAAAATACAGTTTTTTTTAAACATTTTATTCCAATTTTATTAGCCTTTTATGTTGATATACGTGGTTAATCGTTAAATCAATATGTCAATCAAGCTTATTTTATTCATTACCATCCATGTCACTAACATTTTATTGTGCCGATGTTGAACAAATTCACTAAAAACTTGGAAAAGATGTCTGTTTTTCAATCTTTTATGAATTTAAAAAAAAAAAAGTTCTTTTTAAAGAAATCTGCAAACACCCTTTTTAATTGGAGACGGTAATGCTCCGGATTGCTGATTAGCAAAGTGATAATTATATCTGAGAAAATTAGATGAGGAAAATATTAGAGTTTCCCATCCTTGAAAATCACGTGCTGGACCTGGAAAAACCTGGAAAAAGCCTGGAAAATGCTTGAAGAAATTTGCTATGAACCCTGACAACAATATGGTCCCAGTAACTTCTACTTATCCCGACTAAACTATAATATTTGCAGTTATCCCCACTTAATCCTTCATCATCTTCTACCCAACTAGAGTTTTACTTTGTTTTTAAACTTTGTTGTATATTTATATAAATCATTTTTTTTTTCTTTCCAGCCTCCAAGAAATATTCAAACACAGTTTCATTTTATGGATGAAAAATTTAAACTGGAGTGGGATTGTAAGGTGAGTTTTTTTTTTTTTTTTACTCTTGTTACTACTGACATATTGTTGATCCTTAGCCATATCTTGGAATCAGGTTGCTAAAAAATGTGGAATAGGTACAATGTTTCTTGTGATTCTCAGAAAAATTGTATACATTTTCTTAGAATGTTACTCTTTATCTTTTGACATCCTCTTCCAATTTGTATCCCCTCCAGGATGAAAGGAATATTGAAAATGGCATCTCTGGTGTCAGGGTGAAACAGGAACAAGATAATGAGGTTACAATTTAATTTAATAATTTATATATACATTTAATGGAGCTTAATTAAAGTAGATAATATTTGCAAGTTGTCTGTTGCGCATATACCTTTGAACTCTATTTGATGTGTACATTAGGTTTTCTATCATAATACAGTGCACAATATCCTGCTATGGCCCATTACTCTTTCTTCTCAGACTGCAAGACATATTGAGACAACAGCTGCATTCAGTGGTGAAAAAATAAAATTGGAACATGTATTATACAGTTTTTCCTATTTTCTAGAATGATGCTTTGCTGGCTTTGTTCTATGAATTAGTTTATACATAATTATAATATTGTGCCCTAGTATTTGAATGTTTCTACTTGTTTCAGAATGGAACATTTATATTTATTTGACATTCTGTCTCATACCAGCAAAGAATATATTATCTTTATCAAATGTAAAAAAATATTTCTATTACTAGCAGGCTCGATATGGATGACTGAATTAAAAATAATAGATACATATTTTTATTTTTAAATTTCAACTACAAAGTTCTATAGTTTCTGTATTGTCATTACAAACATTGTGACAGATTATCGTCTAAGTTAGGGACCTGTTGTTTGAACATAAATGTCATTGACGAGCAGGAGTTATATGTCCTTTATATATTAATGAGAAGCAATAAATGAGTTATGTCCATTTTAGAATTAGCTCCCCTTGACTGAGACCAGAGAATTGTGGAAGGTTTGATTATTGTTATTGTTGATCAGAATTGACCTCATTGCACTCAGCACAAACCCATAGGATCTCAGTCTTCCTCAGCAAATGTTGAAGAGTATAAATGCTAATTGTACCTGTAGGACAATGGTTATACAAATGACATCCATCACTGCTAGTCCCACTTTTGATGCCACACTCCTACAGTCTCAGCCATGTTGATTCATCCATTGCAGTGTCACTATCTAGGAGGTGATCATTAATTACACTCAGTATCTCTCTCTTACCTGTGTCCAGTTTCCCAACTATGTGTGCTTTTGAGGCCAGTCAGTCAACTCTCTCATTGCCATAAACCCTTGCATGACCAGGACAGTAGATCCACACCAGTTTTCGAAGACTTGGGGATTCTATTGATATTTTCCATTCCTGCCACAGCCATCGGTTTTGAACTTTCCAAAGCATGGCCTGAGAATCTGACAATATAACTGCCCTGGTTGATGGAGTTTCAGACAACCACTTCAGTGCTGCAGTAACTACCTCTACCTCCATTTTCATGATGGAGGTTGTTGTCATGTAGGCTGCACTCTATTCTGCAATGACCCTACCCTTTATTCTTGCAGAGAAGTCCCATCCTGATTTATCACCATGCACTACAGACTCATCAATGTTACACAATGGCATCATCACCTCCAGCAGGCTCACTTATCAGCTGATTATGCTCCAGCTCTGCTTTTCCATTGCTTCAAGCTCTGCACTCTCTGCCAAGACTAATGACGACCTGCTGGTATTTTATCCAATTCTCCCCTGACTTACTCAACTCTTCCCCTTTGGATATATTTTCAACCTTAGTTACCTGAAAAAATTGTAGCCTCTGCATGTGTCATCCATTACATCCCCCTCTTTCTTCTTGCTCCTTTGATGTCAGCTACATTCTCATGTAGGGGGTGTCTTTTGTCAGTCGTTACCCGCATATTGGCTTTTGCCAGTGCCATAACATATCTGGATCTAATTGACACCAATCCTAGCATGTATCGCATTGGAAAAATTGGGGTATCACTCATACAGCCCAAAACTATATGCATCTTCTCATTTTGAATGTGTTCCAGTCATTCACATTGTGACACTGATAGTTTGAATATTCCTAGTCCATAGTCAATTACTGAAATCATAAGCTGATGATACAGGAGAAACAGTATTCTCTGTTCCAAGCACAAAGCAGCCATTGTTTTTAAGGCTGCTAATTAATCCTTGCTTGCACTTCTGTATGATCAGTTTGACAAATACTTGAACGATAGCCCATGATCAAATGTTACTCCCATGTACTTCAGCTTATCTTGCCTTTCAATGTTCTGCCCATTGAAAGGGATGTCTGGAAGGTCTGCTTTCTCTATGTTGTTGTTCAAACAACACCACAACACACAGGCCTTGTTGAGGTTGACCTTTAATCCGCTTTGTTCACACAATTTAGAAACTGCCTGTAGTGTCTCTTGTATGCCTTAGACCATTTTCTGTCACTCTGACTCAGTTTTGTATTCTAGTATGTCATCTGCAAAAGTTAATGTTCATCCCAGTCCTGTTGGTTGAAAGGTTGCTACTTTTGCTGTGTAGATGTTAAACAGTACTGGTGATAGTGGAGAACCCTGGGGTAGTCCCAGACAAATGCACATTGGTTTTGATATCCTTGTCCCCAAGCGAAATGCAACTGATCTCTCCATTAAGGCAGCTGCTATCCACCTTGTTAGTCAAGGGTTTACACCAGCGGGAGTTTATTAGTCATTTGAGTTGTTGTGAGTTGGGTATGCGTGCCTCATAATATTTTAAGTTACAAGCAATGTTGTGAGCAGAGATTAAGACAAGCTGCTAGCTATAGTTATGTGTGAATGAAACTCGGTGGAGGGTGGAAGGTTTTCACGTGATTGGTGAATACGAATGAAAGGGGTCAGTCAGAGAGAGATGTGTGTTGAGGCAGTAGAGAGTTGAGTCAGTAGACAGCGAAGAGCATAGAGAAGAGAAGGGTGGATGTCTATAGTAGTGCGCGAGTAGAGGGCTAGAGTTGTGCAGTGGTTTTATGAAGTAGCCTATTTTGTGGCTGTAGATATTCTGAGAATCAGAGTGATTGTAGAATAATCGGGATTTATTGTGTCTCCAATATTTGTAATGGCCATGCGCCCATTGTGACTTATTTGTGATATTGTATATTCACGGAGATTGATGTCATTATTGGAGTTGGTGTATTACTCCTTTGACAGTGAGCTAGATGAGCCCTGTATGAGTGTTGTCTGATCTTCTACATCCACCCACATACACCCTACTCATCACATCTGGGGGCCGTCTATTTGGATGTTTCAAGTGAACCCAAAGTGGTACAGCACTGAAGTAATCAAAAGTCATTCAGTCTGTAGCCTACAGTGTGTTTGTCACCGCAACCAGGTATGACAGGATAACGGTAACTACACACCTCACTGTAATCGTGCACTGGTGAAAATAGGTCAGCTCGCTGTGTAGTGCAGTGAATTCAGTGTCGTCTGAATGATCGTTGAAAAGTAGACTATAGAAGCTGTTTGTTGTGACTAAAAGAACTTATATGTGGTACAGACGAAGCGGCCGTGTATCCAGAAGAATCTGTTGTGACCTGAAGAGGTAGATCTGTGGAAATCTGTGAAGCTATTGGAGGAAATCTTGTTGCAGTGTTCTACTCAACACAGTGTGAAGTGGAAAACACGAGCTTGGTTTTTCACTGTGTGTGTAGTCAGATGTGCGAAAATTCTCAAACTGTGTGTGCGGTGCCTGTGCAGTGTGTTGTCTTCATACTTTCATTGCCTTGGGACTTGCTGAGGACATTATAAACAAATCTACATGCTTGGAATTTAAGTATTATGTAATTGTTCTGTGAATATTTAGATATTGCTCCTTTGTTACTTTTGGAAGATGATTACTATTCTGTTCAAAAAAAGAAACGCATAGCTACTGAAGGCACACACATAGCCATAATTTTGACATTCAATAACTTTTTTAATTTAATGAGTTAATTGTTCAAATTGCACACAAGAATACCTTAGGGTGGAACCAATCAATTGACAGTTGTTTTGCATCTGGGTCATGAGAGTTTTTTTGGCATACAGGCTTTCCCGTTACTATGGTGTGTGGCCACCTCTTGCATCGATCAGCGACTGGCATCTCCTAGGTATGGATGTGATCAGACATCTGATGTGGGCCTGTGGGATGGCTGCCCACACCTTCCTGGAGTGCCTGGAACAGATCCTGATGATTGGCTGGAGCAACGTCTCGGCGACAAACACGTCTATGCAGCTCATCCCACAGGTGCTCAATTGGACTCATGTCTGGAAATAGGGATGGCCAGGGAAGGGTGAGAATGTTGTTGGCAGTCAATATTAGATTACTGATCAAAAAACATCCCAGCATCAACACGATTTATACCATAACTTCATCGATTTCACAAAAACCTTTGATCGAGTCTGGCATGAAGGCTTATGGCAAATAATGAGAAAATTCAATTTTGATACCAACATCATAGATATCATTGAAGCACTATACAAGGATGCAAGCAGTGCTGTTTTTGCAAGCAATGGCATTGGAGAATTTTTCAAAACAACTGTAGGAGTTTGCCAGGGATGTATCCTGTCCCCAGTGCTCTTTAATATATATCTAGAACATATAATGCAGGAGGCTCTTTATGATTATAAAACAACCATATCAATTGGAGGCCGACCTCTTTGCAATCTACGTTTTACTGATGATATCAATCTGATAGCTGGAACAGAATCAGAACTTCAAGACCTTACCTCTAGACTGGAGAAAGTAACAAGAACATATGGGATGGAAATTAATATAGAAAAAAGCAAGATATTGGTGAATAGCCATAAGAAACATGTTCCGACCAACATTACGTTAAATGGGCAAACGTTAGAAGAAGTTAACACCTTTAAATATCTCGGGTCCACTATATGTAGTGATGGAAGATCAAGTAAAGACATCAAGACAAGACTTGAGATGGCCTCAGCTGCCATGACAAGACTGAATGTGATCTGGAAAAGTAACATCAGTTTTCCTGTGAAGATCAAATTATTATCTATTCTCTTATATGGGTGTGAGAGCTGGACACTCACTACAGATGTGGAGTGAAGGATTCAGGCTTTCGAGCATAAATGTTATAGAAGAATTTTGTGCATTTGCTATAAAGAGCACAAAACAAATGTCTATGTTAGAGAGAAAATAAACACCTATGCAGGCCACCAAGAACCACTTTTGTCAGTAGTGAAACGTCGAAAGCTTGCCTGGTTTGGGCATGTAACTCGTCATGACTCCCTTTCGAAAATGATCCTCCAGGGAACAGTCGAAGGTAAACGGAGAAGAGGAAGGCAAAGAAAATCCTGAGCTGATAACATCAAAGAATGGGCAGGACACGGTTTTTCCACACTTGTACACATTGCTGAGGATAGAGAGCAGTGGAGGACCCTGTCTGCTGATGCTTCCACCATGGCACCCCTACGACCCATGACGGGTTACGGGTTGAGATGATGATGAGTCAGGAACTGCGTGGTCAACCATGCACACAATGGGGTCTGGCATTGTCCTGTTGAAACACAGACGTTTGGGCAGCCAAAAGTGGAAGGACATGGGGTCAAAGAATTTTATTGACGTATCGTTGCGCATTCAAGCCTCCTTCCATTGTAACTGATCATTCCCCACATCATTGCACCTCCACCACCATGCGGCGGAGCTTCATCAATGCAATTTTGGGCAAAACGTTCGTTTTGCCTACGGTAGACCTTACGCTGTCTATCATGATGCTGCAACAAAAAGAAAGATTCATCACTAAACCAGACACGTCTCCATTGATTGTCAGCTGCCCAGGGACGATGCTGGTTGACCCAAAGAAGTCGATTTTGGTGATGGTGGTGCGTAAGGACAGGTCCTCGGTGAGGTCGTTGTGCCCAAAGTCCAGCATCATGCAGTCTATTCTGGACAGTTTGATCAGACACATGACGTCCTGCAGGCAATGACTGGGCAGTTGAGGAAGCTGTTGTAAACCTGTATCTGTGGTGATGAAGCCGAATAAAGCGATCCTCTGCTGCTGTTGTCACTCTGGGTTGTCTACTGCGATGCCGGTCTTCAACTGAGCCAGTGGCTTGGAATCGGTGCCAAAGTCGACTGATGGTACTCTGATGCACGTTTAGATGCCTGGCAACCTGACTTTGACTTTCGCCTGCATGCAGTTGGCCAAAAGCAGTGTTCCTTAAATTTATCGATAGAGACGCCATAAATGTCTGCTTGAAAATGAACTGAATTTTTTTGTGTGTAGCATTATCCTTTTATAGGGTTTCAGTTGTGTAGTTAGTGAATAGTGTTCACCCCAAATTTTGTTGCTTTCACGTGCGCGCAACATGAGCTGTGGAAAAAAATTGCATCATAAACACTATTGATGACTACATTGTAACGATTACAAAAACGAATGCAATTCAGGTCAACACGTGCACTTGGCACTGTAAAGAACATTTGAGGCTGGTTTTTATATACCCTGGCACCAAATTTTACTTACAAACTCATAAAAACGCGCCCTCAGATAGCTATGCCTTTCTTTTTTTTAACAGTATATTAAGAATAAAGTATTAAGGTATTAATAAGGTATCTGATAAATAAAGTACTTAGGTAACATTCTTTTGTGCTCTAGTATGCTAATGTTCTAGTGGTGTGCTGCGCTAAGTTTGTAATTAAAAGGACATTTTTGTTTTATATAGTGCTGACAGTGTATTTCCTATGAAATCAGTAGTTCTTCTTGTATACTGAGTACTTCTATTGTCACATGTAGCTTCTTCTCTTTAGTTCTGCTACTTTCTTCTTTCAGTAGTATCACTTATTTTCTACTTCACCTTCAGTGTTGCTGTTCTATTGTTGTTAGTTTTCACTCTTTCTTTATATGATTTTATATGTGATGTAGGTTTAGGTTAGATTGCAGTTAGAACGAATTGTATATCTGCTCTACCTATAGCTGTGCTATTCCTGTCTACCTGACATGTTGCTTTACCTATAACTGTGCTAATCCTATCTGTCATCCTTCTTCTAGTTCTTCTGTTCCATTTTTATTTTGGGTTCTAATAGCTTGAATTAGATACTAAGTGTGTATTAACATATTCCTCATTTGAACTGATGTAGTGTTTGTGCTTCTCAAAGTTACTGCTGCAAAGGTGACTTGGAGACAACAGATCAGATCAGTTGATTGCCATAGCCTTCATTCCAGTACACCAGAAAAAAGCTACATAACCTTAGTTTGTTTTGGTTCATCATTCTAAAGCCTTAATACATTTATTTGTCCAAGTTGCTCTATAAGCTTCCTTTGATATTCATTGTTTCAGTGTTGTTGTTGGACGTGACGATTTTGGTATTTATTTGTGTTTTGATTTCATCTGTAGGATTTTGCGCTATTTATTCTTAGAAGGGGTCCTATCCTGTGGGCAGTTGTATTGCCCTTCACGAATAAAGTGTGCATTTTTGCATTGTTGTTTATGTGTAGTTTGTTGTGTGTTACATTCCCTCTTTGGCATTCTGTGTATATGGTGTATTCTTCAGTCCTTTTTTTTTCTTACAATATCCTGTAAATACATTAAATTTTTTCAATCTCCTGTTTTTGTGCATTACAGAGGTCTGGTACTGTATATTTCAATATTACTTCTATCGTACATTCCCTTTTTCTTGTTACCGACTACCAGGTTATTGTTTGTAAGATTAGAGTGTATTGTTTATCATCATTTTTCGGGTTGTTGTTTGTTTTGTAGGGCTAATAATTTAATTGGAATAGACATTGAGTACAGTGAGTAAGGTGTCATCTTAATGGTTATTTAAGATATTATTTTTAAGTTTAGGCTACTTTGACATTTTGGTTATAGTATTTGAGGTGCATATAAGTCAGATATATTCATAATCTTGTCAAAACTTATGGATTTTGTCCTCATCGATGAGAGGATAGGAATGTCCGGAGAAAATCTCTTACTGTATGCACAGGCTCAATTTAAAGAGATGCAGGAGAGACAAGAATGACATAAGAAGTGAGAGAGAAAGAAAGCAGAGGCAGAGGAAGAAACTAAGAAAGCAGTGGAAGAGACTAAGAGATTAGAGATACAGGAAAAAACTAAGAAAGCAGAGGAAGAGACTAAGAGATTAGAGATACAGGAAGAAACAAAGAAAGCAGAAGCAGAGGAAGAGACTAAGAGATTAGAGATACAGAAAGAAATGAAAAAGATAGAAGCGGACAAAGAGATTTCCTTGAGAAGACTTGAGTTACAGAAGTCGGGTTCAAACTCATCATCAAAAAAAGAGTACGGGAGTGTGTACGTCTACACCTCACGGTAGAAGGGGAACGACTAAGTTAGTAAGAGTGTGTACAAGTTGAAACTCCCAATTTTCAACGAATCCATAGATTTTATGGACTGTTTTTTGGAGAGGTTTCAAATGAAGGCAACTGCCTTAAAGATTAATAAAGAACTGTGGGGATCACTGTTGACAGATTATTTAACTGGGTCAACATTAAAAACAGTTTTCCAATTAACTGTGGAAGATAGATTAAATTATGACATAGTAAACTTTGTTATGCAAGTACAGGTTAAATGAGCAGGGTTATCGGTTAAAGTTCCACAGTGCGATGCCAAGTAGTGAGCAAGATTTTGCGGAGTTTATCACAGATATTAAGATGTTATTGAATAGGTGGATTGACCTATCGGGCATTGTTAAAGATTTTGATGGCCTATGTGATTTGATCTTACATGATACGGTAATGTTGTCATGTAGCCCTGATTTGTTGGCTTTTTTTCAGGAGAGGAAACCGAAAAATATTTCAGCAATGTCACAGTTAGGGCAGCAATATGCAACAGCACATCCAGGCAGACTGATTCATAAATCGGCGGTGCCAGAAACATATACGACGTGTGGCCAAGCATAGTTTTGAAACACGGCCATATCGGAGACAAAATTCTCGAAGTGGGGAGAGACGTTATGATAAGAAGGCAGTAAGTAAAAGATGGACAGAAACAGACTTCCATACATCCCCCAGGAAACAGCAGAATATGACAGAGTTATGTAGTAGAAGACTTCTGGTTGTTTTATATGTGGGTCACCATGCCATGAAGCAAAGTTTTGTGACAAGCCTGAACCACAGTCTGTAGCTGAGCCTCAGACTAGCACTAAGGGTAGTCCACAGAAGAGCCAGCATGAGGAGTACAGATGCTTTGTATGTAATGGTATTGGCCACCTTCAATTTGATTGTCCTAATAGGAAACTTGAACACGCAAATTCAGTCGTATTATTAGATACATTTAACAGCGAGAGTTGCGAAGGGTGTAGACCACTGTTTGATAAAAATAAGAAACCAATCTTGATTTGTGGCCATCCACTTCCTTGTTTATTGGCAGTTCATACAGATGGGAACCTAGTCTTGCATTCAGGTTACGTAGGACGGAAAGTTGTATCCGTCTTAAGGGATACAGGTTGTACAACAGTTTGGGTGCGGAGATTGTGCATTGAGGAGTCTTGTTTGTTGGGTTATACTGCTCGGTGTATCACATTTAGTGGTAGAGTTGAAGTCTATCCTCTAGCATTGATAAATATTGATACGCCATTCTTGTGTGGCAAAGTGAAAGCTTTTGTTCTTGAAGATCTGGTTGCCGACCTGACAATTGGAAATGTTCATGGTATAAAAGAGTGCACTGATAATGATATCAAACTATGGAAGCACAATCACAGTGACAGTACTTATGGAGGAACTAGAAGATTGCAGGGAAAAGCTGATGACATTTTACTGCAGTGGGAACCTAGGGTAATTCCTGTAGATAGCATGTCATCTGGTAATGTCCTGGTTGCTGATACTTCAGTATTAAATTTAATTTCACCGCAACAGCAGGATATATTGCTTCCATAACAGTTTATTCAACTAGAAATTAACATTGGGAGGCATATAAAATCAGCAAATGAATGGGGTAAACGTAAAATGAATATTCTGTAAAGTGCAGTAAATGAAATGAAGGGGAACTTTACCTTGCCAGAAGAAGGTAGTAGACAGGAGACAGCGAAGAGCGTAGAGAAGAGAAGGGTAGATATCTATAGTAGTGCGCGAGTAGAGGGCCAGAGTTGTGCAATGGATTTATGAAGTAGCCTATTTTGTGGCTGTAGATATTCCGAGAATCAGAGTGATTGTAGAATACTTGGGATTTGTTGCGTCTCCAATATTTGTAATGGCCATGCACCCATTGTGAATTATTTGTGATATTATATATTCACGGAGATTGATGTGGTTGTTGGAGTTGGTGTATTACTCCTTAGACAGTGAGCTAGATGAGCGGTGTATTAGTGTTGTCTGATCTTCTACATCCACCCACATACACCCTACTCATCACAACACCACATGCCATTATAGAGTCTATTAGGGCTGCTAAGTCTACACAGTTATAAGCATGCTCTAAGTCATTTGTGACAGCAACTGTTTTTCTTTTACCCTGGAATCACATTTTCAATATATCAAAGTAGGTAGACTTCAATAATTAAGGGAATCGAGAATCATTTCGATTCAGTGACAGGTCATAATGGGAGAGAAAATTTGCAAGTGATAAAGACATGCAGAAGAATAAACAAGAAATAGACAAGTGTTGGGAAACTTTGACACCCTTGCAGTTAGGCTAATGAACCATTTACCAAGCAATGCACGATTAACATTTTATATGAGAACATATTTTTGTGACAGCATGGAAACAGAATGATGCAACTAGAGCTACAAAGAAGAGTTAAACTGATAAAAGCATCTGTGTCCAGTGTTCAAGTTCTCTGTGTTGTAATAACAGATAGATTGAATAACTTTGTTGTAGCAAGTGAAGTTTGCCAATTAGGAGAACTTTTTTATGAGTCTTTCTTCTTCTTTTTTTTTTTGATCCATAGCCACCAATCATCAAAGCAGTTAGTGGCCATCAAGCCTGGTGGCATTTTGTAGGGCAGCAGCAAATTGATTCCACTTTGCTCGGTCAGCGGCCATCCTTCATACAGTTCCCCAACTCTTTTTCATTCTCTGCATCTCGGCTTCCACAATTTTTTTGGGCGGCCTCTCTTTCACTTTCCCTCGGGGTCTATAGCATGGCTGTTCTTGTGATGGTATCAGGGTCCCTTCTGAGGATGTGGCCGACCCAACTCCAACATCTGCCAGCTATGATGGTGTGCATGCCCTCCTTACTCCGAATAAGTAGTTCTTGGTTGCTGATGGTATTCTGCCAAAAGATTTGGAGAATTTTCCTTAGACAGATTGTGTGGAAGGAGGACAGTTTTGACATTTCCTTCTCTGTTACTCTCCAGCATTCTGCACCATGTAGAAGCACAGAAAGTACACAGCTCTCATACAGTCTTAATTTAATATTTGTCTTGTACTGGAAAAACTTCCAAATGTTGTTGAGACTAGCAAAGGCAGTTCTCGCTTTATTCATTCTGTTGTTAATGTCCTTGCTTGTTCCACCGTCAGGTGTTACTTTGCATCCTAGGTAAGTAAATGTGTCTGTCTGTTCTAATTTCTGTTTCCTTACTGTTATTGGCTCAGGATTGCCCACATTTAGTGAAATGACGTCTGTCTTCTTTAGATTGATGATCAGACGAACTTGCTGGTCATACTTATTCAGTCTATCGGTTTTTTCTTGGATGTGTTGATGTGAATGCGCGAGTAGTGCAATGTCATCTGCATATTCCAGGTCTTCCAGTGTAGAAAACATTGTCCATCTAATTCCTCTTGGACTGCCCTCTGTTGTCTGGTGCATCACCCAATCTATGGCTGTCAAAAATAATGTTGTTAATAAGGGGCATCCCTGTTGTACACCTGTTTTCACTTTGAAAGTTACATTACTCAATCCAACACTGCACGTAAAGTTAGAATAGAGGCTTTTTAATGATGGAAACAATGCAGCTGGGAATTCCATAAGCCCTCAGTATTTTCCTTATGCTGTCCCTGTGTATGCTGTTGAAAGCCTTTTCAAAATCAACAAAGTTAATGTACAGCTGTCTCTGCCATTCTGAACATTACTCTATAATGTTCCTGAGGATGAATATATGATCTGCACATCTTCTGTTCTTTCTGCTTCTTCTTCTTTCGTTCACTTGAACTATATTGTCTATATCTGCAATGTTGTTTCTTGTATAAACTTCACTGTCTTTTGTAGTTCATACAGAGGTCCATATAGTTTTGTTTCCAGTGTTGTTTCTCTGGGCCAGTGGGTTTGCCTCAATATATCATATTCGGGGCAATCTTGAAGTACGTGCTCTGCAGTCTGGGGTGCCTGTACACATGTACACATGGCTGAATTGCCAATCTTGAATTTTGTATACATGTGGCTGCGGAGGTGGTTGTGTCCTGTTCTAAGGCGCAGAATGACAATTTGTTCTGATCTGTTCATAGCTTGGTAGTCATCCTGTGTTGGTGTTGGTGGCTTTCTGATTGATTTGATCTTTTTCTTCTGATGGTACGTAACTGGTACATCCGGTTGCTCGTCTGCAGCACCTTCTTTAGCCAGGCCGTCTGCTCTCTCGTTTCCTGGTATTCCACAATGAGACGGTATCCACTGCATGGCGACCCTACGCTGGTTGCACAGTTCAGAAAGTAGGGCTTGTATTCCTGGCAATTTTCTGGATTGAAGTGCTTGGAGTGCTGATCTTGCATCTGTCATGAATACTACAGGCTGTGGACTGAGATTGGTGTTCAGTAGTTTCTCAGTTGCCACCTTGATTGCCTGGACTTCTGCATCATAGTTGTGACAGAATTTCCCCGTTGGTACTCTGACTGTATCCCTAGTGTTGTTTGGGTATTCTATGTACACTCCTGCTCCTCCATTCTTTACTGCATTCTGTGCTGACCCATCCGTGTATACTCGGACCCAGAGGTCCTGTGGGTATTCATCATCCAGGAAACTGAGAATGACTGTCCTACGTTGCACACTGCTCTATTCATTCCTGTTGAATATTCCTTTCACTTTTGTCTGGATGTGTACTGGTAGTCCAGGCTTCTCTCTCCAAGGGGTTTGTTCTGGCACAGACTTTAGGGGGCTGTTAACTTCAGGCAGGTCTGAGGTTTGTCTATGAAATCGTTTGGCTTGGTGGATAAAGCTGCTTCTTTTCAGTTGCCCCATTGCTAGGTTTTAAAATTTGTCCTTCATTGGATGGCTCGGCGTACAGAGGAACTTTTCTGCCTGTGTTAGCACTTTCGTGTCTCTGCATTCTCTCAGTGCTTGTATCCTCCCCATTTTCTCCATCTCCACTATGGACGTTGATTTCATTGCCCCCGTGATGACCCTAAGCGCCTGGGATTTTGCACCTTATCTAGCTCTTGTAATGTGGTGTTTGATGCTGGACACCACGCAGCTGACCCATATTCCAGGTGTGGTCGTATGCCCTGCTGGTAAACTTTACTAAGTATTTTCCCGCTGGCTCCCCATGTGGTTCCACTTAGTTTTCTCAGGATGGCTAACTTCCTCCTGGCCTTTGTTGCTGCCTTGTTGATGTGCTGCTTCCATGTCAACCTATCATCAAATGTAACTCCGAGATAGGTGGGTTGTTTATCTTCTCTCAGGAGCTCTTTGTTTATCTTGATGACACCAGCTTTTTGTTTGGGAGAGAGGGTGAAGAGCATAGTGCTGCACTTGTCTGTGTTGATGCTGACACACCATCTATTTGCCCATGAGGTTAAGGCATCTGTAGCTCTTTGTAGCAGTTTGGTGGCCACTGTTGCATGCTCATCTGTGTCCCATATTACCAGGTCATCAGCGTACATTGCCACTTTCATTCCATGTGGTAGTTCAGCAACCAGGTCGTTGATGTAGACCAGGAAAAGTGTGGGGGACAGAACCCCTCCCTGAGGGACACCATGATGCAGTAGAATTTTCTTACTCTTGAGGCCATCTAGTTGTACTCGGGCTCTTCTGTTATGCAAGTATGCTTTCACCCATTTGTACATCTTACCATTCACTCTACAATTTCTCAGTTTCTTCAGAAGCCCTTCTTTCCAAACCTTGTCAGATGCTTTCCTTAGATCTATCCAAGCTGCTAGTACCAGTTTCTTATCTTGAAATGCATTCTCAATCTCTTGGGAAAGGTAAGTTGACTGATCTTTGGTAGAATAACACTGCCTAAAGCCCGCCTGCTGTGGTACAAGAAGGTTTTCACTTTCAAGGTACCACTGTAGCCTGAGGTTGATGATCCGTTCCATTGTTTTGCAGAGGCAGCTTGTAAGGCTAATTGGTCTGTAGTTGGAGGAAGTGGAACTGTCTTTTCCTGGTTTTGGAAGTGGTATCATGATTGCTTCCCTCCAGGTCTGTGGAACTCTGCCTGAGTTCCAACAGATATTGAAGATCTGCAGCAGCTTTGTTTTTGCTGCGGTTTCCAAGTTCTTAATCATTTCATTGGACACTCCATCAACTCCTGGCAACCTTCTCATTTTCAATTTGGATATTGCAAGCTCCAGTTCTCTGAATGTGATTGGTGCCTCCATAACTTCAGGTATGGTTCCATCTCGTCCTGTGTATTGTTGTTTCTCACGAGTCTCCTGTTGCTTCTCTGGGCTAACTTCGATGTTGTTGTCTTTAGCAAAGGAGTCTGCAAAGTGATCAGCTGCCTGTTTTCCCATGAGGATGTTTCCATCTTTGTACAGAGCAATCCTTGAGTTTCTCCCTGTACCTTCATCGTTAAGTTGTTTTACCAGCTTCCACAGTTTCCTTGTATCTCTTTCGAAGCTCAAGGACTCTGTTTTCTCCTTCCAGCTTCTTCGCCTGGCCTGCAACTTGGCCCTTTGAAATTTGGCCTTAGCTTGCTGGTAGTTATTGTGGTGTTCTTGGCATGGACTGGTCTCTGCCTGCTTTCCAGATGTTTCCACGTCATTGTGCAGCTGCTCTAGTTCACTATTCCAATATGGTTTGTAGTGCTTACGAGCCCCTCTAGGTATTGTTTCACGAGCAGCCTGTAATATGCATCTGCTTAATTCTTTGACTAGCTTATTGATGTCTTTGTCTACAGTCAGATCTCTAGCCTGTATACTAGTACGGTGCTGGTACATTGTCCAATCTGCCTTCTTGTAGTTCCACCTAGAGAGAGTGCTGCTCTCCTTGACAAGTTCATTTTCCACAATTAGGAAGACTGGCCGGTGGTCGCTGCCTCCAAGTTGTTTCCCTACAACACGTGTGGTGTTCCACTCCAGGCCGGGTGAGTGGAATGCCAGGTCTGGTGTAGAGGTGGTGTGCCATGATCTCGAGTAGAAGGTTGGTGGGTCAATTGGCTGGTTAATCAGGATAAGCCCATTGTCATCCTATTCCACCCTTTCGCCTGTATATTTGGTCAGATCGGTAGCACTGGTAGCCTCTGATTTTGAAGGCTATGTCCTTGTCGAGGTGGGTTTCTTGCAAGCAACATACATTTACTTGCTTTTCATTCAAGATATTTTTGAGCTCTAATTTTTTGCTGTAGCCGTCTTTTTTACTATTGACGCCTTCAGCATTCCAGTGCATTATTTTAAATAGTCTTTTCTTTGCTTCTGAGGCAGAGGGCCCAGCACTGCGCCTGCCTGGGTGTCCGTCACAGGGCAAGTGCCATAATGTTTTGCAGATATAGGCATACTTCCATAGCGCGTGTTCGTGGCATCCTGATTGCTGTGGTGCGCCTCTTGGCTGGTTGCCTCCGTCTTCAGCACCTTGACTTGCTAGGGCAGACTGTGGTCTTGCTCAAGTGTAGGAGGGCCTGGCCAGTCTTGGTTTTTCAGCCGCTGATGGCTGTACTTGAGCCCCATCTCCACGTCAAGGAGCTGGCCTTGATGGGGTTCTGTTCTTCCTAAAACCTGCTTCTTCTTTTCTCAGTTTATGGTCATTTACTTTTGAAATTCTCTGGACGATTAAACTGCCTAGTATTTTACTGGGAACTGAGAGGAGAGTAATTCCTCTCCAGTTGCAGTCTGCAAGGTCACACTTCTTGGGCAATTTGACAATTATTCCTTTACTACACTCTGTTAGTGTTGTCTCAGTTTCCCAGACTTGTGCAATTAGTGGTTCTGATAGTTCTGCTGCTAGTTCAGAATCTGCCTTGAATAGCTCAGCATTTAGATTGTCGTGTCCAGGTGCTTTTCCATGTTTTAACCCTTTGATAGCTGTGATGATTTCTTTTTGTGGAATGTTTGTATTTACGTCCAAGTCACTTTCAGCCTCAGGAACATTCAGCTGAGTCTCTGGTGGTTCCTTATTCAGTGTTTCTCTGAAGTGCTCTGCCCATCTTGTTTCCTGCCCCTGTGCTATGGTGATGAGATTTCCTTGCTTGTCTCTTACTAATGTTATGTTGTTTGCACCTCATTTTCCACTGATAGTTTTAGTTATTTTGTAAACTGTGCTTTGTTCATTTTTCAGTGCTGCCTCTTTTGCCTGGCTTGCAAGGTCATCCAGAAATGTCATTTTGTTAGCACGGGTTAGACAATTTACTTCCTTGTCCAGCTGACTGTACTGTTCCCTATATATTGCCTTTAACCTGGGAGACTTAGCTTCTGTTTTCTTTCTTTTCATTTCCTTTCTCCTCGCTGTGGTGTTTAGCATTTCTGGTGTTATCCATTCTTGGCTCTTTCTTTCATGGAACCCAAAGCATGACTCACTGCTTTCCTTGTATGTTGTTGAGATGGTGTTGAATTTCTGGTCGACATCATCGGTCTCTGTTCTTTCCTGGCTTTTGGCAATTTGATATCGTCTCTTTACGTTGACCATGAAAGCTTTTCGCAGACTCTGGGTCATCATGAGGGTCTGGATCCCTGTCTCTTTGTTTCCCATGCTTGTTGTGGTAGCTGATCTTCTCCCATTCTGCAGACATGGCCAAACCATCTTAGTTGGGACTGTTCTACTTGGGTCTGCAGGGGGTGGGATGTTAGGCCTTAATGTATTGTCTGGTTGCGGACCATGTCTCTTCTTGTTACTTCAACCACCTTCCTGAGATCCCTCATTTCTGGGGTTTGGATCTGGCTTTTATGGGTTGTATTCATTGCCCATGACTCGCATCCATATGTCAAGACTGGGACATAGGTGGAGCAGTATACAGCCATCTTCATTTTCTTACCAACCTCTCTATTGCTGAGGAATCCTCGATTTATGGCCTGAAAAAGTCTCCCAGCTGCTGCTTTTTGAGTGGCCAACTCTACTTTGATGCCTCCCTTTCAGTCTATAATAGCTCCGAGATATTTAAAGTGGTCGACCTGCTCCAGGACCTATTCTCCCAGCTTAATCTGGTGTCTTCTTTCCTCTCGTGATATCACCATGGATTTTGTTTTAGAGCTGCTTATGACCATCCCTCTCTTCTCCAGCTCTTCCTTCCAGACTTGCAGGTTGGATTGGAGATGTGCCTCTGATTTAGCAATCAGGGCAACATCATCAGCAAATGCCAGCTCTGAAATACAGACCTGTCTCATCTTCCAGTACCCCACTGAATACTTTCTTGTTCTCTCCTTACATGCCTTAATGACATCGTCCATGAGGAGTATGAAAAGGTAAGGTGACAGGATATCACCTTGTCTTACACCAGTGGTGGTCCTGAACTCTTCTGACTTATGGTTTGCTGTCCTCACATAATTTCTGCAAGACTTGTAGAAGCTCTGTATAGCATGAATCAGAGGTGCTGGAATGTTCTTCCTTGCCAAACAGTCCCAAAGTTTGCTCCAGGGGACCCTGTCAAATGCCTGTTCCAGATCTATGAAACAAAGATGGATCTCACTCTTATACTCAAGGGCCTTTTCACTCAGCTGTCTGAGTGTAAAGATTAGGTCTTGAGTTCTTCGGTTCACTCAGAATCCGCACTGGATATGGGTTATATATATATATATATATGGCTCTGAGAGTATGACTGCTTGTAACACGACACTGAATTATTTCATAAGCAAATCACAATTGTCACCACATTTTTATGTACCAATATCACTAAATAATTATCATTTTATTCTTTTCCTTCCAGAACCATGATGGTCATAACTACACTGAAGTCTGTGATACTCATGATCAGATAGGTTACATCATAGATACAAAAACACATGGAATTAAGAAAGTAGAACAACCTGGCTTATGTAAAGATGAAGGTAATGAAATTGTCATAGTATAGATGAAATAATGCTTTTTTTTCTTTCTTTTTTTTAAAGTTTAGTATTTTATTGATATAGTATTTTGTTGAATAGATATCTCAATCTGTTGTGGCCTGTGCAAAGTCTGAAGATTACCACTTGTTCTCTTCTGTTGAGCAGGTAGTATGCCTCATTTTGTGTGTGACCTAGATGTTCTACATTCCATTTGTTTCTGTATCTGATTCTGATAACACTCTTTGCCTCCTTGAAAGTTATTCTTGCATCAGGCTGAGGTAGATTTCCACCTTCCTTTGTCAATCTCTCAGCCTCTTCATTGCCATTGATGTAACAGTGAGATGGGATCCATTGGATCATAACACTTTTGAATCATTGACATAGTTTGTGAAGCACTATTCTGAGGTCATCCAGGTCTGTATTATTTTGGCTTTTCAACGTTAATACATATACCAAAGAAAGACAAGGCTCTGAGAGAACCAAATGGGTACAAACCAATCAGCCTATTAAGCTGTGTAGGAAAACTGATGAAGCACATGATTAATACCAGACTGATGTGGCACTTGGAAAACAAACACCTATTAACCCCTCAACAAGCACAATTCAGACAACACAGATCCATGGAAGATTAATTCATTCATAACCCTCCACTCCCAAAGGAGCATAGGCCTTCAACAAACACATGCTAAGTCCTCCTGTCACGTGCCATCATCTCAAGTTCTTTCCACGTTCTCCTTATCATTTTCACCTCTGTTTCTAGCTCTCTTCTCCACATGCTTCTTGGTCTACCTCTGCCTCTCTTGCCCTGGGGGTTCCAGAACAAGGACTGCCTTGTAATGCTATCAACACTTTTCCTCAGTGTGTGTGCTATCCATCACCATTGTCTTCTTCTCATCTCTTGTTCCACTGGCACTTGTCTAGTTCTTGTCCTCAGTTCCAAGTTGGTAACCTTGTCATACCATTTTAATCCCTCTATTCTACACAAGCACCCATTTATGAAAGTCTGTAGCTTTTTGGTTGTTGTCTTTGTTGTTCTCCACGTCTCAGAGCCATACAATAGGACTGACTTCACATTTGAGTTGAAGATTCTTATTTTCGTGTTGGATCCTATTTCTCTTGATCTCCATATATTTCCCAATGCAATGAAAGCTCCTCTTGCTTTTGTATTCTTATTTTGATATCACTGTCTGTCCCTCCAACTTTGTCTATATTACTGCCAAGAAATGTGTACGATTCTACATCTTGTATAGGTGTTTCTTCAAGTTCAACCCTGTTATCATTACCTGCATTTATTTTCATTATTTTTGTCTTTTCCTTGTGTATTTTCAGACCCAATAGCCAATTGCTGTGACCTCTCATAGAGTATTTTCAATTTGTCCTGCATATGATTACGGTTATGGGACAGAAGAGCCAAGTCATCAGCAAAATCCAGATCATCCAAATGCTTAGTCAGAGTCCACTGGATTCCATTTCTGTTGTGTGTTGTCGATGTTCTCATAACCCAGTCTATTGATTGTAAGAAAAGAAATTGAGACAAGAGGCATCCCTGTCACACTCCTGTTCTTATCCCAAACGGTTCTGTAAACTGTCCTTCATGAAGAACTCTGCATGTCATGTCTTCATATGTTTTCTTTATTACATTAATGACCTTCAGGGGAACTCATCAATTTCCAAAGTGATTCTCTGTCTACATTGTGAAATGCCTTTTCGTAGTCCACAAATCCTAAGTATAGTTGTGAATTCTACTCCAGACTTTGTTCAACTATTATTCTCAAAGTGCCTATCTGGTCTGTACATGATCAGTTTTGTCAAAAACCTGCTTGTTCATCTCTCAGTTTCTTGTCTGTGGACTCTTTTAATCTTGAGGATAATCCAGTTTAATACTTTTCCTGGCACTGACAGTAACATTATTCTTCTATAATTTGTGCACTCTTGTAAATTTCCCTTCTTAGGCAACTTAACCAGATATCCTTCCTTTCATTCTGCTAGTATCTCTTCCTTTTCCCAGACTTTACCAGGTAATTGATATAAAATCTCTGCAGCTGTATTGATATCTGCTTTGATGGCCTCTGCTGGAATGCCATCAGGTCCAGACACTTTTCCATCTCTTAGAAGCTTTATGGCTTTCTTTATTTCTTCCTTCGTTGGTCTTTCACCGTTAATTTGTAGCTCTTCATCTGCTGGCTGGATGTCCGGGGGGTTTTGTCGAGCTAGTCTGTTGAGAAGGTCCTCAAAATATTCTGTCCACCTCTTTTATTTGCTCTTGTATATAGCTGAGCAGTTTTCCATTCTTGTCTTTTATGAGGCAACTTGTTTGCTTGTATTTCCCTGTTAGCTTCTTTGTGCTGCTATACAGTTCTCTCATATTTCCTTTGGCTGCAGCATCTTCTGCCTCTCTTGCCAACTCCTCAATATACTTCTTCTTGTCTCTTTTGATACTTCTTTTTACTTCTTTGTTTGCTTCTGTGTACACTTCTTGAGCCTTGGCTTTGGAACTTCTGGTTTTGCTTGTGTTTAAATCTGCTTTCTTGTTTTTTCTGTCTTTTATCTTATTGATGGTTTCTGTTGTTATCCATGCTTTTTGTTGTCATTCTCTTTTCCCCAGTATTTCTTCACACGTCTCCTTCCATACAGTTTTGACCTGCTGCCAATAGTCTTCTGTATTCTCTACATCTTCCAGCTGTTAGAGCATTTGGAATTTGTTGGATACTGTGACCGCAAATTTGTCTCTTGTTTCTTGATTTCTTAGATGTCCAACATTAAATTGTTGTCTATAATTTTACATTGTTGCATATCTCTTGAGTTTAATTTTTACTTTGGCTATCAGAAGGTGGTGATCTGATGCCACATCTGCTCCTCTATATACCTTTACATCCTGCAATGATTATCTAAACCTTTATGCATATATGATCAATCTGATTTTCTGTTCTATGGTCTGGTGATATCCATGTTGCCTTGTGTATTCTCTTATGTGGAAACATGCTTCCTCCTATAGCCAATTGATTTGAAGCACAGAAGTTTGAGAATAGTTCCCCATTTTCATTCATTATTCCTAGCCCATGTTTTCCCATGACTTCTTCAAAGCTGGTGTTGACTGTACATATCTTTGCATTCATGTCACCCATCAAAATTGTGATGTCTCTTCTTTTTACTTTTTCCATAATTTTCTGTAGTCTAGTATAAAATACTTCTTTCACAGACTCTTCTTTGTCATTAGTTGGTGCATAACATTGGATGAACTTCATGTATTTTCTTTTTAGCTTTTTTAAAAGTAGCTGTTATTATTCTGGGTCCAACAGCTTCCCATTCAGTGAGTGCTTTCTGTGCTTCTTTAGATAACATAAGAGCTACCCCTTCACTGTGGTGTGAACTTTCGTCTTCATATCCTGAGGATAGCACCAATTCTCCTGTGATGAGTTTCTTCCTGTCTATCCCCTTCCACTTTGTTTCACACATTCCCAGAACCTTGATTTTATATTCCCTCATTTCTGCTGCTACTTGTGCCACTTTCCCTCGTTCGTTTAATGTCCAACATTCCAGGTGCCAAATCTGGAATTTCTCCTAGAAGAAAAAAGGTTAGTCTGTAACACAGACTCCTTTCGGCTTTCTCTGTGTTGCATCATATGCCTGCCTGCGAGAGGACCTTCCCCTATCTTGGATGGCTGTGTTTTATTTTCCTTAATTAACTTGTCCATGTTTGTTGAAGTTTTTTGTTGTTTAAATTTTTTACAGGATGGGGTAACTAGCCCATGCCCAACCTTCCTTAGTCGCTTTCTACGACATGCATGGCAGGGAACAGTGTTACTATTTTTTACTCCCTTTTCGGGCCCCAGTAACTCAAGGGTGAATATCAGCTATTAACTATTATATATTACTCGTATCTACACTGCACACGCTTTCAATTTGGAAATGACTTCATTTCCTCTGAACTGATAGAAAACAGACATGGAAGTGAAAGGAAAAAGAGCCAGACTGCAACAGAGAGAAAATCTATAGCGACAAAATACATAGTGAAACTTTACCCACCCAACACCTAAACCCATGCATACACAGATGGCTTAGCAACAAATGCAACAGAAAATGGAGGTATAGGTGTCTATCTGACCTTAAGCACTGGTGCATAGAAAAAGGTGTCAGTGACAACAGAACAGTTCTCAAGTAACTTCAGAGCAGAGGCCTTAAAAACTGCAGCAAAGGTTATAATGACAGAGGAAAGTACAGAGAGACAAGTTGCTTTCTTTACTGATGCACAGTCAGTAATATAACAGTTCCATTTGCCATTACCTACTTCCAGCTTTAGAAAACCTACCTCAAAAATAAAAAAAATAATAATAAAATTAGTTTAGAACAAGTTTTACAATAGAACGATAGAATCAAAATATGGGACATTTCTGAGTTTACTATATCTATCTAACTGTCTGTCTGTCATGTTCATGTTTTGCATCTCAGGCTCCACTGTTCTCCATCAGGTTGGCTTTGTTTTGCCTCTCTTTCACCATCCTTCTGGGGTCCATAGGAGAGCAGCTCTGGTGATGGTGTCATGGTCTCTACTGATGACATGGCCAACCCAGTTCTATCATCTGCCCATGATGATGGTGTACATGTCTTTTTTGACTGCACCATGCAAGCAGTTCCTGGTTGGAGATGATATTCAGTTAAAAAAAAAAATAAGAATGTTGTTAAGGCAGGTTGTATGGACTTACTTACTTAGTCGTTCCCCTTCTACCGTGTGGTGTAGAGGTATGGAAAGAGGATAATTTACAAAATGAAGTGTCTCTTTTTACTTTTGTCTATGTTCATCACTACACAGTTTTAGGTTAGTTTGTTTGTTGTGGTATCTTTGGTATCTAGCACTTAATTGATGAGTTGCTCCTGGTCCTTGAAGCAGCAATATTAAGGCCAGCTAGCAGTCAAGGTCCACTGAGACAGACAGTTTAACTCTATTCAATTCTTGACTTTTAAGGTTTTTTTTGTGTGGTTTATTGGTGACCTTTATTAAAAGCACATAAGATATTTTAAATATATTAAACCAGTCAGTATTATACATCAATGTGTTTGGAAATGAAAGGACTGTTGGACAGTAGTAGTTATTTGTGGATGCTTTTGGCTTTGGATGAGTAAAAGCAAGTTAGTTACTTAATTAGATATATAAAAAGATAACAAAAAATTGCAAACGCTGAAAAGATCAAAGAAGGAAAACACTAGCAAATGCAAAATGTATAAGACAGTAGATTTTATTTAAAAGTATGTCCAAATTTGTATATGATTTGAAAAAAGAAATTAGACGAATCTGATCATAAATTAATTAATAAAAAAATTAATGAAATTGTTAGGTAGAAAGGGGCACTAACTGGACATTTGTACATGATTATGGTGACATTACAAAATAAGATCTAAAATCTTTAAAAATGCATGAAACCAATGTATATTATGCATCAATATGTTAGAAGATGAATAAACTGTGTGTTTGTGGTATTTATAGCTATAGTTTATCACAATATAATTATCAAGGTCAGAATAATTGCAGAATTGGTCATACAAATGTACATAAACTTTTCAGAATAAAGAAAAAACTAGCTCATTAAAATAATATAACAAATGTACTTTTATTTAAAAAGTTATCCAAGAATGTACATAGTTTGAAAAAAATTAAAAATATCTGATAATAGGAGGGGGAAAGCTCATAAATAAACATCGTAAATAAATTAATTAGAGAATAATTAAAATTGGTACGTTGAATTGGGTACTAATGGAAACACTTTAATTTTTTTTTTTATGAACCAAGATATAAAAAAAAAATAATTTGAAATTCATTACTGTATCAGATTAGTTGAATAAAGAAATAGGAGATATCAAGATTGTTTTAGAACGTACGGTATTCAGCTAGGCAGTTTCTATATTTCAGGAATCAAAGAAATGAGTTGCGTGCACTACATTTTGTTTGCATTTTTTTTCAATACCTAGAGTTGCCCAAGAATGTTTACAATTTTGCCTGCTATCAGTACATTCTGGTATAACTGAGTGTATGATCATCATCATCGTGTGACGTATTCTTTCCAGAACATTGTCTCCATTACAGCTGCTCTGAATGCATCACGATTCTGGGCTAGTCGACCTACATCAGCCAAAGACAAGTTCAGAATCTCTGTGATGTCCTGGCTCCACCATCGTCTAGGTTGACCCCTTCCCCTTTTTCCAGGGACCATGCCTTCCATCACTATTTTTTCCAGACTATTATGTCTTTTTATATGACAAAAAAATGTCAGCTTCCTTATTGCGATGGTATTAAGGAGCCAATTTTCCTCTACGTTTAGTGAGCGCAGTACTTCTCTGTTGGTCTTTTTTTTCTGTCCAGGGTATTCTCAACATCCTTCTGTAGCATTTCATTTTGAGTGATGTAACCTGTTTTGCAACTGTTTTATTGAGTGTCCAAGTCTCGAAGCCATATGTTGTCACTGGGAAAATACATGCTCTGATCAGTTGTAACTTTATGTCTTTGCTTGTGCCTTGCCATAGGTTTTTCATCTGTATTAGTTTATGTGTAGGAATTGTAAGTCTTTTTTAAATTTCTACTGCACAGTCACCAGAGCTGTTGATGATTGATCCTAAGTATTCAAATTTATTAACACTTTCCAGTTCTTCGTTATCAATTTCAATTTCTGGTTTGATCTTTACTTTGTCTGTTGTCAATACTTTGGTCTTCTTGGTGTTTCGGTATAGATTCTTGGCCTCGCTGTGTTTTTAGGTAGACAGAATTAATTGTTCAGGTCCTTCTGGGTTGGTCGATAGGAGGACTGTGTCGTCAGCATATCTGATTTCCGGGATCTGGTACCCGCCGATGTTAAATGAGTCAAACTCTGTGTGTTCTTCATCATCTCTTATGTTTCTCATGATATTCTCTGCATAAATGTTAAACTGATAATGGGAAAGGGTACATGTCTTACTCCTTTCTGAACTTAAACCATTCTGATGTTTCCCCCTCTTTTCTTACGGCTGCCTGCTGTTCTTGGCACAGCAGTGCAATGACTTGTATAAGGTGGTTTGGAAATCCCATATTTTCCATAATAGTCCATAACTGCTGATGTTGTACACAGCTGAATGCTTTGGTATAATCAATGAAACAAGTATACAGGTCAATGTTGAATTCTCTACACTTTTCTATGATGATCCTCATATTGAATATATGGTCTCTGGTACCTCTGCCTGATCCAAAACCCATCTGGTCTTTGTTAATTTATGTTTCTAGCTTTTGTTGCATCCTTCTCATTATGATTTGTAATAGTATTTTGCTGGCATGGCTTATAAGAGCTATAGTTCTGTAGTTTGTGCACAGTTTCAGGTTGCCCTTTTTTGGAAAGGGTATGTTGTGGCGTAGCGTAGGAAGGATAAGAATTTATTTAGAAGAAATAATAGATATGGCTGTGGAAGATTGGCTCAAGAATTCCTGTTTGGTTTTTCCACCGCTGAAGGGAGACAAAGAGGGTAAATTCTCCTGACTAGACAAGGTCTGGGAAAGGTTGTAAGGAGATATTTGGTCTCTCGCTACCATAGTCCCCTTCTCAGTTATCAATTTTTCTTAGGCCTAATTATACTGGGATTAAATTATATTTTACGAGCCCCCCCCCCCCCCCTTAAAAAAAGGAAGATAAACATCAGACAATATTCAACATCTAATAGAAGGAACAAGGCATGGGGTACATTATATACACCCAATAGGTTTATTAAAATTAAAATGAATAGATGGTGGATGATAGTATTGTCGATGGAATTAGTGTCTGCTGTATGTAATATGTGTCTCACAATTCAAGTGTTTTCATCATGGATGACTAAAGATAGGACATTGACATGGTGAGTTCCCTTTTTCAAGGAACTTATCTTTTCAGCCCCTGGCTGATAGTGAAGCGTGGTTAGTTCTTCGGTCTCCTTATGACGTTGCACCAGGTAGGTCTTGAATGGTTCAGATTGGCCTTCACTGTGCTCGACTCCGTATTCTGCTCTGAGATTGGACTGTCATGCAAGGCTCCACCATAGACTGAAGACAAATACGACGGCTTCATTAATTTTCTAGCTTTAGAAAACAGTCTTTCCCTAAGTCGTCCGTCTGCCAGTCATCTCAGATTTTAGTCTCTAACATCATATGTCTAGAGCCTAAACTTGAATTCAAGTTTCCCCCCTTTCTTATTATATTTCTCTGCCCAAGTGGCAGTATTATAATTCTTTTAGTAAGAATTTATCATCCACATAACATGATGAATTATTATAACTGTCAGTTAAACCCACCAAATTATCCTAGAAATGTCGGGCAACAGTATTCTAGTTCTGTGCCTCTAGCCTAATCGTCATGTCAATTATGATGAATTTAACAAATAATTGGACACCAGTGTTTTAGAATTGGCTGACAATATTATCACACTTCATTTCTGGTCGCATCGTCATGTAATTTGTAATGAATATATGTCACGGTCTGTCAACATTATCGTTAATATCAATTTTCTGTAATCTAAGCGTCGGGTCGAATATAAAGAATTAATATAGAAATTAATATATATATTCCCGTTAACATTATTATGAACATTTTGTACATATCCTGTGGGATCATAAAATACACCCGATCACATGTGGCTGGATGTGATCGTAAAACAAAAATATGAATAAAGTAAACATACCAATCTTGCGTCGATTTTGCAAGGTACTACACATTTCAACACAATACTATTTTCTAGTGAAATTTTCACTCACCTACTCAGATGGACTCTAATCACAATTTAGACACATGGCTTCAGTGCTTTAATGCGTGAATTCACACGATCTTGTTTAGGTCTAGCCTTCTCGATTTCCTGGGCAAGTGAAAAATGGCTGGGTTTGCCGCACTTTTAGCGGGTGATTTCCGCTTGGACACGTGATCCGAAGCGTGCATCACGTGGCTTTTGCATCATAAAGACGCTCCAATCAATAATGTTAAAAGTCACGTGGGGGTTTCCTAAAGTGGCCTAAACTGGTTCTACCTAAGTTTAAGCAGTCGGTCCTAAATTAAAACAGGTTTCTAGCTACCGAGGTCAGGGGTCAACAATGACGTCATATCTAAAAATAGTATTAGGCGCTAGGAGAAAATCACTGAACGCTAGGAGAATATCCGCAAGTGAAATTTCCCGTGATTTTATGGGCTTCTCGATCATGCACTGAAGATGAGAAAAAATGATGTGCTCGTAAATAATAAAAAAAAGAAGTGAAGATTTGGCAAGTCGTCACATATGTAAATTGATCTTTTCCATTCCTTGGGCCAAATTCCGCTTTGCCAGATCTTACAGCATAATGCATGGTATATACAAGATATGAGCGCTGCCTTCTCCTCTTGCCTGTATCATTTCAGCTGCTATTTCATCACAACCAGGAGATTTTCCACTTTTCAAGTGTTTGATTGCGTTCCAGACTTCCTCTATGGTAGGTTCTGGTTCACGTTCCACTTCATTCATGACTTTGTTATCTGCCGCTTTGTTTATATCCGTGTCCTTTTCTTGACAGTACTCCTTCCATCTGTTCAGAGTATCTTTATGTTCTGCTACAGTGTCGCCTTTCTTGTCATTTATTGCTCGAAGTGATGGTTTAAAGTTGCTGTTCTTCAATGTTCTTACTTCAGAAAACAGATTCTTACTCAATCCCTGTATAATTCATGATTTTCTGTGTCATTTTTGGACTTCATTTTTCTTCTTTCTACCACTAACTTCAGTGTTTCATCTGAGATGTATTCTCGTCTCTTTATACTTCTTTTAGGAATTAATCTCTGTGCATTTGTAATGTAAACATCTCTGATGTTATTGGCAAGTTCATCTGGTGTCATTTCCTCCTATAATGCCATAAGAACATCACATTTGTTCTGAATATCGACACTGTACTCTTCTGGTATGGCTCTTGTGTCATAACATATTACGTTGTCGCTTGTATTGACTTTTTTCAGTTTGATCTTGAATTTTGCAGCAAGAAGTTCATGGTCAGAGTCACAGTCTGCTCCTGGGAGCATCGTGATGGATGAGGTACATGATCGCCACCTTTGTTGTATTAAGATATAATCTATTTGGTTCTTGCTTTTTCCATCTGGTGATGTCCATGTATATAGTCTTCTAAAGGTGTTGCATAAAAAGAGTATTTGTGATGAATATGTTGTTTTCTAGGCAGAATGTTGTTAAGCATTCTCCTCTCTCATTTCTCTGGCCCAATCTATAACTTCCTTTCACTCTTTTTTTCATGTTCTAATCTTTCGTTTCTAACTTTGACATTAAAATCTCCCATTATTGTCCTAATATCTTGCTTATTTCCTTTCTCTAATGTGTGTTGCAGTTCATTGTAAAAATCTTCAATTTCATGTTCTTCAGCAGCTGCTGTTGGTGCATATGTTTGTATAATTGTGATGTTCTTTCTTTTTCTTTCAGTCTGATTGTGACAATGCGGTCATTTATGGGGTTATATCCTAATAGGGAGGCAGCTGTCCTTTTAGACAGGTAGAAGCTGACGCCACTCTGACCTCCTCTCTCTTTGCCTGAGTATATGAAAGTTCCTCCTGATGGAATCGAAAAGTGTCCCTGGCCCGACCATCTGTGCTCTGAGATGCCCAGGATATTGATGTTTAGTTTTTCCATCTTGTTCTTCACTATGTACTGTTTTCCTTGGTATAAGCTTCTGACGTTCCATGTTCCTATTTTGATTATTTTTCTAAGACAAATGACATGGTTTTCCATGGTAACACAGTCAGGCTTTTGGCCGTCATCACGATTTCCTGTACTGATGCTGCCAGTGATCTCTTCCCCAGTTAAATATGATCTGCCTGGCCTGGGGGACTCACCACCAGATCTTTGCGTAGTATTCAGATTAGCCATTATGGATTTCTTGGCATTGTACATCCAGTTGTTTGCCATTGCTTTCTGGGTGGTTCTGGCTGCTTACCATTACAGTTCATGGTGCGCCTTCAGCCCAATACCAGGCCTTTTCAACTCCTGTCCTAGAAGCCGTTGTCAATGAGTGTGTGGTACTGATTTTATTTTTGATGGTATTATGTGAAGAAGGAATATTCTGATGCATTTTAAGTCCACCTAGATATTTAATTAGTTCCTTTTTAAAATCTATTTGAAGGTAACGATTTAGTCCTTCTAGTTCTTCAAAATCAGGATGATTCTTTCTCCACTCTTTAAAAATAATATAGCTGTTAACTATAGCCTTGTCAAGACAATGATAAAATAATGTTTTCAAATATTTGTTTGTTTTCCTAAGAATATGATATTTATCAATTAATTAATCAGTTTTATCTACCCCACCCATATAAGTGCTATATTGTTTCACTACATTAGACTGATTAACATTTAACTCTCTAAATTCGTCATTAACTTTTGCTCATCTAGTAACTTCTGAATTTCCACTAGCTGTCATAAAATTAGACATGATAGAAACTTTTATTATCCCTCCACTGTGTTGTTAACATCTACCTCTCCCTGATGCAACATGTCACCGCGAGCTGATTTTGTTTTAAAATGATTTTATTTCTTTTAAAGACTTTGGAAAATCTTTTCTCTTTTTGTTATAATAGTTCCCCATGCACAAACACCTTTCTTTAAAAGATAATTTTAAGAGTTATAACCTAGTGTAAAAATTATCAGACCATAACCTTAATTAATATGAGACTTTATTAGTTTCATTACTACATCATAAGCCAAACCAAATGAGGAAGCTTTGGTATCCATACCAAGGTAACTTTAAAATCATATGTATACACTGTTTCAGCCTCAGCAGGGATCTATATTTTCATTCCCCATTTAGTTGGTGTGTACAGTGCCCCAACTCTGCTTCATTCTTTGCATCTCGGCATCCACAGTTCTCCACCAGGTTGTTTTTGGTCAGCCTCTCTTTTGCTTTCTTTCAGGGTCCATAGCATTGCTGTTCTTGTAATGGTATCAGGGTCCCTTCTGAGGATGTGGCCAACCCAACTCATGCATCTTCCAGCTATGATGATGTGCATGTTCTCCTGGTTACTCCGAATGAGTAGTTCTTGGTTGCTGATGGTATTCGGCCAAAATATTCAGAGAATTTTCCTTAGGCAGACTGTGTGGAAGGAGGACAGTTTTGACATTTCCTTCTCTGTTACTCTCCAGCACTCTGCACCGTAGAGAAGCACATAAAGTACACAGCTCTCATACAGTCTTAATTTGGTGTTTATGCTGTACTGGGAAGACCTTCAAATGTTGCTGAGACCAGCAAAAGCTGGTCTCGCTTTATTCATTCTGTTGTTAATGTTTTTGCTTGCTCTGACATCTGGTGTTACTATGCATCCTAGGTAAATAAATGTGTCTGACTGTTCTAACTTCTGGTTCCTTTTTTTATTGGCTCAGGATTGCCCACATTTAGTTTCGTGACCTCTGTCTTCTTCAGATTGATGTTCAGATTAATTATCCTTAATTCAAAATTTGCTAACATTAGCTTGATGACAATTAGGTATCATCTGTAGCACATAATGCTAACAACTGGATGAGGTGATTTCTCTGGAATCCGCCTTAATGTTGTTGTCTTTTACAAAAAAGTTGTTTTGATTCATCATTATACAAGGGATGCTACGATGTTAGTTTCCTGTTGCTGTCTGTCAGTTTGTTTATGGTTGTCTAAACTAGCCTTTGACTGAAAAGTTAAACCCACATGACAGTGGGAAGGGAAGAGGTTAAACCTCCTCCATCTTGCTGGTTGTCACATTATAAAGCTTCAGACGTGATTTGATACTGACAGCTGTCCCTCATAACTATCCCTCCTCAACCTCAGAGACAACCACTTGTTTTGGTTCACAGCTGATTATTCAGTATTCACAGCTAACCTTTATATCTAGAGGCCATTCAACCATCCACCACCTGGTTGATTTGCCTGGTAGGAAGACAGGTTCCTTCCCCGGGTCACAATAATCACTGATACGAAATCAACCACAGTTACAGCTCACTAGAATACAATATAACTTAGTTAACACTAGAAAAATAATATTAATAATAAGTACACAGTTGTATACAGCACGATTTGAACTAGAATTCCTCTAATAATATCACTTTGTACGTTAACACTTGTATCTCATAATTAAAAGTAGTGATGATATATATATGTGAAATTACACTAGAAAACACATAAATTGCTAATCAGCTTCTGTCAAACTATAGATACACTTTGAGCATCAATAAATATTGTGGCGTGTGTGCTGGAGAGGTTATAGATGTCACCAAGCTACGTGTACTTGGAGTGAGGTCAAGCTATGTAAATCCCTGAGTCTAATTGTTGATGCTGATGTATTCTCAGGGTACCTATCTGCTACCTCTATAAGATCTCACTCCGGGAAATATTTTATGATATGGTTATGTGTTTTATATGGCTACGTGTCTAGGGTAATGCAAGTATAGTGATAAGTGCATAAAACAAACACAACTGTAACTCAATGAAATTGAATTAATAAAGACGGGTTAAGTTTAGATAATTATTTTACAATTTTAATTTCCTGTCCCCTCAAATCTTTTTGGGGCAGGAATGGTTAAAAATGAAGAGAACTGTATATTTACATATAATAAATAAATAAGTAGGAATCTTTGTCCATATCTTGATAATAAACAAATGTTACTGCAGGTGTTTAACACAAAATGAGGTAGTACTGTCTAAAAGGGAAAGTCAATGATGGGAAGGACTATTTTTGTCATCATGCCCACGAATAAGATAGTACACATGTGGAAATTTTTAATTGAATAAGTTCTCAGAGCCCACGTAAGGGGACTTCACCTGATGTTTCTAGTTGACGTAGGTTTCAGTAGATAATATAAATTTCAGCATAAGGTCTTTCTTTGGCCATAAAATGCAGCATACAGTTTGTTGAGGCTTTCTCTTCCTCCAATTCTGTCTTCAATAGGTTTTCCTGTCACCAGCTGGTAACAGGCAACATAACCCTCAAACAGAAGGACGTTCCTCTACTTTTATATGCTGGCTAATAATATTTCCACAATAACTCAAACTTACCATCATCCGTGGTTAGGCTGATGTGCAAACATTTGCACTAGCCCTTAATTTATTTGACTTCACTCTGTACTGTGTTTACATTCTTCTTCCATATGGCTGCAATGCCCCTGTCACTTAAACAATGATTTTCTTCCATACAATCAGATAGGTATACAGTTGTCTTCTTGAAACCTGTTAATTCTTTTGTGCAATCATTCTAAGTATGTTTTCAGGCTTCAATTTAACACTGTGATACTGCAGAAGACTGCCAATAGCTTTCTGGACTTACAGTTGTAATGGTTTTTGTATGGCAATATTCAAACATAATTTACTTTTGTTTCTCAATAATTCTGCTTAGGCAGTCTTGCTGGGATGTCGTAATTCTTTTCCCATGGTAATGTCGTACAACACAAATTTTTGGGCCCCTATCTGGGTTTGCCTCTACATATTAACAAAATATATCAATAAAATTATTTATCTTACCGCAATCAATGAAATATTTCACACAAAAGTAAGATTAACTGGCGATCAATGGCACAGGTGTAGATCGCTGTCGCCCAGATTGCAAAGGCATTAAGGTCACAACTGCTATGCGTCTGATCTTAAACTACTATGTTGAAATATTTTTCTCAAGTGGCAGCGTATTCTGGTAACGCATTAGTTTTATCCCCCCTCTCCTAAACTATCATTAACCAATCAAACGAGTCAAGCAAATTTGACTGTTCAAAAAAAGCGTCCCCTAAAATGTAATATCCGAAGATTTTCAAAATTGAGCATTCCTCAGTGTGTTTGTCAGTCCGTCTCAATTTTTAGTTTCTACAATATCTCGGTTATTATTGGGTCAATTTCAATTTTAAAAAGTGATTCTTAAACTGCCCTTTGGCCTCTATCACCCTATCTAGTTTTCATCTAACTCTTCTTCGTCATCGTTTTCATCTATGTACTTTTTCTCTATATTTATTCTGAACAAAATACTTTTCTATACGGCAAGATAATTTATTATAAGGGAATAGTATGGTATTTTAATAAACAATATTATCGCTATAATTCATCCATCCATTTTATTTACCCTCTATATAAGTTATCTAAGTTTCTCTCTCTCCCCTCTTTTCTGCACAAATTAGGTTTCAGTTTCAAAAGCATAAGTTAGCCTTGATTCTTTCCATTTTACCCCCCACTTTTTCCCCTCTCTCCCATTTCAAGACGAGGTAACAAGTTGTTTTTTTTTCTTTCTTCTGCCAACTTTTCCGGCTTTCGTCCTAAAATATTGGGAAGGGAAACACGAGCTGCGTGTTGTTGGGGGATGGGACTCAATACGCTTGTCTTTGAAGATTCAAATCTTGGGCCAATCGTGTACTGTTAGGCTAGTAAATGGTGCATAATTTCAAACATTTGGAGTTATTTATAGTTATAACCTCCACTAAATAATAGGGCGGGTGTGTATACGATTTGGGGAAGGGTACCCTTTTTGTCAAACTATTGTGTTAGAAAAGTCAAGTATTGTCCAATTCTAAGCAGACATTTGACCTTGCTCTTTGCAATTTTCAAATATAGTAGGAGTTGGCTTATAATTGTAAATTTCTTCTTTTCTGACGTTTGTTCATAAATATCAAGAGGGGTGGTATACGGGTGTCAGGGTGGGCGGTAAATGTTTACTTGCTGTACTAGGTTTTTGAAATCGGGGAAATTTGGGCGGGGAGGAACATGGAGCATTTTACTACAAATCTCCCCTGTTAAAAAGCCTGCATCGTCAGTGCAGCTTTCTCATCCGTGTTCAAATCCTGATCAAATTAACTCAACTAGGCTTTATGAGTATCCTGTGTTTCTGCAGATAGGTGCCTACTCAAGAAATCTGCACCCATGTTCTGCGAACCTGGAATATACTCAATGGTAAACAAGTAAGGTTGGATGAGCAAAGACCACCTTAACAAACGAGCATTACCATGTTTTGCCTGGGCCAGAAATACCAGTGGCTGATGATCGCTTTGCACCACGAATGGTCTACCATACAGATAGATCTGGAATTTCTTGATTGCCCAGACTAAAGCCAAACATTCTTTTTCAAAAGTTGAGTAGGTTTGTTCCGCTCTGTTTAACTTGCGACTGGCATAAGCAACTGGGTTCAATTCCCCATCCGGTGAAGAGGACCGTTGCAACAATGTGGCTCCCAAACCCACATTACTAGCGTCCGTTCTCACCATGAATTCTTGACTCAAATCAGGTAATTTCAATATAGGCTTACTGGTGAGTTTTTCCTTTAACTCATTATATGCCAACTCGCATTCTGCTGACCATTCTATTTTATCTGGTTTTCATTTACGAGTTAAATCCGTCAGAGGAGCACACACAGAGTTAAAATTTGTAATGTACTTTTGGTAAAACCCACAAAGTGAAACAAAGGATCGCACGTCCTTCTTAGTCTGTGGTCTAGGTGCTCTCTGCAATTTCTCCAGGTTCTTGGGGTCAGGGGTCATGCTACCCTGATGTACAATATGTACCAAGAATTCTAATTCCTTGCATCCAATACAACATTTTGTTGGTCTAGCAGTTAAATTTGCCTCTCTGAGTCTATCAAATAGCATATTCAAAGAGTTAACGTGTTCTTCAAATGTTTCCGTAGCAATGAGGATATCATCCATGAAGTTTGTAATGCATGGGTTTCTCAGGGGATCTAATAGTTTTCTCATCATTCTGGAAAACACACTCGGGGCATTCTTCAAACCAAATGGCAACATATTGAATTCATAGTGCCCTTCCGAGGTGCTAAACGCCAGATAAGGTTGAATCTCAGGTTTCACTGGAATCTGGTAATATCCCTTACTGAGATCTACTTTTGAGAAATATTTTGCCTTGTTCAATCTGGCAAATAGTTGGTTAGTATCAGGTAGTGGATCCACCTGACTTTCTATGACAGCATTCAGTTTCCTGTAATCTATGCATAGTCTATGTTTCCCAGAGGGTTTCCTCAACAATACCACACTGGAGCTATAAGGAGATTCAGTGTGAGAAATAATCCCTTTTTGTAACAGATAATCTATCTCCTCTTTTAAAGCTTTTTTCTTTTGCGAATGGGATAGTGTTGCGTGCATATTTTTGACGCACATATTACAAAAAATCGATATGGTTATTTAATATGGGAAAAATATAGACATGCATCCATCTGTGTATGAAAATGCTGTTTATTGTAAAAGCGAGATAATCCATGTTTGATTCACACTTTTGATTATAGGAGTAATCGGTCTGGATATCGATCCAGCGCAAGAATAGTACGCTTGCGTTTGTACTTAATTTTAGGGCCAGAAAATATATTAATTTGCTTATTGTGTTTATGGCCTGAATTCATATGTATTACATATTATTAGTACAAGTAGAATCAGTCCTATATTGTATATTTTGGATGGGTATGAGGGACTAGATTCTTGTTAGCGGAAGTATGAGTTGTCTTAACAAGTCGTGATGAGTTCCGATGTACTGCTAAGAATGGCGGGGTACGTTTTTCAAGAGCTGGTCCCTTCGTCAAGAAAAAATGTCTTACGAAGTGGTTTTTTTCTTCTGGAGGAGATAGTGTCTCTACGATAGTTTGTGTTAGAGACTCTCCTTATGTCAGTATATAGATGATTCGGACTCCAGGTAAACCCAGCTCGTATTTTTGATGATCTCTCGTCGGTTAGGCCTAGCTTGACTTTTGGGTGCTTCGATATGCTAGTGTCGTGTTTGGTATCGACGAAGATGACAGATTTTCCTGCAGCGGTTATGGCTACGTGAACTAACCTGATCACCATAGTGCTGCATGGAACCATTCATGAAATCCTTTATATATCCATTGTAAATTAACTTTGGCTGATATTCTTCCTATGAATGAGTGAACAACAACTCAGGAAGGTAGCCATGTTGGATTTCGGTCATCGTCTGTTTTGATCACTGCCAAGAGAACAGATTATTTATCTTATTATCGGACAGTGACAGAGAGATCTCAATCCTGCTAGAAACCCCCTTTTCGTGGTTTCATAAGATGATGTATCATGACATTGAACTTTGATGTACTACCCATTATTTCTGCATGTGTCATGACTTCAGATCTGCTATGTATACCTACAAATTGTTATGTCAACAAAGCCTGATGTACTCGTATGTCCCAGTGTGTACGTCTGAATAAATTGAGTAAACTAAGATTCCAGCAGTCTGCATTGGTGCCTTGTAGACACATGTGTATGAGTGATTATATTGGTCAGCACACGAACAGTACACCATTCGCGGTAATCACACTCTACACTACTACTTCATACATACACCATCCTGCGTCGGCTGAAGTGACCAAGTTTAGGGCCTGCTTCCCCTGGAGCCTTTGCCTTCCCTAACTCAGGACTAGGGTGAGTTACCCATTTACAGCTGGGTAGACTGGAGCATGCCTGATCTCAACAACACACCACTCTTCCTTACAGAGCAGACAGACTGATACTTTACAGTGGTGTACTACAGGTGTAGTAAGAAATAACGTCTTTACAGTGGCGAGCCAGATTCCTGGGTCCAGCTTACGCAGTTTTGTGTTGAGAATCACAGTTTACAGCTGAAAGAACATTTGTTTGAACACATCAACACCAGTAGGATGCTGTATCTAGGTCAGCACTTGTTGACAGTTTTTCGCTGTACAGACAGTATTACACAGGACAGTGGTATCAAGTGTAGAAAATATCTGGAGCAATATTGTTGACATTTCTCAATGTACAGAAGAATCGCAGTGTTGCTGAATAAAGTGCATAGTTCATCGTGGGATCTTCATATGCTCAACAGAGAAAAAATTGACAGTGTAATAGTTTAAACTTAAGTCTATTACTGAATAAAGTGGCAAGTTAGTATTATTTAAATAAACTGTGCCTACTTTACAACACTATACTGGCAACACATTCCATTCATGACATAAAATGATATTGTATGCTATATGCTATTTATGCTTACATGTTATTTGTTGTGTATTAAATTAGTTTATATTCTGTGTGACTAGAACAGGAAATACCGAGTAATATTGGTCTTGTTCTGGCGTTCGATAGGGAGCAATTTCTTAATTGAAATTTGCTTGCAACATAGTTTGCAAATATTTGGTTAGTTGTGACGACTGTTTCATATTTGTATTTGTAACATTTTTTGTGTTCCTTAGTTTTGTTTGATTTGTTTGTATAATTGTAGGTCTCATCTTTCCTTTCATTTCAGTTTTTTACACCCTTATGTTTATACACTGTAGCGTTATTTGTCTTGTTATCTTATGGCAGTTATCATCACAGGTTCTGTGATCATTTTTTTTCATTTCCCCTATTTAATTTAATTTGATCTCTGCAAATGTTTTCAGATTGTCTTTTCTTGTTTGTCATTTGTAATGTCTTTAGTTGACATATGACGTATAGTGGTATACACTGATAGTATAGTACAGATCAGTACTTTCTGATTGTTATTGGTAAAGGGAAATATTTTTTTCCACAGGTACTCAAGTGATCTTTGATTACAGTGAGGTATACAAGACCTTTGTAAGGCTTGTCCCCACAGTATTTGAGATACAATTATTGTTGTCCACAGGTACTCAAGTTATCATTGGTTATTGTAAACCATACAAGTTTGGACTAAGACTAAGTCTAAGGTATAGACTTGTCTCCCATTAACAAAGAGAGTAATTTATTTACTTTTTCAGGTTTCTGATTTAAGAAGACAATATGTCTACCTTAGATTATTTCATTACACTAGGAAAATCTTTTGATAAGACTGGAAAAGACTTAGAACAATGGGCTGTTGCTCAATATGACAAAGCATTAGCTGCAGAAGAGAAAAAAATTGCTGCTGCTGTTGAAGAAAAAAAAATTGCTGCTGAGGAAAAAAAAGCTGCGGCTGAGGAGAGAAGACTTCAAATAGAAGAAAAAAAAAGCTGCTGCAGAAGAAAGGAAAGCCTTAGCTGAAGAAAAAAGATTAGAAAAAGAAGCTGATACTGCTGCTGAACTTAAGAAATTGCAGATGCAAGTGGAGGAAAGGAGATTTGAGGCAGAACAGAAGAAATTAGAAGCTGCTGCAGAACAGAAAAAACTAGAAGTTGCTGCTGCTGCAGAACAAAAAAAATTAGAAGCGGCTGCAGCAGAAAAAACTAGAAGTTGCTGCTGCTGCAGAACAGAAAAAACTAGAAGTTGCTGCTGCTGCAGAACAGAAAAAACTAGAAGCTGCTGCAGAACAGAAAAAACTAGAAGTTGCTGCTGCTGCAGAACAGAAAAAAACTAGAAGCTGCTGCAGAACAGAAAAGATTAGATAGAGAAGCTGAAGAGAGAAAAGCAATAAGAGAACATGAGTTTGAATTAGAGAAATTAAAATTGACATGTATGAGTAATGTTAATCAGGCATCTGGTGGTAATGGTAAACCCTTTGTGTACAAGGTCAAAGTACCAGCGTTTAACCCTACCAGTGATGACATAACATTTTGGCTTTCTAGATTTGAACGGGCTTGTCGATCTCATAATGTTGACAAATCACAGTATGTGAATCAGTTGTCTGAAAATCTAAAAGGGGAGTCTCTGAGTAAGTTATATTTTGTTGAAGAGGCCGACAAAGACAATTATGATGCTGTTAGGGCAGCTTTGATAAAGAGATATCAGCTGTCTGAGGAAGGTTACCGTCTTTTGTTTAAAACAATGAGACCTGAGGTAGGTGTAGAATTCTCAGATTTCATCTCAAAAGCACGAATTACACTTTCACGATGGATTGAATTATCCAAAACAGAGAAAACATTTGATGGTCTTACAGATTTATTGCTAAGAGACAAGGTCATGTCTTCTGTAAATAAATCATTCCTAGAGTTCTTACATGAGCGTAAACCTAGTACAATAAAGCAAATGGAAGAATATTGTGACCAGTATGCCACGGCACACCCTGACATGATTCTTAGTAACTCTAACATTAAAGAGAGTATGCCAGTTGCTTCGGCAACAGAATATAATCAGAATTACTCACACAAATTCCAAGGAGCTAAAAATAAATTTGATAAAAAGGTTAATTGGAATAAGTATCAAAACCAAGATAACCACTCAAATCAGGGTTCTTCTTCGAAGAACTGGAATCGGGCTGATAGTCCTCGACACGCGAGGGGTACCCATAATGTTAGAAATTCTCGGAAAGGGAGTAGCTATAGGAACTACCCAAGTGCTTCATGGAGACAAAAGAAACAATATTACAGGGATACTCAATATAACGAGCATGATGATTATGATCATGAATATTATGATTCAAACCCAAATAGGGGTTATAACAGAGGCAATAATAATTATAGAGACAATTATAACCGAGGTAGATCACAACACAAAAGACATGGTAAATCTTATTACCAGGCTAACTCTGCACAACAGGAGTTCCACGACACCGATAATCAGAATAATGATAAAAAAGACTCCAATAGTGTAGCAAATTCCGCTTTCGATTTTGCTAGAGCATCTGAGTGTTCGCAATGCAAAACATTATTCGATCCAACCACAGTTTCTACTTTAAGCTGCGGTCACCCACTTCCCGCTCTCCATGCGTCAATTGCGCATAATGGAAGGGGTGCTCTTGTCTTTAATAGGGGCCTAATAGATGGTACTCCGGTATCAATTCTTTTCGACTCGGGGTGCACTACCATTGGAGTGAGGCAATCACTCGTAAATCCTTCTCGAGCTACGGGCAATATAGTCAAATGTGTAACATTTGGTGGCACATTGGAGAAGTACTCCACTGCCATTATCAATATTGCTACACCGTTCTTTACAGGAGAGGTGCAAGCATGTCTCTTGCCGAATCCGATCGCTGATCTTATCATCGGTCGCATTCATGGAGTGAAAGAATGCACTCCACAGCAAATCTCTAATTGGGAAAATGTTAATATGCAATCTGCTAATGCAGTAATCACTAGGGCTCAAGCTCTCAATATGCCACAATCTTCACATTCTGAAGATAATGATGCGCAGATCCAAGATGATCCCTTGGAGATTTCACACGATTCCTTTATTAAACAGCAGGAAGATGATCCTACTCTAAAGAAATTCTTTACTCTGGCAACAAAAGGTGATCCGAATAAGGATACAAATCGTAAATCTTGGATTACGATGAAGAATGGCGTACTTGTACGTATGGTACAAGACTCCGCTAAGTCCATTCATTCTCAAATCCTTGTGCCTAAAAATATGAGAGTTAAAATTTTTACAGCACGCTCATGATTCGCAGTGTGCTGGACATATGGGTTTTTCCCGTACTAAAGCTAGAGTTCTTCAATCTTTCTTTTGGCCTGCTGTGAATAAGGACATACGAATCTATTGTCGATCTTGTAAAGTATGTCAAGAGATTAAATCCAGAGGTCCACGCCATGATGCACCTATTCAGGCTGCAGACATTCCCATTCGGCCATTTCAAAAAATGGCGATAGACATCATTGGTCCATTTAAGATAAAGTCTGCTAGAGGACACCAATTTATTCTGACGTGTGTTGATATGTGCACACGTTGGCCGGAGGCTGTTCCTCTAAAGAGCATAACTACTGCTGATGTCGCAGATGCTCTTTGGTTAATATTTTCTCGTCTGGGGTTTCCAGCAGAAATATTATCCGACCATGGTACCCAACTTATATCGGATACCATGTCTCAAGTAATGTCGACTCTGAAGATAGAGAGATCGCTGAGTAGTATTTATCATCCTATGTCCAATGGGATGGTGGAACGTTTGAATAGAACTCTGAAAAAACCTACTAGGTAAGATAACAGAAGATCATCCTCAGGATTGGGATAGGGTTTTACCCGCGGCTCTCTTTGCATATAGAGAGGTCGCCAACGAACATACAGGATTTTCTCCCTTTGAACTTGTCTTTGGCGCGAAACCGCGAGGTCCTATGTCCTTACTTCATGATCTTATAACTGCTGATAATATTGTCGATGACACAAAATCCTCTTATGAATATGTCATCGCACTTAGACACAAGATTATTGAAGCATGCAAATTGGCAACTGCTTCTTCTGAATTTGCGAAACAGAAGGCAAGGGAATTTGCCAATAAAAAGAGATGTTTGCGTCAACTTTGTCCAGGTGACAAAGCATTTGTCTTGCTACCTTGTAGGGAAAATAGACTTCTCATTTCTTGGAAAGGTCCGTACGATATAATATCAAAGGTTTCCGATGTTGACTATATCGTCGATATTGACGGGAAGCGTAAAACCTTCCACATCAACATGCTCACGGAATTCCATGAACGTCCTGATTATTTACAACCTGTTTTCCAGGCAACGGACGATTTTCCAGTCCAACATGGACAGTACTCATCTCTGTCAGTAATACAGGATGAGGAAACGAGTTTCTCGGATGTAAATTTACCTTTTCCAATGATTCCTCTTCACTCTAATGAATCATGGAAAGATGTTGCAATTTCTCCAGAATTATCTCCAGGAGAGCAGAAACAAGTTTCTACTATGTTAGAACAATTTCAGGATGTCCTTACTGACATTCCTGGTCAAACGGATGTCATTCAACATGACATTATTCTTACTGACCATAGTCCTATAAGAGTCAGACCGTATCCTATCCCGATACATTTCCAAGCACAGGTAGAGAAAGAGTTAGATGAGATGATAGAGTTAAAAATTATTGAACCATCCACATCAGCATATTCTTCGCCGATGGTTATAGTACGGAAAAAAGACAATAACATACGTCTTTGCGTGGATTATCGCAAATTGAATCAAGTGACTAAATTCGATGCTGAACCTATGCCTTTACTAGAAGAGCTACTTACGAGACTATCGAATTCTCACTTCTTTACTAAACTCGATTTGTCTAAGGGATATTGGCAAGTTCCACTATCCGAACACGCCAAACCGTTTACTGCTTTTTCGACGCCTAGGGGTCTATTCCAATGGAATTTCATGCCTTTCGGTCTTATGAACGCCCCTGCTACATTTGTACGCATGATGCGTCGAATCCTATCTCATCGCTCAGATGTCATTGCGTATCTTGATGACATCTGTCTTTTCAGTGATACTTGGAACGATCACTATAATGGTATAAATGAACTATTGTCTATCTTACGCGAGCATAACCTGACAGCGAAACCATCGAAAGCATGTATTGGTTTTAGCGAAATATCTTTCTTAGGACACCGTGTTGGTCATGGGTTCCTAAAAACAGAAGACCATAATACAAGTAAGATACTTAACATTTCTATTCCTAAGACTAAAAAGCAAGTACGAAGTCTCTTAGGTCTAATACAATTTTATGGACGATTCATACCGAATCTGTCCTCCATTATGTCACCTCTTTCTTCCTTGCTAAAGAAAGGGTCTCCTAATGTAGTCCATTGGACTCAAGAATGTCAATCCTCTTTGGATAAGGTTAAAACTATGTTTTCTACTTCACCTATCCTAGTATTACCTTCTAAGGATAAGACATTTATTCTTCGTAGTGACGCTTCATCCACCGGGATTGGAGCTGCACTAATGCAAGAGTACTCTGGAACTCTGCATCCTGTGATGTATATTTCTCGGAAATTAAATGCCGCAGAGAAGAATTACTCGGTCCTAGACCGTGAATTATTGGCTATGGTTTGGTCAATCCTTAAACTACAAAGATTTCTTCTGGGCGCGCATTTCATTGTGGAAACTGACCAGAAAGCTCTTACGGCTATTCAGAGTAAAAATCTGAAGAGCGCGAGATCAACGCGATACGCGATTGCTCTACAGCCATTTCATTTTTCGGTGCGAGCTATCCGTGGGTCAGAAAATGTGATGGCAGATATTTTGTCTAGATGCCCACATGATTCATAACTGTTATACAGCTTTGATACAATTGTTTCTATGTTGAAATGTGTACACATATGTAATATATCATATATTGATTGTAACACTACTTAGCGGTTCATGGATATTTATTCACCGCTGATTTTTTCAATGTTTTTCGTCTTTGATGATCATGATGTTAAGATATCTTAGATGGAATTTATGTATAAACTAATGTGGAAATTGTGTCATTGCTAATATTGTAGTATGCGTTGGTGACACCTCTCTGGAAATATTAATACTTAGAGAAGTGCTTTCTCTAAGGTCATAAAACTTATGCTTATCATCTGCGCATTGTTATTGGTGCGTTGTGAGCCTATTGTATGTTGCTCCTAGATGTATTTCAAAAAAAAAATGTACCATTTTTTTTTTTCCCGAGGGGTGTGGTAATCTGTTGCGTGCATATTTTTGACGCACATATTACAAAAAAATCGATATGGTTATTTAATATGGGAAAAATATAGACATGCATCCATCTGTGTATGAAAATGCTGTTTATTGTAAAAGCGAGATAATCCATGTTTGATTCACACTTTTGATTATAGGAGTAATCGGTCTGGATATCGATCCAGCGCAAGAATAGTACGCTTGCGTTTGTACTTAATTTTAGGGCCAGAAAATATATTAATTTGCTTATTGTGTTTATGGCCTGAATTCATATGTATTACATATTATTAGTACAAGTAGAATCAGTCCTATATTGTATATTTTGGATGGGTATGAGGGACTAGATTCTTGTTAGCGGAAGTATGAGTTGTCTTAACAAGTCGTGATGAGTTCCGATGTACTGCTAAGAATGGCGGGGTACGTTTTTCAAGAGCTGGTCCCTTCGTCAAGAAAAAATGTCTTACGAAGTGGTTTTTTCTTCTGGAGGAGATAGTGTCTCTACGATAGTTTGTGTTAGAGACTCTCCTTATGTCAGTATATAGATGATTCGGACTCCAGGTAAACCCAGCTCGTATTTTTGATGATCTCTCGTCGGTTAGGCCTAGCTTGACTTTTGGGTGCTTCGATATGCTAGTGTCGTGTTTTGTATCGACGAAGATGACAGATTTTCCTGCAGCGGTTATGGCTACGTGAACTAACCTGATCACCGTAGTGCTGCATGGAACCATTCATGAAATCCTTTATATATCCATTGTAAATTAACTTTGGCTGATATTCTTCCTATGAATGAGTGAACGACAACTCAGGAAGGTAGCCATGTTGGATTTCGGTCATCGTCTGTTTTGATCACTGCCAAGAGAACAGATTATTTATCTTATTATCGGACAGTGACAGAGAGATCTCAATCCTGCTAGAAACCCCCTTTTCGTGGTTTCATAAGATGATGTATCATGACATTGAACTTTGATGTACTACCCATTATTTCTGCATGTGTCATGACTTCAGATCTGCTATGTATACCTACAAATTGTTATGTCAACAAAGCCTGATGTACTCGTATGTCCCAGTGTGTACGTCTGAATAAATTGAGTAAACTAAGATTCCAGCAGTCTGCATTGGTGCCTTGTAGACACATGTGTATGAGTGATTATATTGGTCAGCACACGAACAGTACACCATTCGCGGTAATCACACTCTACACTACTACTTCATACATACACCATCCTGCGTCGGCTGAAGTGACCAAGTTTAGGGCCTGCTTCCCCTGGAGCCTTTGCCTTCCCTAACTCAGGACTAGGGTGAGTTACCCATTTACAGCTGGGTAGACTGGAGCATGCCTGATCTCAACAACACACCACTCTTCCTTACAGAGCAGACAGACTGATACTTTACAGTGGTGTACTACAGGTGTAGTAAGAAATAACGTCTTTACAGATATTTCCAACTGATGTTCATGAGTTTTCTAAGACATTTGTTCTCGAATGTATTCAGCTTGTTCTCCAATGATTTTGTTATTTTCCAACTCTCACAGCCATATGTTAACACTGAGATAACATTTGAATTAAACAGACGAAGCTTGGTATGTATATTCAATGATCGTAATTTCCAAATGTTAGATAATCTATTGAAGGCGCTAGCTGCCAAAGCAATTCTAGTATGGATTTCTCTTGTTGTGTCACCATCCTGAGTCATTTTACTGCCTAAATAATTGAAACTTTCAACTTTCTGTAGTTTTTCCCCGTTCAAGATGATATCAAAGGTCTCGTTAGAAAAGTTCATAGCTTTAGTTTTAGAGGCATTTATTTAGAGACCAATTTTAACCGAGAGATGACACAAATTATTTATTGCTTCTTGGGATTGTCTTGGTGTTGAACTTAAGAATGCTACATCATCTGCGAAATCCAGGCCCCCCAGGAATTTTCCATTTGTCCATTTTATACCCAATTGTTCATTGTGGGTATAGTTTCTCATAACCCAATCAATAGCTATTCCAAAAAGTAGTGGTGACATAATACAGCCTTGTTTCACCCCTGTTTCTACTGTCAACCATTCTGTATTCCCTTTATTTGTTCTAACACAACATCTTGCATTGTCATATAGCGCTTTGATTATATTCACATATTTTGTTGGAAAACCATCGATTGTAAGTATCTTCCACAATGATGGGCGGTGTAGACTCTCAAAGGCTTTTTGAAAATCGACGAAGGTGATAATAAGTGGCGATTGCCTTTCCACTGATTCTTCTATAATTGTTCTTAGTGTGAATATTTGATCAATACATGATCGTTTCGGCCTGAAACCCGCTTGTTCTTCTCTGATCTTTTCGTCAGCATGCAATTTAAGGCTTTCTAACATCATGCAACATAATAATTTTCCAGGTACTGATAATAGAGATATACCACGCCAGTTATTACAGTCTGATAGATCACCTTTCTTCGGTAACTTTACAATAATACTGTCTTTCCATTTTTGTGGTGGTTGTTCTTCTCTCCATACTTCATTTATAATATCTAAAATTCTCAAGAGGTTGTTGTCATTAACTGCTTTAATCATTTCCCCTGAAATTTCGTCAACTCCAGCAGCTTTAAAATTTTTTAATCTTTTAACGGCTTGTTTGATCTCGTCCAGCGTGAATTCATCGCAAGTTATTGGCAAAGTGGTTGGGGCTAGTAATTTCATGTCATATTCCAACAAGTTTGTGTGCCCCGGTCTATCTGTTAATACATCTGTATGATTTTCCAGAACCTGTTGAATCTTCTCCCTCTGCCCTTTTGTCAAATGGTTACTGATCTTTACCTGTGCAGGGGTTTCACAAGGTTTTAGGAGATATTCATAAGAGGTGAGAGGTTCATTCTTTATCTCAGTGGCTATGGCCAAGGTCATTAAATGTGCCCCTTCCAGGTTTTCTCTATCAAGATATTTCTTAAGAAGGTTCACGTGAAAGACTTTTTCCTTTCCTTTCTTATCTATCTTGTAGTTAGTTCTAGATACCTTTTCTAAAACTGTGTATGGACCTTGCCATCCAATTTGAAGTTTGTTGCTGCTGCAGCATAATAGAAGAAGCACCTTCTTCCCCACAGCAAGCTCCCTATCCTTCGCTTTCTTATTGTAATATGCAGCTTGTTTCTTCCTTGTTTGTCTTAGGTTATCATTTGCGAGTTTCCAGCCAGTTTTTAAGCGAGTGGTCAGCTCGTTCACATACTGATATGATGAGGTTACAGTCTCTTCTGCCTTCTCATCTGTCCACGTCCTCAATAAGGCTTCCAATGGACATTTGATTGGCCTTGTTATTTGGCCGGCCTATTATTCATGTAATTGGAAGTAATGTGGTGGTGACTTTTCCCACACCAACCGTCCGCTACCAATTTTTTTCTTTTGGGGTTTCCCCCACAGTTTCAGTTTCAAATTGAGGGGACTTCCCTCTCTTTTATTTTCGTCCATTTCCCAGAATTCCGACCAAGGGATTGTTGGGTGGGACTGGGTTGAGGTTACTTTTTGTATCCTACTCATAGTGGTCATTCTAACTGATTTATTAGAAGACTGGGTGTGAAAAGGGGTTTTCCTATCCACGATGTCTACCTTATTATATTTTTTTTTCCTTTTATTTTCAGGCCTGTTTTCAGCGTAGTGCTTTTGTAGGTCCTGATGATTTTCCCAACGTGTGGGCGTTCCCTTGTTGCATTGGTCACAGGCCTCCACAAATTCTGCAACATCTGCAGCTACGCCTGGCCAATAGAATTTCATAGATACTCTTTGACCTGTAGTACCTATTTTCTCATGTCCACCATCTGATGCAACATGTGATCTTTTTATCACTTTCTCCCTATATGAAGTTGGAAGAACTAGCTGTCCATGACCAGTGGATCCAGTTCCAGCCTTCCTATACATTAATTTGTTCTTCATATAAAAATCTCCTTTGTTTGGAGGGGTATGGCATTTTGGGAGTTTCCTAAAACACGGCTTTAGTGACCTATCTTCAGCCTGTGCCTTCCTCATCTCCTCTGGATGAGTATTTATTGGGTTATCTTCCTCCTTCCTTGATTGTGACCTGGTCTGTACTGTGGCCATGATTACTGGTCTTTTGGGATTTCCCAAAAACACATATCTACACCCCAATATCAGGGGGTAGATTGGTTTGTTTATCACTGCTGCTCTAATCACTCCTTCCACATAGCGAGTTTTCACATTGATTCTTGCAATGGGAAGTGTCATGGTTGCTACTTCCTTGGTTGCCGCCTGTATTTCCACTGTTTCTGTGGTATATTGGTCAGGGTGCACCAGGTGAGAACTCATGACTGAGTCAAAATCCAATCCAGTATCATAAAGGCACTTAATAGTGACCCCATTGCATACTACCTCTTCACATACAGGGGGATGATAAGGTTCCTGCTGTCCAGTAGGCTTTTCCTTTTGTCCCTTGTTTCCTGTTTTAAGGCATGCAGCGTGGAACGGAGGGTTATTTTTCTTCCTATAGTCTTTTGTATTATGGTTATTTAACAGACAAATTTTACAGTATTTACCTTTTGGTCTGTAGGGTTTCCTTTCATTGAATTGCGGGTTTCTATTTCTAGGGTCAAATCTTGGCCTATCATAGTTTGGTTTACCTCTGTTACCTTGATCTCTACTGTCAAATTTATTCTGGTGTTGGCAGGGGAAAGGGGGGGGAGGGGGGGGGGGCTTTATTATTTTCTTCTTGTTTTCTTTTTGCTCCAGCTACTTCTGACTGGGCTGCCTGATACCTTTCAGCAACATTGAGCACCTCACCCAACCTCTCTGCACCTTGTTCCGTGAGAAATTTTCTCAGGTCTGGAGCCATGGACTCTCTCAATTGCTCTATCATGATCATTTCCTTAAGATCTTGGGTTTTCCCCAAAGCAGTCCATTTCTCCAAGTAGGTTTCCAACCGGGCAGAGAATTGGTGGTAGGTCTCCCCAGACAGTAGTTTCGCATTTCTAAATCTCTTCCTGTAAAATTCCCCATTCTTCTCATACCTAATTAAAAGAGCCTGTTTTAAACTGTCATAGTCTTCCTGATCCTCTCTGCTCAACTTTGAGAATACTTCGTAAGATGTTCCCCTAAGTCCTTGGGATAATTTCAAACTCCATTTTTCCCTCTCCAAACCATAATTAGTAGCTAGTCTTTCGTGTCTACTGAGATAGGACTCAATCTCATCGTCCTTCTCCACAAAAGGATCTAAATGGAAGTTCATGGCTAAATTTGAGGCTCCCTGACTGGCACTAGCATCAGAGGTAGATGGGCTGTTACCATTTTCTGGAGCATGGCCTTGAAGTTCCAGTTCTTTTAGTCTTACTTCATGCTCCCTTTGCAATCTTTTGTCCTCTGCCTCCCATTGCAATCTTTTTTCTTCTGCCTCTCTTTGCAATCTTTTTTCTTCTGCCTCCCTTTGCAATCTTTTTTCTTCTGCCTCCACTTTCTTTTCCTCTAACTGTAACCTTTTGATTTCAGCCTCTCTATCAACCTCTAATTTCTTAGCCTCCCTATCAGCCTCTAATTGTAATCTTTTAGTTTCCTGTTCAGCCTCTAATTGGAATCTTTTAATTTCCTTTTCAGCCTCTAATTGGAACCTTTTCTCTTCAGCTAATCTCCTATCTTCCCTCTCAATAAATTTGTCACATTCTGAAGTCACATACTGAATCAGAACTTGCCCCTCCATACCCATTTCCTTTGCAGTCTGCACAGCAGCAGATCTAAACTTGGCCAAGTCTGCCATCTGTTCTGTCATATACTTTATAAATCTTAATATATTAACTAACAAGTATGATAAAATTATCATAGGCAATGACAACTCATTCAAATCTCCACAAATAATTTCTTTTTGTTATTTTAACAATGGGGATTCCCTGGGTCTAATTAACAATACTAATGATAATAATCCCCAGACGGGACCCCAATATATGTGGCGTGTGTGCCGGAGAGGTTATAGATGTTACCAAGCTACGTGTACTCGGAGTGAGGTCAAGCTATGTAAGTCCCTGAGTCTAATTGTTGATGCTGATGTATTCTCAGGGTACCTATCCGCTACCTCTGTAAGATCTCACTCCGGGAAATATTTTATGATATGGTTATGTGTTTTATATGGCTACATGTCTAGGGTAATGCAAGTATAGTGATAAGTGCATAACACAAACACAACTGTAACTCAATGAAATTGAATTAATAAAGACTTGGGTTAAGTTTAGATAATTATTTTACAATTTTAATTTCCTGTCCCCTCAAATCTTTTTGGGGCAGGAATGGTTAAAAATGAAGAGAACTTTATTTACATATAATAAATAAATAAGTAGGAATCTTTGTCCATATCTTGATAATAAACAAATGTCACTGCAGGTGTTTAACACAAAATGAGGTAGTACTGTCTAAAAGGGAAAGTCAATGGTGGGAAGGACTATTTTTGTCATCATGCCCACGAATAAGATAGTACACATGTGAAAATTTTTAATTGAATAAGTTCTCAGAGCCCACATAAGGGGACTTCACCTGATGTTTCTAGTTGACGTAGGTTTCAGTAGATAATATACATTTCAGCATAAGGTCTTTCTTTGGCCATAAAATGCAGCATACAGTTTGTTGAGGCTTTCTCTTCCTCTAATTCTGTCTTCAATAGGTTTTCCTGTTTCCAGCTGGTAACAGGCAACATAACCCTCAAACAGAAGGACGTTCCTCTACTTTTATATGCTGGCTAATAATATTTCCACAATTACTCAAACATTTGCACTAGCCCTTAATTTATTTGACTTCACTCTGTACTGTGTTTACATTCTTCTTCCATATGGTTGCAATGCCCCTGTCACTTAAACAATGATTTTCTTCCATACAATCAGATAGGTATACAGTTGTCTTCTTGAAACCTGTTAATTCTTTTGTGCAATCATTCTAAGTATGTTTTCAGGCTTCAATTTAACACTGTGATACTGCAGAAGACTGCCAATAGCTTTCTGGACTTACAGTCGTAATGGTTTTTGTATGGCAATATTCAAACATAATTTACTTTTGTTTCTCAATAATTCTGCTTAGGCATGCTTGCTGGGATGTCGTAATTCTTTTACCATGGCAATGTCGTACAACACAAATTTTTGGGCCCCTATCTGGGTTTGCCTCTACATATTAACAAAATATATCAATAAAATTATTTATCTTACCGCAATTATTGGGTCGATTTCAATTTTTTAATGTGATTCTTAAACTGCCCTTTGGCCTCTATCACCCTATCTAGTTTTCATCTAACTCTTCTTCATCATCGTTTTCATCTATGTACTTTTTCTCTATATTTATTCTGAACAAAATACTTTTCTATATTGCAAGATAATTTATTATAAGGGAATAGTATGGTTTTTTAATAAACAATATTATCGCTATAATTCATCCATCCATTTTATTTACCCTCTATATAAGTTATCTAAGTTTCTCTCCCCTCTTTTCTGCACAAATTAGGTTTCAGTTTCAAAAGCATAAGTTAGCCTTGATTCTTTCCATTTTACCCCCCACTTTTTCCCCTCTCTCCCGTTTCAAGACGAGGTAACAAGTTGTTTTTTTTTCTTTCTTCTGCCAACTTTTCCGGCTTTCGTCATAAAATATTGAGAAGGGAAACGCGAGCTGCGTGTTGTTGGGGGATGGGACTCAATACGCTTGTCTTTGAAGATTCAAATCTTGGGCCAATTGTGGACTGTTAGGCTAGTAAATGGTGCACAATTTCAAACATTTGGAGTTATTTATAGTTACAACCTCCACTAAATAATAGGGCGGGTGTGTATACAATTTGGGGAAGGGTACCCTTTTTGTCAAACTATTGTGTTAGAAAAGTCAAGTATTGTCCAATTCTAAGCAGACATTTGACCTTGCTCTTGGCAATTTTCAAATATAGTAGGAGTTGGCTTATAATTGTAAATTTCTTCTTTTCTGATGTTCGTTCCTAAATATCAAGAGGGGTGGTATACGGGTGTCAGGGTGGGTGGTAAATGTTTACTTGCAGTACTAGGTTTTTGAAATCGGGGAAATTTAGGTGGGGAGGAACATGGAGCATTTTACTACAAACATCAACAACTCCTAAACCTGAAACATCTTAAATTACTAAATAATGACCCACCTGATGCAACATCATAATGAGATAGGACAACCAACAACACCTCACTATCAGCCTAGGGCTGAAAAGATAAGTTTTCTGTTGAAAAGGGAGCCCACCATATCAATGTTAGCACAAAAGCCACTAGCCAGTAGATGATGAAAACACTTGAATTGTAAGAATTATAGCAAATACAGCATACACACAATTCTCATCATCACTTCCATAATTAATCATCAGTTTCAATTCATTTTATTAAACCAATTGGGTGTATATATTGTACCCCATTACTTGTTCATTCTGTTAGAAGTTACATATTGTCTGATGTTTATCTTCTTCTAGAAGGGAGGGGGGCTCGTAAAATATACTATATCATAATCCCAGTAATAATTAAGGATAATACTAATAGATAACTGAAGAGGGAACTATGGTAGCGAGAGACCAAATATCTCCTAACAAACTTTTCCAGGCCCTGTTCTAGTTAGAAAATGTTACACTCTTGTCTTCTCCCCCTGTCAGAAGTAACCCCTTGCACAATGATTATGCCAGGTGGGCAAGAAGCAAATAACTGTCAATGTAATTCCCGTGTTGGGCTGACACTTATATGGTGATGCTGGAGTGTCCTATCCAGATTGCAAGCTTGGGCACAGTTATTTGGAGATCAAACTGTTGCCCATGCAGCATGTTCCCCCTCTCCATGCAACTGATAGATCTAAAGGAACAGCTGTAGTCAATACTGTACAGTTTGGTACCAGCCACATCACACTGAGATAGCAGAGTATTTAACCTTTGCCCTTAACCCTTTCAGCACCAGTATGACGTACGCCATACAGCATAAATATTGACAATTTTTGTCGCTGTGCCATACCGCGTACGTCACGGAAGTAGTGCGATACCTCATTCCCATTCACCTATATGACGTATGGCATACGTCCTATTTTAAAAGCACCAGAACTCTTCTGTTTACAACCATATCGGCAATTGCTAGGCATAATCAGATTCAGCATTAAAAAATCTGGCCAATAAGCTGGAAACGAACAAAATACTTTACTGCTAGCGAATACAGTAGAACTGATAAGTGATTTTACCAAAGCAAAAGTTGACAAACATGGACGCTGCCGTACCGCTGAACCATACACATCTTGTGGAAAAAGAGCATGAAAATTCTTGTTTGAGTTGAATTTATTCAACTTGAATGATTCTGACAACTCTTTTTACTGAGATTCTGGTAATCTTTACCTTTTATGTCGTCGAGTATGTTTAATATGTGTATTTTCATACCATTTAGAGTTAAGGTTGAGGTTAGGTTTACCCTAATTCTAATGCTGACTCAATACACATATTATACATACTCGACAGCACTAAATGTAAAGATTACCCAGATTCAGGGTCAGAGTTTGTGTGCTCTGGTTCAGAATATACTTTTAATGGGTTTCCTTTTACGATAAACTGTTTACAGTCAAATTAAAAATATGACCCCTTAAATTACAATTATCCTGTTGGTCAGGGGAACGAACTAAGCCGAAAATGGTGTTGTCATTTGGAATGAAAAACCCGTCGTTGTGAAGGGGTTAAAGTTTTTCACATTGAGCAGTTAAAGATTTCTGTGACTTAAAAAAACAAAAATAGCATTTCACCATTATTTGAACCTTGTAAAAAATGTTTGCTTTTAAAGCAGCTTTAGTTTCTTTTTTTTTTTTTTAAATAATATCCTTGCTGCAAGACATCTTGACATGATTCCCATAACTAAATTTAACATGAATTTTCTAAAAATATACCATAATTTATCCACTCGTGACATTCAGAAAAATTTGACAACATTCCTTAGGAGACAAAGTGAATCCATGCCGACATTAACTCATTCATTCCAGAGTTATTTTGCACGCTGTGCCAGACTTTTTTTGTGGGCAGAATTTTATAGAGTGAAATGTTCATCTTTCAGTCTAAATTTGTTTGTGAATTTTCCTTTGAACATGTACTTATTATATACCAAACTGTAGGGAAATGGATAGAGAATTCAATTATATAATGTCTGTGGTAGTATTAACACAAGTATGTTCGGTATAATTTAATCATTTTGCATGTAAAATTGAAAAACGCTAAAAAGTTGACTGTAGAATACGATCTTACCAAAGACAAATTACTGTCGTAGACAATAAAACTTTCTTTTTAGTCTTCAAACGTCAAGTTAATCCATATACAAAGTAAAAAAAACATGCTTATGGCCAAAATTAGTAGATTTAGTGTTATTCGCACCAGTTTGTCCGTGGTTCTTTGTAAGAAAAAAATAAATTATGCAATCGTGCATTACGTAATTTTCAAACAAATAAATAAGAATAATGTCATATAAATACTTTTTTACTCTTGTTTAATGTTTTAATAGTATCCCTAGCTTCATCTTCTACCAAGAACTAGTGATTAGATGTTACGGTAGGTCTAGTTTTGTTGCTTTTTGATCGGCCAGAATATGACTACGCCCACTCATCAACTAAATCTATTGTGTCTAGCTTTTCTGCATATATTCCGTATTTTGACAACAAACTGTGACTACCAAACAATCATCATCAATGTCAGCAATGTTTCAAAGTAGTTTGACACAATTATTTGCTTAGGAGACTTAGAAAATGTAAATATAAAGCGTGACATATTTCTCTAGCAAAAACAACGAAAAACGTAAACACGCGAATCTTCACAAAAATTGTGATAATAACATCAAAACACGCACATGTGCTGATTAACTAAAGTCAAATTAGTTGTTTAAATAGTAGCGGAAGTCATTCTACGAGTTTTAATATATGAACTGCATTAAGCGGACGATTTTTAGGGTTTATTCGTGATAAACTAAAAACCACGCTCTGAGCGTTGCTGGGGCACGGCGTGTTGAATTTTGCAACGCTCAGAGCATTGCTGTGGAGTCAAAGAGTTAATGTAAACACTTGTTTATAAAAAAAATTATGAAAATAATGAAGGAAATTAACTATTTATTTTACTAATGAAAATTGAAGATATAGAATGAAATGTGTTGCTGCCATAATGGCTACGTAACCCAGTTTTAAATTTTGATTCAGCTATATTTCTTTTATAGAACTACAAAATTTAAGACATCTAATAACTGACTGCTTAGTTATTTATTTCTATCTAAATCCCATATAATTTCAGATGTGCCATACCAAGCCCAGGGCATCAACATCAAGGAAAGATTATGCAAGAATAATTATACCAGTTTTGCGTTGTTGACAAATGAAAATTATGATGAGTCTGAGACAACTGGAAGTGATGTAGCTGTGCATCCCGTTACTAGTCATGACAGATCAGCTATCATTGATGAAACCCTGAATCATTTTACTGTCACAATTCAAAATAAAAGTGGGTCAGATGACATCAGAAAGAAAAGTGGTGAGGTTGATGGGGTTGATATGAGTTGTGGATTTGTGAACGACATGCAGAGTAAAGAAATACAGAACTTTTATGAACATGATGTTTGTGGTGTAATGCTACGACAATGTTCTGCTCCAATAAAACTACAAAGATTACATACTGGGGAGAAGCCTTACAAGTATGATGTTTGTAGAGTAGAGCTTACACAGTCTTCTAATCTCAAGAAACACAAAATTAAACATACTGGAAAGAAACCTTACAAGTGTGATTTTTGTGGAGTAGGGTATACTCAGTCTTCTGGTCTGAAACAACACAAAAGAAAACATACTGGAGAGAAGAAGCCTTACAAGTGTGATGTTTGTGGAGCAGAGTTTACATGGTTTTCTAACCTGAATGAACACAAAAGAATACATGTGGGAGAGAAGCATTACAAGTGTGATGTTTGTGGAGTAGGGTTTACTAAGTCTTCTGGTCTGAAACAACACAAAAGAATACATATTGGAGAGAAGCATTATAAGTGTGATGTTTGTGGAGTAGAGTTTAAACGGTCTTCTAACCTGAATGAACACAAAAGAATACATACTAGAGAGAAGCTTTACAAGTGTGACATTTGTGGAGTATGGTTTAAACATTCTTCTAGTCTTAAGAGACACAAACAAATACATACCGGAGAGAAGCCTTACAAATGTGATTTTTGTGGAGTAGGGTTTACACATTCTACTGGTTTGAAAGAACACAGAAGAATACATACTGGAGAAAAGCCTTACAAGTGTGATGTTTGTGGAGAAGAGTTTACATGGTCTTCTAGCCTGAAGAAACACAAAAGAATACATACTGGAGAGAAGCCTTACAGATGTGATGTTTGTGGAGTAGAGTTTGCAAAGTTTTTTACCCTGAAGGAGCACAAAAGAATACATACTGGAGAGAAGCCTTACAAATGTGATGTTTGTAGATTAGAGTTTACACATTCTTCTTATCTGAGAGCACATAAAATAACACATACTGGAGAGAAGCCTTACAAGTGTGATGTTTGTGGACTAGGGTTTACTCAGTCTTCTGGTCAAATACGACACAAAAGAATACATACTGGAGAGAAGCCTTACAAGTGTGATGTTTGTGGAGTAGGGTTTACTCAGTCTGCTGGTCTGAAACAACACAAAGTAATACATACTGGAGAGAAGCCTTACAAGTGTGTTGTTTGTGGAGTAGAGTTCACACGGTCTTCTAACCTGAACGAACACAAAAGAATACATACTAGAGAGAAGCTTTACACGTGTGACATTTGTGGAGTAGATTTTAAACATTCTTCTAGTCTTAAGAGACACAATCAAATACAAGTACATGCCGGAGAGAAGTCTTACAAATGTGATGTTTGTGGAGTAGGGTTTACACAATCTTCTAGTCTGAAAGAACACAAAAGAATACATACTGGAGAAAAGCCTTACAAGTGTGATGTTTGTGGTGTAATGTTTAAACAATCTTCTAATCTCAAGAAACACATAATAAAACATACTTGAGAGAAGCCTTAAAAATGTGATGTTGTGGAGTAGAGTTTGCATGGTTTTCTAACCTGAAGCAACATATAAGAATACATACTGGAGAGAAGCCTTACAAGTGTGGTGTTTATGGAGTAGAGTTTACACAATCTTTTAACCAGAAGGAACACAACAGAATAAATACCTGAGAGATATCTTACATATGTGATGTTTGTGGAGTAGGGTTTGCATGGTGTTTTAGTTGAAAGAATACACAAAAAAAGATGTACTGGAGAGAAGCATTACCAGTGTATCATTTGTTGTGTGAGGTTTGATTGGTTTTCTTATCTGAAAAGACACTATAAATAGCATTCACGCAAGAAAGTTTTTTAGTGCAATATGTGTGATGTAAGGTTTACAAAATTTGCTAATGTGAAATGGCATAGTAAAGTACATACTGGAGAGAAGCCTTTCAAGTGTGGTGTTTGTGGTATAAGGGTTTACTGATTGTGCATGTTTCAGTATACACACAAAAATACGTACAGAAGAGAAGCCTAACAAATGTGTTCATTATGATTTAAGGATTAACATGTGTGATACATGTGTTGTGTAGGTTACATAGTCTGTTAGTTTTGAAGTGCAGAAAAAAAACACTGAAGAATATACTTACATGGTTGTATTCACTGAAATACTTTGTTCACATCACTTGTTAGAATCAAGATTAAAACTGTCCAACAAGTTGATATTCACATGATATTTATTTTGTTAAAATTTGTAAATCAGTGTAATTTGTTAAAATTTATTACTTCTGTGAATAACCTTTATCTAAACCAACATGTCCTTCACATTTCTGTGGTATAAGTAGTCAACTTTTCATAGTTTCATATATATATATATATATATATATATATATATATATATATATATATATATATATATATATATATATATATATATATATATATATATATATATATATATATATATATATATATATATATATATATATATATATATAGAGCATGTCCGCATTTTCAACGTAGCCCGCGGAAATCCATTCGATGGGCAAGTGGAGAATTGGGTATTCCAAAATCTACTGTTCACAACATTGTGCACAAAAGATTGCGGCTTAGAGCCTACAAGATCCAGCTAGTGTAGAAGTTACAGCCAAATGATAAACCCAGACGGGCCGAGTTCGCAAATGCAATGCTATGTCACCTCGATGATGACAATGAATTTCTCAATCATGTGGTATTCTCTGATGAAGCGACCTTTCACACTTGTGGCAAATTTCACAGGCATAATTGTAGGATATGGGGAAATGAAAACCCACATGTTGTAATGGAGCATGAGTGAGACAGCCCTAAACTTAATGTGTGGTGTGCCTTAACCTTGAATTATGTGATAGGGCCATTTTTCTTTGCCAAAGCCACAGTCAGAGGAGCAACATACCTAAACATGCTGCAAAATTTTGCAGTTCCTAGGATACCAGAAGGATTCATATTCCAGCAAGATGGAGCACCTCCACACAATGCCAATGAAGTAAGAAACTACCTTCATCAACAATTTCCAGACAGATGGATTGGAAGATTAGGTCCCATTGATAGGTCACCAGATTTGACCCCCTTATATTTCTTTCTATGGGGATACGTAAAAAGCTTTGTCTATCAAACTCAGGTGCAGGGACTGGATAATCTTCGGCAGCGAATAATTGACACTTGTGCATCCGTCACACCTCAGATGCTGCAAAACACATGGAGAGAGATAGAATACCGTCTTGACATTCATCGAGCCACTAAAGATGCTCATGTGGAGATCTACTGAAACTTGGTGAGTTGCTACTGAAACTTAATGAGTTTGCCTAACAGAAAATCAAAATCCGGTCAGTCTGCTATTATTAGTATAAGAAATATTGACATTTGTTATTGGTAGTGATTCTGCCGGACACACCGAATATATATTCTACATTTCAATGTGAATTTTATCTGTTTTTTGCCTATTAAATGAAATTAAAAATTAAGAGGCATTACTTTTTGACCGTTCCTCGTAGATATATATATATATCTACGAGGAACGGTCAAAAAGTAATGCCTCTTAATTTTTAATTTCATTTAATAGGCAAAAAACAGATAAAATTCACATTGAAATGTAGCCCCAAGTCTGAACTTCAAAAATTTATTTCTCAATGTAGTCTCCGTTATTTGTTACAGTTTTTGTCCATCTTCTCACAAGGGTATGTATCCCCGCATGGTAAAAATTTGTGTCCTTTTTCCTAAACCACTGGCGTAAGGCGCGTTTAAGGGTCTCGGTGTCCTCAAAGTGATGTCCGTGAAGATCTTCTTTCAGTGGTCCAAACAGATAGAAGTCAGAAGGTGCAAGATCGGGACTGTAAGGGGGATGTGGTAATAATGTCCAGCCAAATTGTGCAATCGCATCAATGGTGCGTTTAGCGGTGTGTGGCGTGGCATTATCATGCAACAGTAGTGCAGTTCTCTGATCTTTTATTGGGTAAAGTCGCCGAAGACGACCTCTAAGCTTCTTCAAAGTTTCAATGTAACGGTCTGCATTCACCGTGTTTCCCTGTTCAAGAAGTCGAGAAGAATCACACTCTTCTCATCCCAAAACACGGAGGCCATAACTTTCCCTACAGATGGTGAACTTTTGAACTTCTTTCTTGTCGGCGATGTCGTGTGATGCCATTCCATTGAATGCCTCTTGGATTCTGGTTAAAAAAAAATGAACCCAAGTCTCATCACCTGTCACAATATTCGATAAAAACTCTTCTCCTTCAGTTTCGTAACGGTGCAGGAGGTTGATGGCTATGGTTTTCCTTGTTTCTTTATGTTTGTCTGTCAACATTCTGGGTACCCACCGTGCAAAAACTTTTGAATAACCCAGGTCTTTAATGATGTTCTGGACACTGCCTTTACTAATGGACAACATGGAAGAAAGTTCATCCAGTGTTACTCGATGAATGTTGTGTGGAGTAACTGCGGTAGACTGACGGCCAGTCCGCTTTGCGTCAGCCATTGAGAATTGACCTACTTCAGCTTCGTCACAACGATGTACCCAACATCAGACAGTGCTAACATCCACTGTTGAATCTCCATAAACATTCTTCAAACATTCGTGGATGCGAATTGGGGTCTCACCTTCAGCATTGAGGAATTCTATGACATAACGTTGTTTTAACCGAACGTCTTTGGCAGCCATTTTTAAACTGTTACAGTGGTGCCACCTGTTACTGAAACAGGTTGGTAATGCTATACAGTGCAGAAGAGTGTTTGAGGAATCCTGCTAAATTTACAAATTGCACACCGATGCAGTATTTACATACATAAAAAATAGGAGGCATTACTTTTTGACCTTCCCTCGTATATATATATATATATATATATATATATATATATATATATATATATATATATATATATATATATATATATATTGATTGTTATGGGTGGTTTATCTCTTTGGTTATTTTGTCTAGGGTATTCAATATCAGAGAGGTCCCTCCCATAATACTTGTTTTACTTGTGTGAACTCAACCGGGCATTCCATCATGCCGGTAACACTTTTTAAATGCAGCCTTTTAAATAACACATTTAGTCTCCAACAGTAAAGAAGTCCATCAAGGCCAGTTTGGACGTGAAGACGAAGATATATTTATTACGTGAGCAGGCTCCAATAAACTTGCATCCAAATATTAATGTAAGACAATGGCATGACTTAGCCAGTCTTGAAAACGTCGCTAGTCAGTCGATTATGGAAAAGATGCCTTTGACATGTTGCTGCAGACTTTATTTAATATTTCCACTCTCTCTTTCCTTGACATACAGCATTCGCTTGTCCTAAAATATAAAACCAGCATAGACTCCATGAAGTAGATGGACGACCTAGCTGTAGTAAATCTTTATAACTCTGTAGTAAGAGCACACACATAGGAGCTGGACAATTATCCATCCGTTCACACTGAGGAACATATGAGGAAAGGCTTAGAAGTAACGCTCACTTCTGCCAAGTGAAGCCAGCCATGACGTCTGCAATAATTGTCCAAAAGACAATGACGTACTTCCAGGAGTAACCCATGAAACGTATTATCAACAAGCTAGTCCATAAACAAGCCTTGTTGATGCCGATAAAAATGTTATGATATTAATAATTGCCCCTTCAGTCATAACTGACTTTGGGAATGCGCCCCTGAGGTGACAGCCCTCAGCTGCTTATTTTCTTGGTGTTCCTTTTGACGTTTTCTCCCCTCCTCTGCTTGTTGTGTGAGCCTTTCTTCGCCCAATCTGAGGTGGCACCGTAAATAGCATCGCCACTTAGTGCGATTGGCAGCTTCATCCTCCCATGTTGCTGGATCCATGTCGAGTGCCCTCATATCTCTCTTGCACACATCTTTGAACCTCAGCTGTGATCGCCCAACTGTTCACTTGCCATCTGCTAATTTTCCGTAGAAGATATCTTTTGTTATGATATTACTCATAACACACATATATATATATATATGAGTATATAAAGTTAAACTCACTGTTGCTGTCGTTTTTGACGGAGTCATAATAGGTAAATCTATTTAATACTTTTGTTGTAAAACTTTGTTGGTCAAAGTTGGATAATTGGGTATTAACTTCTATGACAGGTTGTTTAAGGGTTTTCTTCTCTTTCTTTCAATCATTGTCATTGATCTGTCTTAACGCTGCTCAGTTTTATGCTGTCTAGGCATGCGCAGGTTCTGGGGGCAAACTGAGGAAACTTCCGTCAGGGAGGGTGTTTTTTGGGCTGTTGGACATGATGTCTGTTGTGATTTTCTCAATATCATCGTGGGGATTGGAAAGTTTTCGATATGACTGAAATGTCAATGTTTTCCCCAGTGATTCTTTGTTCGTCAAGAGTGACGACATTTATTAAGTGTGTATCCGGAAGATTCTGTAAAAGGTAAATGACATTCTTATTAATATGCCTTTGGTTGCAGAACATTTGAAGTTACCTATCTGCGAGTGAAGCTCACAGATCTTGAGAGACAGAATTCCTTCTTTGCTTCTTGTTCTAGCCAAATGAGACTATGTGTTTTCAATTGAACAGAAGCCTATTTATAATGATAATATTATAGAGAAACAAGGTAACTATACAAGGTCTTTGACTAAGACTTGTCTCTCAAAGAGAGTGAAATAAAGTGAAGTGAGTATACAAGTCTAATATTACAGACTTGTCTCCCATCAAAGTGGGATAAGGTAATTTATTTAATTTTTCAGGTCTGATCTCACATAGTTAGACAGAATGTCTACACTAGACTACTTTATTGAACAAGGGAAAGCCCTTGGGAAGACAGGTGAGAAGTTAGAAGAATTCGCAATGGCTCAATTTGACAAAGCATTGAAGTCTGAAGACAAGAGACAAAAAGAGGAAAATAAAAGATTAGACAGAGAATCTGAGAATTTAAGATTACAGATGCAGGCAGATGACAGAAAATTTCAAGCTGCTGCTGAAGAGAAAAAAACTTCAAGCTGCTGCTGAGGAGAAAAAACTTCAAGCTCAAGCTGCTGCTGAGGAGAGGAAATTTCAAGCTGCTGCTGAAGAGAAAAAACTTCAAGCTGCTGCTGAGGAGAGAAAACTTCAAGCTCAAGCTGCTACTGAGGAGAAAAAACTTCAAGCTCAAGCTGCTGCTGAGGAGAAAAAAACTTCAAGCTGCTGCTGAGGAGAGAAAATTTCAAGCTGCTGTTGAAGAGAAAAAACTTCAAGCTGCTGCTGAGGAGAGAAAATTTCAAGCTACTGCTGAGGAGAGAAAATTTCAAGCTGCTACTGAAGAGAGAAAATTTCAAGCTGCTGCTGAAGAGAGAAAAGCAAAAATGGAACATGATGAAAGACTCACAGCTTTGGAGATAGAGAAATTGAAATTGATGAATGCAGGTGCTCATCAAGCAACTTCGGATACAACAAAGGAGAAGTCTAATAAGATCAAATTACCTCATTTCAATCCTTTAAAGGACGATATAACGGATTATCTTGATAGATTCCAATTTTTATGCGATACACATAAAATAAAAAAGGAAAAATATGTCGAACAACTGATGGAATTTTTTTCAGGTGAACCAATAACTTCTCTTATGACAGTAGAGGAACATGATAGGACCAACTATGATGTTGTCAGAGCAGCATTACTTAAAAGATATCACCTAAAAGAAGAAGATTATCGTCTTTGTCTTAAGACAATGTTGCAAGAAAATGGAGTAGATTTCTCTGACTTTATTATAAAGACACGACGTACATTCACACGTTGGATTGAGTTGTCTCAGACTGAAAAAACATATGAAGGCCTAATGGACTTATTACTTCGAGACAAAGTTATGTCATCGGTCAACGAATCTTTCCTTGCTTTTCTTCATGAGCGTAAACCTAAAAACATAAAAGACATGGAGGAATATTGTTGCCAGTACGTAACTGCGCATCCCCATGCTTCAGTTAGCAATTCTAAAGTGAAAGAAGGGTTGCCAGTTGCTTCGGCAGCACCATATGGCTCTAATTACAATCGTAAATTTCAAGGTGCTAAACAAAGCTTTAATAAGAAGAGTAATCAGAATTACACTCAATATCAAAGCAATCCATCACACAGTGGGTTTTCTTCAAAGAATTGGAGACGAGCTGATAGTCCTCAAACAGAAATCAAGAAGAGAATAGGAATGGCCAAAGCTACATTCAACAACATGAAACATATACTGACATCCAAACAGTTATCTCATAAATTAAAACTGAGAATCATAAAGTGTTATATATATTCTGCATTTCTGTATGGTGCAGAAACATGGACGATGAATAAGCATTTGGAAGAAAGAATTGAGGCTCTTGAAATGTGGATATATAGAAGAATGGGGCGTATCTCATGGAAAGAGATGAAAACAAATAAGGAGGTCCTAGAAAATCTAGGTATGAAAAGAGAACTAATGAGAGAGGTCAAAGTTCGGCAGCTAAAATACTTTGGCCACATAAAAAGGCATAACACCTTGCAGAAGACCATAACAGAAGGGAGAGTTGAAGGTAAACGTGCAAGGGGAAGACAGCGCTATAAGTGGGAAGATAACATCAAGAGATGGACGGGAAAGAGTCTATCAGAGTGTACCACCAAGACAAGAGACAGAAGACGTTGGAGATCCATTACAGCCAACCTCCGTTGTGGAGATGGCAACTGATGATGATGATGATGATAGTCCTCATAATGTTGGGTCTAACAATTATAGACACTTTCGTAAAGGTTATCACAATAGAAACTATCCTAGTTTTTCTTCTCGAGATAATTATCCTCGCCGTCAAGAATATTACGATGATGGTTATGGAAACTGTGATGCAAACCAGAATAATGGTTATGATGGGCAATATAATGATAATTACAGGGGAAATAATAATCGCGGCAGACCTAGACATAACAAAAGAAAATCTTATCATCAGGCAAATGCTGCACAACATGAGTCTCAGGAAGCCTGTAGTCAAGTGAACGATAGTAGAAACTCTAATGCTATCACTGGCTCTGCTTTCAATTTTGGGAGAGCAGCTAAGTGCCCCCAATGCTCAACATTGTTCGAGCCATCTACAGTATCTACCCTAATTTGTGGTCACCCTCTTCCCGCTCTTCCTGCTACAGTTGCGCATGATGGGAAAGGATCTCTTATCTTACATAAAGGTCTAGTGAATAATAATCCAGTCTCAGTACTTTTTGATTCTGGATGTACTACTATTGGGGTTAGGCAATCTCTCATAGATACTTGCTGTGCCATGGGAAAGGTGGTTAAGTGTGTGACATTTGGTGGAACTTTGGAGATATATCCTACTGCTATCATCCACATGGATACTCCCTTCTTTACAGGGGATGTCCATGCATGTCTTCTTCCTAATCCTATTGCGGATGTTATAATCGGTTGTATTCACGGGGTGAAGGAATGTACCCCGCAGCAAATTGCTGCTTGGGAAGAACATAATATCTAAACAGCCAATGTGGTTGTAACAAGAGCACAAGCTCTTATTCCTTCAACTTCATCTAATGATAGTAATGAAGTTGGTAGCCAAGATGATCACTTGGTGATTTCACATGACTCATTTGTGAAACTACAAGAAGAAGACTCTTCTCTAAATAAATACTTTCTTCTCACTAAAAACGGTGATCTGAATCAAAATACAATTCACAAATCGTATATCACTATGAAGAATGGTATACTAGTACATATGGTACAACACTCAGACAAATCTATGCACTCTCAAATTCTTGTGCCCAAAAGTATGAGAGCCTTAATTCTTCAACATGCACACGATTCTCAGTGTGCTGGACACACGGGTTTTTCTCGCACTAAGTCGAGAGTTCTAGCGGCTTTCTTTTGGCCATTCGTAAACAAAGACAAACGAATTTATTGCCGATCTTGTAAGATTTGTCAAGAAGTCAAATCTAGAGGTCAACGACATGCTGCACCTATCCAGGCTGCAGACATTCCCATTCGACCATTCCAGAAGATGGCAATAGATATTATTGGCCCTTTTAAGATTAAGTCAGCCAGAGAACATCAATTCTTCCTAACATGCGTCGACATGTGCACACGTTGGCCAGAGGCTATACCTCTAAAGAGCATGTCTACTGCCAATATCGCAGACGCTCTTTGGCTAATATTTTCTCATTTGGGTTTTCCCAGAGAAATATTGTCAGACCATGGTACTCAATTGATATCAGACACTATGTCGCAGGTGATGTCTATCCTAGATATTAAAAGGTCTCTCAGTAGTATTTATCACCCAATGTCTAATGGGTTAGTTGAACGTCTTAATAGAACACTTAAGAACTTACTTGGCAAGATTACTGAGGATCATCCTCAGGATTGGGACAGGGTTTTACCCGCAGCTCTCTTTGCCTATAGAGAGGTCCCCAACGAGCATACAGGGTTTTCTCCCTTTCAACTAGTTTTTGTCGTGCAACCGCGCGGTCCTATGTCCTTGCTACACGATTTGATAACTGCCGATAATATTGACAATGACACTCAATCTTCATATGAGTATGTCATTGCTCTCAGGCATAAGATTATCGAAGCATGCACGTTAGCGACTTCATCCTCCGAATTTGCCACAGAAAAGGCGAGGCAATTCGCTAATAAGAAGAGACGCCTACGTCAACTTTGTCCTGGAGACAAAGCGTTTGTCTTACTTCCTTCGAGGGAGAACAGACTTCTCATTGCATGGAAAGGTCCATATAGAATAGTCTCAAAAATTTCCGATGTCGACTATGTTGTCGATATTGATGGAAGGCATAAAACCTTCCATATAAATATGCTTACGGAATTTATTGAACGACCAGACTATTTGCAGCCTATTTTCCAGGCGACGGACGATTCTGCAGTCACACATGGTCATATCTCATCCTTGTCAGTTATACAGGAGGAGGAAACTACGTTTTCAGATGTTAATCTACCTCTTCCTATGATTCCACTCAATTCTATGGAATCATGGAGAAACGTTTCGGTTTCTTCTAATTTGTCTTTTGAGGAACAGCGTCAAGTATCTTCTTTGCTACAATCATTTCAGGATGTCCTTACCGACATTCCTGGACACACACATATTATCAAACATGACATTATACTTACTGATTATAATCCGATCAGAGTAAGACCATATCCTATCCCTATTCATTTCCAAGCGCAAGTTGAGAAAGAATTGGATGAAATGATACAATTGAAGATAATTGAACCATCCACTTCAGCATACTCTTCGTCCATGGTTATTGTTCAAAAGAAAGACAATAACATACGTCTTTGCATCGATTATCGCAAATTGAACCAAGTTACAAAGTTCGATGCTGAACCTATGCCTTTATTGGAAGATCTACTTACTAGACTTTCTAAATCGTGATTCTTTACTAAACTTGACTTGTCAAAAGGCTATTGGCAAGTTCCGTTAACTGAACGCGCCATACCTTTCACTGCTTTCTCAACACCTAGGGGTTTGTATCAATGGAATTTTATGCCTTTCGGGCTGATGAACGCCTCAGCTACATTCGTATGCATGATGCGTTGAATTCTCTCATATTGTACAGATGTCATCGCATACTTAGACGACATCTTTCTTTTCAGCGATACTTGGGAAGAACACTATTTGGGTTTAAATGAGTTACTGTCTACTCTACGCGAGCATAATTTGACTGCAAAACCCTCTAAAGCCTTTGTTGGGTTTAGTGAAATTTCTTTCCTAGGTCATCGTGTTGGTCATGGTCTATTGAAGACAGAGGACCAAAACATTTCTAAGATATTAAATATCTCCATTCCTAAAACAAAAAAGCAAGTGCGTAGTCTCTTGTGATTAATACAGTTCTACGGAAGATTCATTAAGAATCTGTCCTCCATTATGGCACCTCTTTCAACTTTATTGAAAAAAGGTTCTCCTAACATGGTGCGCTGGTCCCAAGAATGCCAATCTTCATTGGATCAGATTAAGAATTTGTTCTCATCTCCTCCTATCTTGCGACTACCATCGATTGATAAGACTTTTGTCCTTCGTAGTGATGCCTCTTCCACTGGGATTGGGGCGGCACTTATGCAGGACTATTCAGGAACTCTGCATCCTGTGATGTATATCTCTAGGAAATTGAATGCGACAGAAAGGAACTATTCGGTTCTAGACTGTGAATTGTTAGCTATGGTCTGGGCCATTCTTAAGCTACAAAGATTCCTTCTAGGCACGCATTTCATTATGGAAACCAACCAAAAAGCTCTTACAGCTATGCAGAACAAGGATTTGAAGAGCTCAAGATCTACTCGATATGCTATTGCTCTTCAACCTTTTCATTTCACGGTGCGGGCTATCCGTGGTTCGGATAATGTGATTGCGGACATACTGTCTAGATGCCCACATGATTCCACTTAAGTCTTGTGTCCTAGATTTCATGATACATTTCCAGACTCATGTCTGTTCGTAATATACATTAACACATTTGTTTCACCTTAGATTAGTAAATTGATTGTTTTCTTTTTCTATTACTATCTTTGATGTAATGTGGAAGGTTAAGGTTAACATAAAATAAAGGTCAAAAATAAGAAAAGAAAAAATGTTAAAATGGCGACATATGATACTTAAATAATTTTGTAATGACTATAGTGCATTATAGCATGTTACTAATTGTGTCATTTATATTGTTCTCAGTGCAAACTAGTACCAAGTACGGAGCGCTTGTGAGAACCATGATGATGCCATACCTTACATTTGTTCGAGAGATCGCAGCACTTATTTGTATATAATATACTTCTATTGTTAGATAATGTTTAAGGAATTTAACAAATTTGGGCATGTCTATCTATTACATATATTAATGGTATAACATTGTAATTTGTATATTGATATGACTTCTTGAGATAGATTGTCATTGGTCATTGCTATGATTATAGTATTGCATAATTGTTTGATAGTTATGTAATTTTTGTTAGTATCGCCAGCAACTGAGGTTTCTTTGATGGTACCTTCCCGAAGATATTTTCTATTATTTGGTGAGATGATTAATTCTCTCCAGTTGATTCTTTCATTGGCGCATTATTCATTTTTCATGAGCTTGTGGTATCTTGCTCATTGATGTATTTAAAAATAAAAATGGGGAATTTTTTTTTTATACGGGGGTGCGGTAGTCTGTTGCTGTCGTTTTTGACGGAATCATAATAGGTAAATCTATTTAATACTTTTGTTGTAAAACTTTGTTGGTCAAAGTTGGATAATTGGGTATTAACTTCTATGACTGGTTTTTTAAGGGTTATCTTCTCTTTCTTTCAATCATTGTCATTCATCTGTCTTAACGATGCTCAGTTTTATGCTGTCTAGGCATGCACAGGTTCTGGGGGCGAACTGAGGAAACTTCCGTCAGGGAGGGTGTTTTTTGGGCTGTCGGACATGATGTCCGTTGTGATTTTCTCTATATCATCGTGGGGATTGGAAAGTTTTCGATATGACTGAAATGTCAATGTTTTCCCCAGGGATTCTTTGTTCGTCAAGAGTGACGACATTTATTAAGTGTGTATCCGGAAGATTCTGTAAAAGGTAAATGACATTCTTATTAATATGCCTTTGGTTGCAGAACATTTGAAGTTACCTATCTGCGAGTGAAGCTCACAGATCTTGAGAGACAGAATTCCTTCTTTGCTTCTTGTTCTAGCCAAATGAGACTATGTGTTTTCAATTGAACAGAAGCCTAATGATGATGATAAATTATTGTGGACGCCGCAGGTTGGCGGTATATATATGTTTAGCATGGCTTGATCGTGCCTGCTAACAAAGGATACACAGCTGTCTACATATTGAGGCCCTGTATTACGGCCAATATTTTTCAGCAAGAGGAAATATATCTGGCGGGCTATGCCAGTTGAATAACAGCCTTATGTATTATTGCTACGCAATTTAGGAGCTCGTTTGTTGGACGACAGAGCTAATTAAGTACCTGACGCGCTGAGTCAATGGTACGGAAGCTACATTATAAACTGTAACATTAGGACAGATGATGTTTGGGTATGTCCTAGTTGATGTATGATGCAAGCCTTTGATTACCAGACATTTAACAGTCATTCATTATTATGTGAAGTCCTTGATCTTGTCGATTTGACTGTCCTGTTGATGCTACTGTCAGTTTCGTAAATAAATGTTTGAAACGTGCCAGCAGTCTTCAATTCATCATTGACTACTGCATGTGAGTGTATGGGTGCATTTTTGACTTTACTAAGAGCTTCAAACATTCACGTTCTCATCTACACCCACACTCAGCACATCATAATACCAGTACCACACATCTATAACATGTACGCTGTTTTGTGTGAGTAATCATATTACCCCTGACAGCACCTCACGCTGGTGACCTACATCAACACCGCAACATTACACAGTCCAGGTGATAAACGACACGTTCACTCTGCCAGCTTTCACATCACGCATAAACAGTACGTTACATTTCTGGTGGCCGTGACATTTCAGGAGGTTACACTCACGCAAAAGTGTATTCAGGCAGATAAGGCTAGTGAATCTTGGTTGGTAGCTTATCAAAGAGAAGGAACCACTGCTGCCTTGCGGGAATATCCATTTATGGAATAGGCTTCAGGAGTAAACCCAAAGGATAAATGTTGTTGTTTTGAAGAGGTGATGGGTGGAGAACAGACACTTAACAGCTGCCCATTATTGCCTCTTTTCGTTCATCTTGGTCTACTCTGTTCAACCCGAAAATTGGTTATAATTGGGGTCTTTAGTGTCATTTTATTTACTAATTTTGTGTTAAATTTAAATAACTATTGTCTTTTGCAGTTGCTGGTTTTAATTTATATTAGTATTTGTCATTTTATTTTCTCTTTTGTATTATTTATAGATAACTATTGTCCGTTATGCTTGGTTTTAATTTGTATTAGTATTTGTTCTTTTTGAGTTGTTTTTTTTTTAAACCTCGTTGTCTTTCCTTGTCCTTTGAGTAGTTAGTAAGTTTGCTAATTTTTCTGTTTTTTTTTTTTAAATAATGATTTCGTAGTTCTTGTTGCTTAATTTCTATTTGGTTGAATGTCTTTTCTGAAGTACTAACCTAATATGTTTTCATTTGTTTTATGTATATATCTTTTAAGTATTGATTGGGCATCTTCTGGGGCATCTATACTTAAAACCTTATCCCCTGTCATGTCTATATTGTCATTTCTATAATAAGTTTTTAATTCAAGTCTTTGTTGTTGGTCCTTTTTACAGTGGATCAGGTCATTCTCTTCCTGACATTCTTGGCAGTGTGGTTCCTCTATCATTAAGTATGCTGCACCAAGACGGAGAAACCACAGCTTTTTGTTCGATGGTATCTTTAATTCTTCTTTGATCTGGCACGTCCTTGATGGTTCTTTCAGCAGTTTGAACGCGTGTCTGCCTTTTCTACTGTTCTTCCATGTTATCTTCCATTCCTCATTTATAGTTAGCTTCACTTGGCTCTTGATCTCCTACCTTCCCAGTCTTGCTCTTATATTGTTTTACTCATTCTTCCATTCTTGGCGTTCTGGTCTGCCAACTCGTTACCAGCTATACCTTTGTGTGCTGGAACTCACACCAGCCTCACACTACATCCTCTGTTCCCTAGTGATGTATTAATTGCTAGAATTTCTTCCTTTATGTCTGGCCGGCTACATTTACCTGGGTGTTCTAGTGCTTGTAGTGATGATAGTGAGTCTGTAAATATCGTAACAGCTTCTGGTGGGTATCTTCGATTATTTGTAAATTTTTTAGAATTGCTACCATCACTGCGGTAAAAATCGAAGCCCCTTCAGTGACACTGTAGCTTTTCTTAATTCTCCACTGTGGTATTACTACTCCTGCACATAGTTGCCCACTATCACCCTTGGATCCATCAGTGTAGACAGCCAGACTTTGTTTTGTAAGTTGATTTATGAACTTTCTACTTTTCGTTTTAGCTTCCTTATCTTCTGTGTTTTGTTTGATATTTTCAGTAAGTGAGTAGTCAATGATTGGTGTTTTTAGTTCCCAGGGTGGTAATGTGCTGCTATATTTATTACTATTATTAACCCACAAAAGCCAGATCCAAACCTCAGAAATGAGGTATCTGAGGAAAGTGGTTGAAGTAACAAGAAGAGACATGGTCCGCAACCAGACGATCCGTCAAGGCCTAAAATCCCATCCGCTGCAGACCCAAATAGAACAGTCCCAACTAAGATGGTTTGGCCATGTCTGCAGAATGGGAGAAGATCGGCTACCACGACAAGCATGGGAAACAAAGAGCCAGGGATCCAGACCTCCAGGACGACCCAGAGTCCGCTGGGAGGACAACATTAGACAATCTTTGAAGGACCTAGGACTTGAATGGAACCAGGCCAGGAAGAAGACAGCTGATAGAATGGTCTGGCGCTCTCTCTTCCAAACCTCTACACCTCACGGTAGAAGGGGAACGACTAAGTAAGTAAGTAAGTATTAATTTTGTTTGACAGTTCTTTGAACTATGTTAGATCTTCTATAGTTCTCCACATTGTTGGATATCTTTCTTTATTAAAGGGGACGTCCCATACACTTGGTTGGTTTTTGACAAATGCTTTATGTGTTGGGTGGGTCACTTCTTGTGCTACTTTACTCCAATAATTTAATCTTAGTTCTTTCCATCTTAGACCTAGGGGCGGTATGCCAAGATCTACTTCTATTGCTTCAATTGATGTTTATATAAATGCACCTGTAATGGTTCTCATGGCTGAATTTTGAATTCTGTCTAGTTTTGCTTTCTTAGAAGCTGCAGCTGAATCATAGACTATGCTGGCATAATCTAGTTTCCTCCTGATGAAAGACTTGTAGAACATAAGCATTATTTTATTGTTGGCTCCCCCTCATTCATTACCTATTACTATCCTTAGTTTATTTAGGGGTCCCCTACAGCTTTCTACTAAATTGTCTATATGTTTATTCCACTTCAGGTGAGTTTGCCTAAAGTTATGCCCAGGAATCTAGTTGTTGAGGAGGTACATATTTTCTGTCCTTTAATATTTATACTGATTTTTTTTTTATTTTTTAAATTTCCTATGCTGAATATCATATCTACTGTTTTGTTTACATTAATTTGGAAGCCTCATCTTTTCATCCACTCTGAAACTTTGTCTTTTTGTTTTTGAAGATTTTTGGTAAACATGGTCCAAGTTTTTTCCAGATCACTAAATGGCACAGTCATCTGCAAATTGTGATACTGCATTCTTAATGTTTTTAAATTCATCTGCTAAATCATTTACAGCTATAGTGAAAATTGAAGGTGAAATCACTGATCCCAGAGGAATCCCATTCTGTTGTTCATATATTTCTGACTTATCATTGTACAGCAATTTACCTGTCCTGTAAAAAGTTTTCTAGATACCTAGACTATAGGTTTTACCGGTAATGCCAATCTTTTTCATTTTGTAAAGAGCCCCATCTCTCCAGCATTCATCATATGCTCTAGCGACATCCAAAAAGACTGCCACTGTTTTCTCTTTCCTCTTGAACCCTAGCTTTTCATAGTGTTCTAATCTTACAAGCTGGTCTACTGTACTTCTGTCTGCTCTAAACCCTGACTGGGTTGGGCTATATAACTGATCTTTTTTCCAGGTAGAATTTAATTCTGTTGTTAACATCAGTTTCCTGTATTTTGCCTAATTGTGATGTTGGGGCAGTAGGTCTATATGAACTTATATCATGGGCTTCCTTATTGGGTTTTAGGATGGGTACTATCAGAGCTACTTTCCATGCTTTTTGTATGTTTCCTAAGCTCTAGATTTTGTTATGAAGGGAAGTTATTATGTTTATAGTTTTTTTTTTGGTACTTTCATAACTAAATAAATCATGCCCTGAGGCAGTATTAGATTTCTCTTTTATTGCACTATTTACTTCTTCCTCTGTTTTTATTGTTGGCATTATTGTTTTCCTATTGTTCCCTTTGATTGCCTTAAGTTTTTTTCCATACTTCTTTAATTTGAGTGCTAGGTTTAAGTGATTGACAAAACTTCTTCCAGTTAGTTTCTTTGGCTTTAAATATTATTCTGTTATTTTCATTCCTAATACGTTTATACTCAACATTGTTTTCTTCTGTTATGTTATTTCTATATTTGTGTAAGGCCCTTTTTCTTCTCTCCCGAATTTCTGCACCGCTTTTATTCCACCAGGTAACTGGTACTTTATTCCACTGAGTTTTTCTTTGTTTATTAATGTTATTTATTGGTTTTAGATGCTGTGGCAAATTTTTATTTGGTATAAATTTTATTGCTATTTTAAGAATTTCATTGGACATTGTTTCTCCCCACAAGTCAGTATCATCTGATTCCATGTCTTTATATTACGTCACCACCTTCTGATAGCCAAAGTAAAAATGAAACTCAGGAGATATGCAACAATGCAAAATTATAGACAACAATTTAATGTGGGACATCTAAGAAATCAAGAAACAAGAGACAAATTTGCGGTCACAATATCCAACAAATTCCAAGTGCTCCAACAGCTGGAAGATGTAGAAAATACAGAAGACTATTGGCAGCAAATCAAAACGGTATGGGATGAGACATGTGAAGAAATACTGGGGAAAAGTGAATGACAACAAAAAGCATGGAAAACAACAGAAACCATCAATAAGATAGGAGACAGAAAAACAAGAAAGCAGATTTGGACTCCAACAAGGCCAGAAGTTCCAAATCCAAGGCTCGAGAAGTGTACACAGGAGCAAACAAAGAAGTATCAAAAGAGACAGGAGGAGGTGTGTTGAGTAGTTGGCAAGAGAGGTTTGGGATGCTGCGGCCAAAGGAGGTATGAGAGGACTGTATAGCAGCACAAGGAGGCTAACAGCGAAATTCAAGCAAACAAGTTGCCTCGTGAAAGACGGGAGTGGAAGGCTGATCAGCGGTGTCCAGGAGTGGATGAAGAGGTGAACATAGTATTTTGAGGACCTTCTCAGTGGGCCGGCTCCACAGGGCCCCGCTGGCGTCCAGCCAGTGGAGAGGGAGCTGCAGATTGGCGCTGAGAGACCAACGGGGGAAGAAGTGGACAAAGCCATCGGGCTTCTGGGGGATGGAGGGGCATCTGGACCTGGTGGCATTCTGGTGGAGGCTGTCAGGGCAGATGTCAACACGGCTGCAGAGATGTTACATGAAATGCTTGGTGGGGTCTGGGAGGGGGATGGGAACGAACGAACGAACGAACTTTATTTTCAAAGGGTTAAGCCAATGGAGTGGAAGGGGGGATGTCTGGTTGGGTTGCTTGGGAGGGGAAATTCACAAGATTGCACAGATTGTAGAGGAATGGTGTTGCTATCGGTGCCGGAAAAAGTGTTAAAGAGGATTGTCCTTGAGAGATTAAAAGAGTCCATGGACAGGAGGCTGAGAGATAAACTGGCGGGTTTTCGATGGGACGGATCCTGTGCAGACCGGATGGCCACTTTGAGAATAATGGTTGAACGGGGTCTGGAATGGAGTTCACCACTGTATATCGGATTTTTGGACTGCGAGATGGCATTTAACAGTGTGGACAAAGGGTCACTTTAGAGATTGATGGGGCATTGTGGAGTTCCCCTGGGGATCATTAATAGAGAAGATATGTGAAGACATAACATGCAGAGTTCTTCATGAGCGGCAGCTTACAGAACCGTTTTGGATAAGAGCGAGAGTGCGACAGGGATGCCTCTTGTCTCCATTTCTTTTCTTGCTAGCAATGGACTGGGTTGTGAGAGCATCGACAGCACACAACAAAAATGGAACAGTCGGATGGTCTGGATTTTGCTGATGACTTGGCTCTTCTGTCCCATAACCGTAATCAGATGTGGGACGGGTGAAAACACTCGGTGTGAGATCGCGGCAGTTGGGTCTGAAAATGCACGGGGAAAAGACAAAGATAGTGAGAGTGGATGCAGGTGGTGGTAACAGGGTTGGACTTGAAGAGCCACCAGTGCAGGATGTGGGGTCGTACTGTTATCTTGGCAGTGGAATGGACAGGGTTGGAAGGAAGGACAGTGATATCAAGATAAGAGTACAAAGAGTGGGAGGAGCTTTCGTTGCATTGAGAAATTTATGGAGATCGGGAGAGGTCAGATCCAACATGAAAATAGGAGTCTTCGGCTCGGGTGTAAAGTCGATCCTGTTGTGTGGCTCTGGGACATGGAGAACAGCAGGGGCGGCAGCCAAGGAGCTGGAGACTTTCATGGGTGGATGCTTGTGTGGAGTGGAGGGATTGGAATTGTGTGACAGGGTTGCCAACATGGAGCTGATGACCGGAGCAAGATGTGTGCCGGTGGGGCAGCAGATGAGAGGAGAATGATGGCGATGGATGGGACATGCGCTGAGGAAACCTGTTGAAAGTATTACAAGGCAGTCCTTGTTCTGGACTCCCCAGGGCAAGAGAGGCAGAGGTGGGCCGGAAGGCGCATAGAGGGAGGGCTGGAAACAGAGGTGGAAATGATAAGGTGAACGCGGAGAGGGCTTGAGATGGTGGCGTGTGACAGGAGGACTTGGCATGTATTTGTTGAAGCCCTATGCTCCTTTGAGAGTGGATGGTTATGAATGAACACTTCCCAATTTACATTCGCTAGGTTGTTTAGTTGCTATACTTATGTCTATTGCTGAGTCTGCTCTGTTAGCTTGTGGATTAATGCTAGTTGCATTTCCATCATTTAGTATTAGCAGGTCATTGTTTTTTGTAAAGTCAAGTAGGCACTTTCCTGCATTGTCTGCATGTTTTCCACCCCAATCATAATGATGGGAATTAAAATCGCCTACTATGACTGTTTTGGGGCCTAGTCTTGTGCTTATCGCGAATATTTCTTCATCTTTAATTGTACCATTTTTAGCGTATACATTTAAGATTGTTAGATTGTTTGGTTCAGCTGCTATAGTAACCTGGATACCTTCTATATTGGTTGTATTAAATACTTCCCAGTCTATAATTTTAAATGTTTCGTTAACTAAGACTGCGAAACTCCCTCCTCTACCTTCTTTCCTATTGTGCCTAAGTATCTTAAAGCCCTTACAACTATATCTACTTTTTGGGTTTAAAAGTGTCTCTTGAAGAGAAGAGAAGTTTTACTTCCTCCTGTCTCTGTTAGTAGGGGTGCAAAATTCTTTTTTGATACTCCTACAATTCCACTGAACAATTGTACATCCTTTCTTATCCATTGTTTATATTAACTAGTATCCCTTTTGTTTTGCGTTAGAACTATCAGTTTGCTCATAGTTTGTATTGGCCCTATCGGTTGCTTGAGGCTTAAGGCCTACTCTTCGAGGTGATTCTTCTTAAAAACTTTTTTTTCAATACTTAGGTTTGTGGCGATTCTTCTTTTATTTCCTCTATCAAAACTCTCTCTATGTGCTTGAAGGTTTTTGATACCCATTTATTCTAGTTGGCTTCTTGCTTTTGTTTGCCACTTTTCTTTTCTATCGCTTCTTTGTCTATGTTAATCTCCTGTCTTTGATTTTCTATCCTTTTTAGTGTAATTTCATTTTCCTCTTTCAGTTCAGATAATTTAACTAGTTTCATTTCATTTTGTTCTGTCAGTGCTGACAATTTAATTACATCCTGGGCAATTTGGTGCCGTAAGGCTTTCATTTCTTTGAGCACTTCCTCTGTACTTTTCAGCGCACTCACATTTTCCAATGATGTAGCCGAATTGTCTGACTGGTTCTTTGTTTTGTTAATAACTTCCTGCTCTTTTTCTTTTGACAGTTGAGTTTTAATTATCCTAGTCTCTTCTTTTGCAGATTTTATTTATACTGCAACTTTAGTGTCTGAGTTGGTGGCCTTTTCTTTCATATCTTTGATCACTATTTTGAAAGTTGTACTTATTATTACCGATTCTTTTAGTGCTTGTTTGGTTTGCTGGTACACTGGACAGCTGTGAAACCTGGCACTGTCGTTTCACTTGCAGTTGCTACACTTTCTGTTAACATTCGCCTTTTTGTAATCGGCATCAGCCTCTGCCTTTTCACACTGTGCAGTGGGGTGGATACTGGCACAGTAACTGCATATTGTCTTGCCTTTGCAGCTGTTTTGGCCATGGCCAAATTTCATGCAGTTGGAGCACTGCAATACTGGGGGAATGTAAGCTTCTGTGTTCTTTTTAGCTTTCCCAAATAGTAATGTCTTGGGGAAAGGGGGGGGGGGGGGGGGTCCCTCCCTTCTGTTATTTTTACTACCACTGCGGTTACTACACTCCCTTACATTGTTATTCGTTCCACGTGTACCAGCTTTTTAATCTGAATTCTGCTTGGCCAGATTGTTTAAAACCTCCTCACCTGACAGTGTTGGGTTTATACCTTTTGCCACACATCTTCTGGTTTCTTTTGAAATTTCTATTTGTACTTTGATGTTGTGAGCCATTTGGATCAATTTTGGTTTTTCCTGCAGTTCTTGTAGTAAAGTTTTTGTTTTGTCTGTTTCATTTAATGTTAGCATTCTTCTTCTTCTTTGATCCTTAGCCGCCGACCATCAAAGCAGTCAGTGGCCATCACGCCTAGTGGCATCTTGTAGGGCAACAACAAATTGATTCCACTTTGCTCGGTTAGCGGCCATTCTTCGTACAGTTCCCCAACTCTGATTCATTCTTTGCATCTCAGCCTCCACAGTCCTCCGCCAGGTTGTTTTTGGTCGGCCTCTCTTTCATTTTCGTTAAGGGGTCCATAGCATAGCTGTTCTTGTGATGGCATCAGGGTCTCTTCTGAGGACATGGCCAACCCAGCTCCAGCGTCTGCCAGTTGTGATGGTGTGCATGCCCTCTTGCTTGCTCCGAGTAAGCAGATCTTGGTTGGTGATGGTATTCGGCCAAAAGATTCGGTGAATTTTTCTTAGGCATGTTGTGTGAAAAGAGGACAGTTTCGACATTTCCTTCTCTGTAGCTCTTCAGCATTCCACACCATAGAGAAGCACAGAAAGCACACAGCTCTGATATAATCTTAATTTTGTGCTTGTGCTGTATTGAGAGGACTTCCAGATGTTGTTTAGGCTAAAAAAGGCTGTTCTTGTCTTATTCATTCTGATGTTGATGTCTTTGCCTGCGTCGCCGTCTGGTGTTACTATGCATCATAGGTATGTGAAGGTGTCTGTCTGTACCAGTTGCTGATTCCTTACTGATATGGGCTCAGGGTTCCTCACATTGAGCGTCATGACCTCTGACTTCTTTAAATTGATGTTCAAGCCCACCTGCTGGCTGAACTTATTAAGTCTATCCATTTTTTCCTGCATGTGTTGATGTGAATGTGCTAGTAGTGCAATGTCATCTGCATATTCCAGATCTTCCAATTTAGAAAATGTAATCCATCTTATTCCCCTTGGATTGCCCTCTGTTGACTGGCGCATCACCCAGTCTTAAAAATAGAGTGGTTGATAAGGGGCATCCCTGTTGTACTCCAGTCTTCACCTCAAAGATTAGGTTGCTCTGCCCAACACTACACGTAAAGATGGCATAGACGCTTTTTATGATTGACACTATGCAGCTTGGAATTCCATACGCCCTCAGTATTTTCCATAAACTGTCTCTATGTATGCTGTCAAAAGCCTTTTCAAAATCAACGAAATTAATGTACAGCTGTCTTTGCCATTCTGAGCACTGCTCTATAATGTTCCTGAGAGTGAATATATGATCTACACATCTTCTATTTGTTCTAAATCCTGCTTGTTTCTTCCTCAGCTTGTGGTCTACTGCTTTTGAAATTCTCTGTATAATTATCCTGCCTAGTATTTTGCTGGGAACTGAGAGAAGAGTGATTCCTCTCCAATTATTGCAATCTGCAAGATCTCCCTTCTTGGGCAATTTGACAATTATTCCTTTGTTCCACTCTGTTGGTGTTGTCCCTGTTTTCCAGACTTGTGCAAATAGTGGTTCTAATAGTTCTGCTGCTAGCTCAGGGTCTGTCTTAAATAGCTCTGCATTTAAGTTATCATGGCCAGGAGCTTTTCAGTTCTTTAACCCTTTGATTGCTGTGATGATTTCTTCTTTTCGTGGAATGTCTGTATTTACATCTAGATCATTTTCAGCCTCAGGAACATTCAACTGTGTCTTTGATGGTTCCTTGTTCAGAGTTTCTCTGACATGCTCTGCCCATCTTGTTTCCTGTCCCTCTGCTGTCGTGATGAGATTTCATTGCTTATCTCTTACTAATGTAATATTATTTGCACCTCGTTTTCCGCTGATGAATTTAGTTATTTTGTATACTGTGCTTTGTTCATTTCTCAGTGCTGCCTCTTCTTCCTGTCTTGCAAGATCGTCTAGGAAATTCCGTTTGTTGGCTCGGGTTTGCCGTTTGACTTCCTTGTCCAGCTGACTATACTGTTCGCTATATAGTTGCTTTAACCTGGGGGGACTTTGCTTCTGTTTTCTTTCTTTTCATTTCCTTTCTCAGTGTTATGGTGTTTAATGTTTCTGGTGTTATCCAGTCTAGCTTCTTCGTTTCCTGGAGTCCCAAGCATGATTTGCTGCTTTCCTTATATATTGTTGAAATGGTGTTGAAATTCTGGTCTATATCGTCAGTCAATGTCTTTTTCTGACTTTTGGCAAACTGATATCGTTTCTTTATGTCATCCGCAAAAGCGTTTCTGGTAAGGGGGTCTTTCAATTTGCTGATGTCAAATCTTTTTTATGTAGTTACAGTTGGTCCAGTCCTTCTTAGTTTCACTTTCAGTTTTGCTACTACTAAATGGTGATCACTTCCCACATCTACACCTCTTCTTACCTTCACATATTGTAATGCATGTCTCCATCTACCGTTAATCATGATGTGGTCTATCTGGTTTCTGTCCCGACCATTTGGTGATTCCCATGTTAATTTGTGAATTTCTTTATGTGGGAAAAGTGTTCCTCCAATGACCAGGTTGTTAATACTACAGAAAATTATTAATTTATCCCCATTTTCGTTTGCTGTTCCGCTGCCGCATTTCCCCATTATTCTTTCATTATATGTATTGTGTGTACCATTTTTCACATTGAGGTCTCCCATTACTATAATAAGATCATATCTAGGTGTGTCTTCTATTTCTTTCTGCAGTTGTTGATAGAATTCATCCTTGACCTCTTCATCGCTGTCATTCATTGGTGCGTAGCATTGTATTATTGTAGTATTGGTGAATCTATCTCTCAATCTTAATCTTATCAGTCTGCTGTTGATGGGTTTCCATTCCAGTAATGTCCTTTCTATTCCTTTCTGTAGAATAATGGCTACATCTTCATTGTGCTGTCCATCCTCTCTTCCAGAGTAAAGTACTGTTTCTCCTGTTGCTGTTTTAACTTTTCTTGCCCCTGTCCATCTGCTCTCACTTATTCCTAGAATGTGGAACCTATAGTTTCTCATTTCTGCCGTGACCTGTTTTAGTTTACCCGTCTCTTTCATTGTCCTGACATTCCAAAATCCCATTCTTGTATCATGTTTTGCGGCCAGGACGTCCGTTCTCATGTCAGTGGCTTCCTTTCGGCTTTCACCACTGACAGTCATGCGAGCCTCAGACTCCGGATATCCGTCCCACAGCAAAGTTTGTTTATTCGTTATTGTTTCCGTAACTTCAATTTTTTTTACATAGACAGGTGTGTCAGCCCTGTGCTAAAACCCCCAACCTGGAGGACCAGGGTTTCTGCTTTCGTCTGACCCCTGCCCATGCAAACCTGTCCAGCTTGGTAGAACCTTCCAGGAGTAAAACTCCCACTGGCATAGCTCTGGGAGTAATCGGGGTACGCAAGCCGCCATACTTCGACTAGGTATTGACACCTGTGATGGCAGAATGTTAGCATTGCTCCACTATTTTGTTTTTGTATTTTGGCAGTGGATTTTTGTTCAGTAACTTTTTACAGGATGACCAGGATTTTGTCGTTCGGGAGAGATCTAAGCTTGGCTTCTGTTCCAGCTATCTGTGTAATTTTAACTCTTTTTTAGGGGTTTTTTTTCGGTTTAAGTCATCTTTGTTTTCTCCTCTGGTTTCCTGACTTCTTTTAGTTGTGTTTTTCTGGTTGTCATGATTGTCATCTTCCCTGAGTCCTATCTTTTTGTTAGCTGTCCTGGTTCTTGAGTCTTCGCCTTTCTTGTTTCTGCTTACTGTAGTTTTTATTTCTGACCCTCTTTCTATTTTTTCACTTATTGTCTCTATCCTGTCCTTTATTTTTGTGTCTCTGACTTCGGGGCTCCTGGTCCTGTTCTTTTCTGTCGGCTTTGGTGTTTTGTCCTTTTCAGGTGTCCTGGCCCACGCTTTTCGTTCCCCGGACTGTGCTGTAGTTATTGGTGGCATTGTCACTGTCTTTTAATTTGCTACTGCTCTTTCTTATTATGTGTTTGGTTTTTGTATGAACTTTAATGTTTATCCTTAGTCTCACTGCTTTAATCTTAAGTTATGTATATCCTTGCTTTCTCATTTTTTTTAAATTTTATAATATTATTATGTAAGAAACTCTTTTAAACCCGTCTAGTAGACCTTGTTGAACAGTTAAATCTAATTCGAATTTTACCAGGTAATTTTAATATATTTGTTTTACTTAAATTATAGTTTGATAGTTGATTATTATTTCTAGTAATCTATGATTTTTGGTTTATTTATTTATTTTTTTCCTCAATAAAATTCCTAAATTATACAAATATTTAAAGTAATAGTTAAATATTCCCCTCATACTTAATATTACCTGCAATAATGTAATACTTACATCAAACTACAAAGGAAATCCCAACTTAGATTATGTCTATCAAGATGGCTGCCAGATCTCACACAAGCAAGTGCCACGTTGAGCTTGGATCTATTTAATTTCTTTTTTATTTTGCTCTAAAATTCCCGAGTTATAGCAATATTCCAAGCGATAACTAACTTGTCACCAATTACTTGATATTAAATGTAATAAGCTAATACTTAAATTAAATTAAAAAGGAATCGCCACTTATCTTTATTATGTCTATCACGCGTATTAATAGAATTCCTAAGGTATAATAATACTTCTAGCTAACAATTACCTAGTTGTCACAGAGGGTTTTATGATCAATAAATTTTCTCTATATTTTTTCTTTCTTCCACCCGTGTCCTCTATTTTATTATCACTCTGTATCCTTTTCCCGTATTTTTCGCATTCGTTCGTTTGCGAGAAATATATCTCTTTCCCATTCTGACTTTACCGTTTTTCTCATACACTGGTGACGCATTTATTACATAACGTGTCAGTCCCTGCTCGAGCGTATAGTGTTAGAATACGGTCTGGTCAGACACAGAAGGCAGACAGGTGTCTATACTTCTCTCATGACACGGGGTTCTTGGGCTAGATTCTCGACATAAACGTGTGAGAATTCACTCTGTCAGACATGATGAGGAGACATATAGTCTGGGTTTTTCCATGACACTCATGCTCCACGGCCAGTTTTGGCGTAAGGTGCGAAGACGCACCTTTTGGCAGTTATGAGCTAGCGTCTAAGGTACGTAGGCGTTAAGGAAAGGGGAGGCTATTGCGTGGTTTTGGAAATAGCACTCATCTTTGTCCGTTTCATAGATATTAACCAGAGTTTGAAACTAGATTTTCATTCTTACTCCTAAATCTGCAGTAGACAGATCGCCAGGCTAGAAGAATATCTTGTGTATTGAAGTCTTTAGTTTCTGGGCAACAATTTGCCGAGTTCTAGACTACCATATTATTGAATGATTCTAGTTCGTGGTATTAATCTGTAGTTCTGTGCGGAGATAAATATTATATATTAGATATCTAGTATTTTGTGAAGTGTTTAAAGTGTTAAATCGCTTATTTCACTAGTTAGATTTTTGTGCAGAGGGCTTAAAAAATATAGTCTGTATTATTTTCTAGTGACGTGTTTCAGTGGAAAGCAGAATAAAGTATAATTTCTAGCTTAAAACCAGGTAGCTATAAGGAATTAAATTTAACTGCGAAATAATCAGACGAGAATATATTTTAAAAATTAACTTATAACTGAAATGCTACATCAGTGAGTATTGACGGGATACGTATGTATTTCTAATTCATGATGATTGATTTTATGAATATAACTTATTTCACGGGAAATTTTAAATGATAAGTCAAGCTGTATGCTTGCAGTGTAAAAACGTAAGTTATAACGAGTACCTAGTATGTATAACTATTGTATATGTGTTTTTTCCTTTATTCAGTGAATACTGGGTTTAACCCAAACTTTGCCAGCGTTAAGTACTGATGGGTGATATCTGTGAAGAACTAAAACATTTTCCTTAAAAAACCTTGGTGCATAATCTTTACAAGTACTCTAAAGGTTAAATGAAGTAACAGGCCTATCACGCCATATTTAATTCTTCCTGAGAAACAACTCAAGTACATTTTTAGCCTGTGTGGCAAGTAACATATTAACGTCAGTAACATTCCGACGGAGTTTTGACTAGTGGTGTGGTGACCAAATAAAGTCCTAACCAGAAAAAAAAGACACCGATCTGACATTCCTCATTTCTAGAAACCTAAGCTATTGACACTGTGCTCGTTGTTAATGTTCGCGCCTGGACAATTTTAATGTGACCTAAACAGACATCTGAAAAATAAGCACACTCAAAGAATCGTTCCCTGAAGCAGAGAATTCAACCCGTCTTTTTGGAACTGGGGATTTCTTTGTCAAAGACTGCCATTGACGATTCTGTATGTGAATGTCCTAAAAATTGTGTTTCCAGAAGTGGCTATCAAAGCTGTGAGTATGAACAAATGCACGTGATCACGGCTGAATGAATAGAGTGAATGCAGGACTGAGTGATTTCTTTATTGTTGTAATTTGGCACCCATTTTGCTGTCCTAACTTTCTTTATGCAAGTATTGCTAACCATATTTTCCCTTAGAATAGATCAGAGATATCAAGTCTGTCCATACTTTAAAAGGGGGAAATATTAGACCAAATCATATGTATCCGTGACTCTTTGGGGCCATCATCTTTCTCCTAACGGGACTGTAGGCTAAACATCGAGGGAAGATCATACCAGTGGGTCTATATTTTTTTTTTAGCAATTCATTGACTTGATGCTTATATATATATATATATATATATATATATATATATATATATATATATATATATATATATATATATATATATATATATATATATATGATAGGAAACTCTTTACAGAGCGATACAACAGGAAGCAATCTGATCATCAGAAGCAGTCCCCCCGTCCGACAAGTGTTTCGGCCCTATATACTCCTTTACACTCTAAGGGGGGCGGGCCCACTTGGGTCATGACTCCCAAGCGTCTCAGCTTCCTGTTGTCTTGCATCGAAAATGAACCCATTTCACTTATGGTAGCAACTTTAAATTCCACAACTCCGCCAGCCGTGGAGGCAATTGTGAAAGTAACAAAGAGAAGACAAATTATTCCGTTCGTTCCGTCGCAAACACTGAGACACCAGCGCGAAGTCAACGAGTCGCCACTGTGCGTTCCCCACTGGACTCTTGATACTGACACCCCTTATAGTATACACCGCTTGTCGCCCCTGAGTCGCAGCCCATTCACTAGTCCACCACAAACCTCAGCATATTGTGGACTTAGAAAAATTCCTGGTGTTTTCTGTACCGCAGCGTTTATTGTTACGATCTCCATTCCCCATTGCGGGGAATATATATATATATATTTGATGTAAATTTTGGATGTTGTCGTGGTGGAAGTTTATATTGATAATTAAACTGCACTTAAACTTAATCAGCGTGTTGGTCAGCTCGTTCTAGAATATCTATATAATCATTTGTTATAGTTTTCCCACGTCTGTACGTATAACTGTCGTCTTGTATGTGCGTGCACGTAAGTGGATAGAAATATATATGTAATATATATATATATATATATATATATATATATATATATATATATATATATATATATATATATATATATATTAGGAAGCCGCGCTAGCGTAGTGGTTATAACACCGTTCTGGCGACCGGGTGATTCAGGATCAAACCCGGGCGACGGCATTTGAGGATTTTTCGTCGACGGGGAATTGGACTGGATTAACTCGAGACCTGGCGAGTACATTTGAAGGAGTGTCGTCGACCAGGGATTGGCGGCTCCTGAGCCGACCCAGCTCTAATGGGTACCTCCGAAATCGGCGAGTATCTGCCTGAATGGCGAGGGACACCTGTCTCTGCACAAGAAAAGGGATACTCACGTAAAATCAATGTCAGGTTAGACATTAACAATAACCTGAGTTTTCGCCTCGAGTATTAGCGGGCGTACGAAAAAAAAATAAAAAAAAATATATATATATATATATAAATATATATATAATGTGTGTGTGTGTGTGTGTGTGTGTGTGTGTGTGTGTGTTTAGACTGTCTGACCTCTCTAAAACTGTCGTATAAGATAGGTGAAAGAGAGAAGGTTTCTCGATTTCAGAGACAGCCTCTATCACATTCTACCATCTCACTCGTGGAAATCTATTTCTATTGCTAACTCTCACTGTGACTATCACTTATCCTAATCTATTCAGAAGGAACCAAACTAAGTCTTAATTACCCTATCAAAAATCTACGACACTAGTCACCTAAAACTAACTGCAATAAGCTAATGCTAAAGATAGATTTAAAAAAATAAATCAACTTATCTGAAAACTTGAATAGTTCGATGAATTTCTCCACTGGGGTCTCGTCCTAAAAAGGACTTAGCATTGTGTAATTTGAGTTTTTGTGAAAAAGATCGCAAAGATAAATGCGGAGTCAGAGTCCCTAAGGCAGTCTAATGTTGATTCAACAATATTCTGGCAACTCCTGCGACGTGGCTGGTACCAAACTGTATCGTTCTGCCGTTCCTTTGCACCTACCGGCTGCATGGAGAGGGGGAACATGCTGCATGGGCAACAACTTGATCTCCATATAACTGTGCCCAAGCTCGCGACATGGAGATGACACTCCAGCTTCACCCTATAGGTGTCGGCAAAACACGGAAAGTAGCAGGTTACCGGTTATAAGTATTTTGCCCAGGGCTACTTCCGACTGTGGGAGAGGTTCTAGGATCTCACTGGACAGCTACTGCTCGCTTCAAGCTAGGCAGCCCCCAGTCAATAATTTTTTGTCCCGCCACTGTCTGTTTTCCGCATTGTGTGCATGGGGATTAGGGTCAAACCCGAACTCTGGAGATAACATTTTGCACGAAACAATTATCATAATATAAATAAGCAAACTCTCAGATTGGGATGAAGGAACGTCCAGACTATGTTGACTGGACTGTCCGAAAACCTACAGGACATAAACGATGTCAGGAAGACAGCCGTAATTAATGACGAGCTTAAACGACTTCAGGTGGATAAAGCTGCACTTCAGGAAAAGGGCCTGGCAGATTCTGGAATGGTGAGCGAGAAGGACTACACATTTTATTGGCAAGGGAAAGGTCTTAACAACACTAGAGAACACGGAGTAGGTTTTGTGGTTAAAAAATCGCTATTTAAAATGGTTGAACCTGGTGAGAATGGATCAGAACGCCCGTTAACGCTCCGCATGCAAAGTAGCACAGGTCCCATCACCCTTGTCAGTGTGAATGTTCCTACTCTGTACTCTGCCTTAGAAGCTAAAGATAAGCTCTACGAGAATTTACCTGCAGTGATCAAAAGTATACCCAGGTAAAAACAGCTTGTTCTCCTTGGTGACTTAAACGATAGAGTGGGTACCGATAAAGTTTCATGGCCTTCATGTCTGGGCAGGTTTGGTATTGGCAAGATGAATGAAAATGGACAACGTCTCTTGGAGTTGTGTATCCATCATGACCTCTGCGTGACAGCCACCTACTTTCAGACAAAACCCCAGCATAAGATGTCATGGAGGCACCCACGATCCAAGCACTGGCACCAACTGGATCTGATTCTCGTCACTTCTTAGGTCTGTTCCCTCCATGTGCTCGTACTATAGTGCAGACTGTGATACACATCCCTCCTTGGTTTGCTGTAAAATTAGAGCACAGCCAAGAAAACTCTATCGTGTCAGACATGAAGGGAAACCACACATTGATACCAGCAAGATGTCAGGCCTAATCATGATCGCTTAATTTACTGCGACCTTCAAGAAAATGCCCACTAGCCCTCAGCACGGCGGTACTGTTACAAAGAATTGGGACCACGTGCGGAACACCATTTAAAGTAATGCACTTGCCACCTTTGGTAAGAAAACAGTGAAGTCAAATGACTGGTCTGATGCTTCATCAGATTTGACGACACCTGTCATTGAAACTAACCGCAGTGCTCCGATTGAATACAAATGTTCACCGAATGCTAGAACCCTACAACATATCTCAGACCTAAGGGTCTTTTATATTTGGACATGCGCCCTAATATAACCGACTAGGTTGAATGTGACGCGCCTCGCCAAAACGAGGCAAAACTTTATTTAAAAACAGGACCCTACGAGTCCTGAATGCTACAAGAAGCAAAGCTCAACAAACTGCTCGACGCTGTGTAAATGACTACTGGCTCCAGCTCGGTGAGAGCATCCAGACCACAGCGCAAAGAGGCAAAATTAGACAAATGTATGACGGTATAAAGAAAACCCTCGTTCCCCAGGAAAGTAAGATGGCACCGCTAAAAACCATCAATGGAGAGAAGTTAACCGATGAGCGTAAGCAGATGGAGAGGTGGGTCGAGCACTACTCTAAGTTTACGCTAGAGAAAATACCGTTACGCCTGCATCTCTTGATGCTATGGATGCCTTCTTGCATGGTTCTTTTTTTTTTCCTGATGTTGTTCCGTTGAACGTAGTGAAGATGGTTCGATTTGTGAGGAAATCTTTTATCCAACAAAACATTCTTCCCTCTATGGCCATCTTGTGCATCTTGAAGTACAGACTGTCTCACCATACTCGGCCGTATGCTTGCTTGAGGTCTACGAACACTGCGACCACATGATGTTATCCTGGAAAGCATCAGCAATCTGTTGCATCAAACGGATTACATTGTCAACAGTCTGTCTTCCTCTTCTAAATTCTGTTTGGTTAGGATGGAGGGATTTACCTTTATCTAACTACCAGTAGAGGCGTGCATTTATCATACGTTCTGCCATTTTCCCAATGAACTAGTTACTGACTTCGCCTGGTGGTTTATCTTTTTTGAGAATTGGGATAATGTTAACCGTTTTCCATTCTGTAGGTACAGTGCTACTTCTCCATGTCTTGTTTATAAATTCCAAGATCGTCGATGATAGCATTACAGTTTTGATTCTGGAAATTCCAGGACAAAAGAAGCAAAGATAAACTTAAACTTCATGGATAAGAGAGCTGGAGTCAGAAGTGAAAAGGATGAGGAAGACATGGAAAGAACTTGAGTGAATGGCACGTGACAGGAAGACTTGGCATGTGTTTGTTGAAGGCCTATGCCCCTTGGGGAGTAAAAAGGTATTGGCTGAATGTCGTAATGAGAAATAAAAACATGTTGGTTTGGACAACTTGTTGACTAAAGTCCCACCACCCAGAAGGAGGAATCATTGAGAAAACTACTAGGAAAAGAAGAACGTATTAATGTTAATCTGTATCTAAAAGAAATATAACATGACAGCACACAGGGTGGTGATACATGCTCTTTATCAGAAACAATAATATTACCTGAAACACTACAGGACGTGATCACAAGCTAAGAGTGGAGACAAACTAAGGGAAGTATATAATAAAGTGACACATGGGAATCTAAACAGGAAACCCAAACACTGGTATAGTAAATGCTAACATTCAAAACTCACGAGGAGGAGGTTAAGTTATCTGCGTGAGTTTTGAATGTGAGGGTCAAAGTTCTTGTCACATCAGGCAAAACTTTATTTACAGATTTAGTAGTACAGGTGATGAGAAAACTGGCAAAAATAAAATTTTAACAAACAGAGGTGAGTTGTTGAGGTCGTGTGGGCGTATGGCACAAATGATCATGATGACAGCATTTCCAGAGTATTTAACTTGGACTTTCGTCTTCAACTTTTTGTCATGGCGGTACTCAGTACCCATTATTGATGTCATTTTTTCCACATCTTTATTCACTTTATGTCGAAATTTACAAGGACATATGCATTGAAACAATGACAATAATTGCACGAATAAGATTATAAAAATGAAAATATAACGAGCAGCTGTTTTAAAATAAAAACCCTTTCACTTCTTGCACACGCTCATTTACACACACTTTCTTGTACTTTACAATCTTCACAGAAATGTGGATAACCGTTGTTCTGGCCATACCAAATAAAACCCACTTTAGACGACCACTCACACGAAGGTTACGATTTCCGTCTCGTTGGAAAGTAATCAAAACGAAGGGTACTTAAATTTACTTCAGCTAAGCGCAGGTGTCCGATTTCGTTGATTTAAGATGTCAAAACCTCAGGTCCGGCTTAGATAAAATAAAATCCGTGCTGGACCGTGAGATGTAATCTGAAAGAATGTCTCCTGGGACAAATAAAGAGTCTTGGTTCACCCATTGCATAGCGCAACCGTGGAAATAAATGAGATCGGAAAAGAGACACTTCTTAGTGGATAGTTTTGGTCATTAACGAGCTTGTTCATTTTTTTAAAAATAATACTGATTTTAAAAGAATACATAAACACATTTCCAAAACCATTACATTTTGATTACAATTAAATACTTTAAAAACATAAACAAATACCTCCGTACACATTTATACACCTTCTTTCGTGCATTCATATATTATTTATTTAACATCAATGAAACCAAAAATTAAAAGAGAATACAAATAATATGTTCGTATGCACTAGCGTGCGTCCCCACACACCCACACACACACCCACACAAACTATAAATGTACATATGCTTTCAAAATTTAAAGATAATAATAATAGATAAATAAAATAATAATAATTTAGAGCAGTCTTCTCTCTGCGGACATGACGAAAAAGAGGTTGCAATATTTTAACATGCACACACTCTCACACGAGTGCTCAGGATAAAAAAATATTGGGTGACGGAGTACCTCACCCTTAGCGTTGTATGTGTGGAGGGGGTGGGGGAGCGGGGGAGGATGTGTGTTTAAGAAAGGGGTGGGGAAGTTAGGAGTAAAGGCAGTACCGCCGTCAAAATTTTTTTGGACACTGACGTATTCGGACTTAAGAAGTAATAAGGCTCCCTTAATTTTTATTTATTTTAATAAAGTGTTTAAATTATTTATATCAGCACGTGGCGCCGTGCCAATACATATACATATATATGCAAATACATATATACATGATATATATAATTTATATATGTATATGCATATATATATATATACGAGGGCTATTCCAAAATCAACCTCCAATTAGCTAGTAAAATTAATCAAAAAAAGAGAAAAAAATCTTATTACATACAAAACTTACATACATAACCACATTATTTTTCCACATAGTAGCAATCCAAATTCAGGCACTTGTACCTTGGCACCAGCTTTTGCAATCCCTCGTCAAGGATCGGAGCCGCCAGGGTACCCAGCCAGCTGTTTACGCCATCCATGAGCTTCTAGTTGGTTTCGAAGCGCTGAATAGCAAGCAAGACCTTCATCTTGCCGAAGAGATGGTAATCGTTTGGCGCCAAGTCCGGGCTGTAAGGGGTTGTTGAAAATCTCCCAGTTGAACTGCTCGAGTAAAGCCTTTGTGCAGCTCTGGTGTGTGTGCTGTGTGTGCATACGTTGTTTCAATACTGTGGGGGTGTGTATGTCTGTAGGCATCTAATAAACTGTGCGTATCCATTATGGTTTGTATTATGTCTAGTTGGTGTTCGTCTTCTCTGTTTGCTCTCCTTATCTGCGTTCTAACTACAACACAAACCACGTCGATATCTGTCAAAACACAGTTAAAATCGCCTCCTTATATAATATTATGTTCTCTGTATGACTGAGGGAGCAAGTTGTCTAAGTTTTCGTAAAATTGTGGTTGGTGGTTGTAGTTTGCTGGAGCGTGTATATTCACTACCGTGTATGTGTGTATGTTGTTTCCTGCTTGAGCGATGGTTACCTTGTTCTCACTGGCTCGGTTTGTTCTAAGTATTTCCCACCTGTCTGATGTTTGTAGTATAGTTGCTCCTGAACCTGTGTTGTGTATTGCTAAACTAAAACAGGAATGTCGTAGTCCTAACTGGGATGTCATTTGTAATGCATGTTCGTCTGTTTGTAAGTTTGTTTCCTGCAAAAATATAAAGTCTGGCTAGTGTTTATGAATAAGTGTTATGATGTGATGTAGTTCTGAGCGAAGTCCGCTAACATTTACGCTAATTATCAAAAGTTCATCTACTATTTTACACGTCTAATATGGAACGAATAAAAAAGGATATGTTTGTAATGACATTGTGGGATATCTTACATACCATTGTCAAATGGTCCTAATTTCTTTCTTTTTTTGTTGTACTAAGTATTTTCACCGTCTTATAGGTCTATTACGAGTCTGTAGTTGATTTGGTCGGTGATGTTTAGTTTGTGTTGTCTTCTAGGTCTTGTGATGGGGTGGTTGTCTGACTTGAATCTACTAGGTTGGGTTGGGCTACGGTGTGTGGAATAGCAGTTTCTTGTATTGATTTATTATTGGATCCTGTGTTCTCATGGGTCTTTGGTCTTGCTACTCGTTGGCTTATTTTTCTTGGTGTCATGGGATGTAAGGTTGTTTTTTTTATGCTCTCCATATCTGTACTGACACTTGTTCCATCGCCAGGACTGTCAGGGGGTGAATGCCGTCGCTGCTTCTTGTTTCGGGAGTCGGGATAGGAGACTGCTTTCTACCCATCCTCCGTGGTCAAAGGCTCTGTGGGTTCTTCGTCTTGCTCTTAGCGGGCTCTGTACTGTTCGTTTGGAGTCTTGGCCCGATTTGTGCTGACATATTTTCCTGGTTCTCTCGAACAACGGTTAGCCCAGTGAGTGTCCTCACTACAGTGAGGGCACATTAATCGCCGTCCACGCACTGTTACAAAAATGTTGTGCTTTGGTGAACTCACCTCTTTGAAACGTAATTCTACGTAATAAGGGATATCTGTCGATGGCCGACAGAGCTGACCACATTTATCCGGAGCATTTCGAATCTTGTAGACCTCGGCTTCTTGGTTGCCCGTAACAGATGCTGTCAATGCTTTCACAGTCTTTTCTTTCATTGTTGGCAGAAGCCAACTGAGGGTGATTGTTGAGCGTTCTGTTTCAAGGTGCTCAATATGCAGGGTTAGTTCTGGGTTGGAAAGTTGTATTTTCCTTCCGTGTAGTTTCTCGAAGAAACGTCCATGGACATGTGATGCCAGACTGAAATACAAGCGAACGGGATTCTCAGATCTGTAGAGAGAAAAGACGCCATCCCTCGGTATTCCACCAGGGCCCATCAGCGCACTGATTAGCCGCGGCTGAGGGTCAATTATTGTCAACAGCAGGTTGCCCGATTTATGGAGGCATCCTCCCTCTAGTGAGTCCATTTCCAGATCGAAAACTGTAGCTGTTTTTTTTTCCTTCCATCTCAAAAAAGGTTTCAGTTTTCACCGTTAGAAGATGATAGTCCTTTAGAATTTAAATTAAAAGCGTTGTTCCTCGCTTGAGACGATCGTTCGTATCAATCAGCGTTGCTAGATACCTCGTCGAAAAATAGATTTAAATGGGATTTGTGATTGATATTTACTTGTCAGTTTTGAGGTTGGGGGAGTTATATCTTTGGGTTATGTAGAAGCAAACCATCAAACAGCTAGCTAATCGGTATTGAAGTCAAATTTAGTTACCCTTTTTTTTAAATGTAAAACTTTTGCCTCGTTTTGGCTAGGCGCGTCCCGTTCAACCCAGTTGGTTATATTAGGTCGCATGTCCAAATATAAAAGACCTTTAGGTACCCAATTACACTCAAGACGTTTCAGCTGCACCAGCCATTAAGAAAAACCAGAATGAAATAAATAATTTGCACTCTAATTTCTATCTGGTATTAAAACATTACTAAACTAATCGTTATCAAAATAATTACATTTTGTAACGGACAACAAATGACTTAATTTTATACCGCATGTCTAACACCTTATTCAACAGCATTTATAAGAAAAAAAACATTATTTACTGCAATCTGTTTAAACTACGAGGGACGGTCAAAAAGTAATGCCTCATAATTTTTAATTTCATTCATTAGGCATGAAAACAGATAAAATTCACATTGAAATGTAGCCCCAAGTCTGAACTTCAAAAATTTATTTCTCAAGTCTCCGTTATTTGTTACAGTTTGTGTCCATCTTCTCACGAGGGCATGTATCCCCGCAAGGTAAAAATGTGTGTCCTTTTTCCTAAACAACTGGCGTACGGCGCGTTTAAGGGTCTCGGTGTCCTCAAAGTGATGTCCGCGAAGATCTTCTTTCCTTGGTCCAAACAGATGGACGTCAGAAGGTGCAAGATCGGGACTGTAAGGGGGATGTGGTAATAATGGCCAGCCAACTCTTCTCCTTCAGTTTCGTAACGGTGCAGGAGGTTGATGGCTATGGTTTTCCTTGTTTCTTTATGTCTGTCTGTCAACATTCTGGGTACTCACCGTGCACAAACTTTTGAATAACCCTATAACAAATTTGGATTAGATGAAGGTGATGTAGGTACATCTGAAGCAGGAGATGGGCGTGGCACAAGAGGCCACAGCAAGACTGCACATCAAAATAATCTCGGGAGATGGAGAAAGCTTGCTCAAAACGAACTTGTTGAGCTTGACATGCTTCCTCCATATGAAGAACAACAAGGTGTCACGGCACACACAACTGAATATATGTCAATTGATTTTTTCAAACTTTTTCCCCCCGACACTGCCATAGATCTGATCACTGACGAAGTGAATAGGTACGGAGAAAATCACCTCTCTCAGTACACAGGAAATGCTAAGTACAAGAAACGTACTTGGAATAAAACTGATGCAGTTGAAATTTCTGCATTCATAGGCCTTCAGATTGGTATGGGAATGTGCTGCAAACCAGCAGTCTCAGACTACTTGTGTAAGAACTTTTGGTTGAATGATACACCATATTCAAGGGTCATGAGTCGGAACAGGTACCAACAGCTCCACAGAAATCTCCATTTTAATAATAATGATAACAGAATTGAGAGGGGGCAGCCTGGGTATGACCCCCTCTTCAAGCTCAGACCCATACTGGATATTATTTTGTCTACATATAAGCAACACTACACACCTGGGCGGGAGTTGTCAATAGATGAATCGATGGTGAGGTTCAAGGGTAGAATATATTTCAAGCAATACCTGCCAGCAAAACCCACAAAGTGGGGATTCAAAGTATTTGTACTCACTGATGCTAAAACACAATACTGCCTGAAATTGAAAATTTATACTGGTAAGGCAAATGATGAAGGTTCTGTTGGGGCAACTTCCAGGGTTGTGAAAGATCTTCTCGATGGATATGGCAACAAAGGACATATTCTCTACTGCGACAGCTTTTATTCAGTCCCAGCTTTATTTCAAGAGCTGAAAGAAATTCAGATTGGTGCATGTGGAACAGTAGCTGAGAACAGGAAGCATTTTCCTGAAGCACTGAAGAAAAAGCAACTCAAATTGAAAAAGGCAGATCATCCTGTGTTTTGTGCCACAGAAGATAAAGGCATGTTGGCAGTTACCTGGCATGACACGAAAAGAGTTAACCTTTTATCTACTGTTCACTCCAATGATGTTATGGACAAGACAGTTAGAAAACGAGGAATACCTGAGGGCAGAACAATTCAGAAGCCAGTGCTAGCAGAAAAATACAACAAAAGTATGGGAGGTGTCGACCACTTCGGCCAACTGGGTGCAAGCTACCCCTACCCACACAGATCCTATAAATGGTACCTTCCATTATATCATTTCTTAGTTGAAACTGCCCTGGTCAATGGGCACATAACCTACAACACTGCCAACTCTACAAAAAAGATCACAGCAAAGAAGTTCAGGCAGGATGTCAGTCTCGCTCTTATTGAACCTGCTATTCTTCGACGCAATGTGACACCTTCAAAACCACAGGTCACAACAACACGACTTACTGAGCGCCACTTCATTGATAAATATGAAAGGGCAAGGTACAAACCAGACTGTAAAGTGTGTAAGGCTGCAGGGAAAAGAAGCCAGACTGTCATGTACTGCCCAGATTGCAATGTACCTCTATGCACGATACCCTGTTTCAAGTTGTACCGCACAGTCGAGGATTATCAACGATCCAGACAAAGACCCTTGCAGAGACCTACAGCTACAACTTCAACCTCAGTTAATGAAGGAAGCAGCTCAGACTCCAACTAGAGGTAAGTAACCACTCAAAACATTCACAAACACTCATTGTCAGATGCCGCAGACACAGAATCCACTCAAAAAAGACAAATACAAAAATTAAATTTTCTTTGCGATTTATTCACAATTTTTGTTAGCCTTTTATGTTGAAATACATGGTTATCGTTAAATCAGTATGTCAATCAAGATTTTTTTGTTCATTGCCATCAATGTCCCTAACATTTTATTGCACTGACATTGAACAAATTCACTAAACACTGGAAAAATATCATGGTTTTAAAACATCTCCTGAAATTTCTATAAATAACCACACAAATTCAAGATGGCCGCCATGATCATGTGACCAATTTGCATAAAATATATTTATTCAGATGTAGCAACCATTCATAGTGGCGCTCTTAACATTTCAAAACCCTATGTCTGTTTTTCAATTTTTTATGAATTTAAAACAAAACCAGTTATTTTTAAAGAAATCGGCAAACAAACTTGGTAATGGGAGACATTAATGCACTGGATTGCTGGTTAATCGTTAAATCAGTACGTCAATGAAGCTTATTTTGTTCGTTGCCATCAACGTCCCTAACATTTTATTGCACTGACATTGAACAAATTCACTAAACACTGAAAAATATCATGGTTTTAAAACATCTCCTGAAATTTCTATAAATAGCCACACAAATTCAAAATGGCCGCCATGATCATGTGACCAGTTTGCATAAAATATATTTTTTCAGATGTAACAACCATTCATAGTGGCGCTCTGAAAACTTCAAAACCCTATGTCTGTTTTTCATTTTTTTATGAATTAAAAAAAAAACAGTTATTTTTAAAGAAATCTGCAAACACCTTTGGTAATGGGAGACATTAATGCTCCGGATCGCTGGTCAGCAAAGTGGTCTCGGTGTCCTCAAAGTGATGTCCGCGAAGATCTTCTTTCCTTGGTCCAAACAGATGGACGTCAGAATGTGCAAGATCGGGACTGTAAGGGGGATGTGGTAATAATGGCCAGCCAACTCTTCTCCTTCAGTTTCGTAACGGTGCAGGAGGTTGATGGCTATGGTTTTCCTTGTTTCTTTATGTCTGTCTGTCAACATTCTGGGTACCCACCGTGCACAAACTTTTGAATAACCCAGGTCTTTAATGATGTTCTGGACACTGCCTTTACTAATGGACAACATGGAAAAAAGTTCATCCAGTGTTACCCGACGGTCACCACGAATGATGCCATCAACTCGATGAATGTTGTGTGGAGTCACTGCGGTAGACGGACGGCCAGTCCGCTTTGCGTCAGCCATTGAGGATTGACCTACTTCAGCTTCGTCACAACGATGTACCCAACGTCGGACAGTGCTAACATCCACTGTTGAATCTCCATAAACATTCTTCAAACGTTCGTGGATGCGAATTGGGGTCTCGCCTTCAGCATTGAGGCATTCTATGACATAACGTTGTTTTAACCGAACGTCTTTGTCAGCCATTTTTAAACTGTTACAGTGGTGCCACCTGTTACTGAAACAGGTTGGTAATGCTATACAGTGCAGAAGAGTGTTTGAGGATTCCTGCTAAATTTACAAATTGCACACCGATGCAGTATTTACATACATAAAAATTAGGAGGCATTACTCTTTGACCTTCCCTCGTATATGTTGTTTCCCTTTGAATCAACAACAGCATTGTTGTCCTCTAACTTTCTTATATTCTCAAATATTTCTACCCTTTATGATAAATAAAATATAACAGACATGATTACACTATGAATGCTAATCTGTAGGTCGTATTGTGACCTGGTTCACTGTCATATATTGTTTCTTTAACATTTACGTCATCCCTTAAATCTTCATCTTGTAGAAAATTAGCCAGTATTTGTTTACATCTGTACTATATACTTCATTGGTTGTTTCAACTTTATATTCTTTTGTCCCTCTCTCTGTAGAAATGTCCAACCCTAACTTCCATACTACCAATGATTTAAAACTCTTCAATGTTTCTAATTTTTTTAAAATTATTGTTGTAGTTGTTGATCAGAATCAACGTCACTGTGATGGTATTGCCTCCCCTGCTCCGCAGTAGTGGTCAAACAAAGACCAATATTGGAGTATAATTATGAGGTTATTCTTAGGTATCAAGATTCCTCTTGGCAGAGATATAAATAGTAGAATGATGCTTCTACTTTAAGGAACCTAGCAGTAGCAGGATTTTAAATAAAAGCAAGCACAACAACAGAGATCATCTAAGCTGTCATGAAATTATTACTCTCCTACCCCTTCTGTGAAGAAGTACATTGACTCGTATTCAGCAACTAAAACTGTAATAGCTATATATGTTTATGTATTTAAAACAATATCAGTCAAACGGGTCTAGACACACAATTCACTCTTTAGTTTGTTTGTTTTTTGTTTTTTTTCGTACGCCCGCTAATACTCGAGGCGAAATCTCAGGTTATTATTAATGTCTAACCTGACATTGATTTTTACGTGAGTATCCTATTTTCTTGTACAGAGACAAGTGTCCCTCGCCATTCAGGCAGATACTCGCCGTTTTTGGAGGTACCCATTAGAGCTGGGTCGGCTCAGGAGCCGCCAGTCCCTGGTCGACGACACTCCTTCAAATGTCCTCGCCAGGTCTCGAGTTAATCCAATCCAAATCCCGGTCGACGAAAAATCCTCAAATGCCGTCGCCCGGGTTTGATCCTGAATCACCCGGTCGCCAGAGCGGTGTTGTAACCACTACGCTAGCGCGGCTCCCGACCACTCTTTAGTGATTAATCCAATAACATATTTAAAGTTACAGATAAACAGGTTTAATAATCATTTATAGAAGAAGAATAAGACGAAGGAGAAAAAGACGAAGATGACGAAGGTAAAGAAGAAGAAAAAGAATAGAAAAAAGAATGACCGTTTCTTGTTCAGTGTCTTTTTTTTCGGCCTTTCTCAAATTTCTCATTTCAAATTGTCGTTTGGTTATGTCCTTGATTAGCATTGAGTGTACAATGTCTGTGTAAAATGGTCGTCCCCTAGGAAGTATTGCCGTGCCATGACATTTTAAAGATTACGACTTTAAAATTACCGTATTCAATTTTATAAGCCGGTGTGACAAGTTCACGTCTTTGCAACATATTCCTTCCCTATTTTAACAATATTTACATACCCATTCTTACATTTTCATTTACGTAGATTGAACCTTGACGAGGTTTAGTTTCAATCCTGTCTGTGTATCTTGGGTGAAAAGAGAGGTACAATGAAGGGTTGAACTCTTCAGACATAATCTAATTATTCATTTCCCATTAATTGACATAATCGACACTTCTGCATCATATTTTGATAGAAAGATCAGATTCTGGAGTGTACAGCAATGGAATCCTGTTGAATCTGACTAAACAGCTAGATGATTTAGATTTTGCAGATGACTTGGCTCTTCTGTTCCATAATCATAATCAGATGCAACTCAAAATGAAAATACTCGATGAGAGGTCACAACAAAAGGGTCTGAAAATACACCGGAAAAAGACAAAAATAATGAGAATAAATACAAGAAATGATAACAAGGTTGAAGAAACGCCATTAAAAGATGTAGAGTGGTACACATATTTTGGCAGCAATATAGACAAAGTTGAAGGGACAGACAATGATAACAAAATAAGAATACAAAAAGCAAGAGGAGCTTCCATTGGATTGGGAAACATATGTATGTAGATGAAGAGAAATCGTCCAACACGAAAACAAGAATCTTCAACTGAAATGTCAAGTCAGTCCTATTGTATGGCTCTGACAAATGGAGAAGAACAAAAACAACAACCAAAAAGCTGCAGACTTTCATAAATGGATGCTTGAGTAGAATCATCATCATCAGCTGCCATCTTCACAACGAAGATTGGCTGTAATGGATCTCCAACGTCTTCTTGTCTTGGTGGTGCACTCTGATAAACTCTTTCCTGTCCATCTCTTGATGTTTTTTCCCACTTATAGCGCTGTCTTCCCCTTGCACTTTTTCCTTCAACTCTCCCTTGTATTATGGTCTTCTGCAAGGTGTTATGTCTTTTTATGTAGCCAAAGTATTTTAGCTGCCTAACTTTGATCTCCCTCATTAGTTCTCTTTTCATATCCAGATTTTCTAGGACCTCCTTATAGAGTAGAATAGTGTGATGGGGTCACTCCATATTACCCCTCCCGCTCAATTCAAAATCTAGTAACGTAGTTTTACAACTTTTAACCCCACTATTATATTTAAAAATGTTAAGGACAAAGGTAAAACTTTCAGCTTAGAATTGGACACTCCTTGATTTTTTTTTTTACCATAAGTTGGAAGAGGGTACCTATCCCCCAGAAACCGCATAGACATCCGCCCTATTATTTACAGGCAGGTTGTAACTATAAATAACTGCAACATGTTTGAAATTTTTTTTGCCCAAGGCCATCGCTTGTCCAAGATTTGAATTAACTAATGCCAAGCGTATGATACCCACCCCTAAAACCACAGGCTTTTTCTCTACCCGTCCTAATATTTAAAACGACCATTAGACAGTTTGGCAGCTGGCCAACGCGTTGTTTCGTTTTATAAGAACGGGCGAGGGAGGGAAAAAGGGGGGGGGGGATTAGCATGGGAAAAATCTAACCTAACTTGTGCATTGTGAAACTGAAACTAACAAACCAATTGTGTGCAGGGCAGAGAAGGGGGTAAGAAAAACGTAGATAATATATTGCATTCTAATGGAAAGATAAATAAAAGGAAAGGATAGAAACGATAATATTGGTTAGTAGAATACCATATTAATCCCTATAATATGTTATCGTGCTGTAAAGTCAAAGTCTGTTGTTCTGAATAAATAAAGAAGAAAAGTACAAAGATGAAAACTAGGATAAAGAAGTAAATGAAAACATACTGGCTATATAAAGGACGATTGTCCGGTTAATAATCACTTTCAATCTTTAAAATCGCTTCAATAACAAAAGAGATATCGTAGAAAATAAAAATTGAAGACAGACATACACAGTGGTAACCGCTCAACTTTGAAAATCTTCGGATGTTACTTTTTCTAAACGCGATTTTTTTTTAAAGAAAGTCAAATTGGCTTAACTTGATTTGATTGGTTGAGGTTAGTCTAGGAAGAGAGGGGATAAACGAACGCTTTGCTAAGCATAAGTGCCACTTGAAAAAATATTTCCTCCAAGAAGGGTTAAGAGCAGAAGCAGAGCAATTTGTGACCAATTGCCTTTGCGGTTTGGGAGTCGGCGATCTGAACTTGTGCCATTGATCGCTAATTAACCTTATACTTGTGAAATATTTCATTGATTGCGGTAAGATGAACAATTTTATTGATGTATATTATTATTAATATGTAGAGGCAAACCCAGATAGGGCGCCCACAAATTTCGGTTGTGCGACATTTGCCTTTGTAGAAGCTTTCGACATACTAGGAGCACAGGCATGCCTAAGTAGACTTATGAATCAAATGAAAGTACATTGTGTTGGAAAATAGATATATAAAATATTACGACTGTAAGACCAGGAAGCCACTGGCAGTCTTCGGCAGACCGTAGTGTTTTAATAACTTTCAAAATAAATAGAATTTCATATGAAAAGAATTAACAGATCACTAGAGAGAGAGAAAAGAAAAGAGTGTATCCCAGCTGAAGATAACGAAGGTTTAAAGTGACAGGGGCGTTGAACCATGGGGGGAGAAGAAGATACCGCCTGAGTATGAATCGGTCACAATTAAAATTAGGGACTGTAGCTATTTTGGTTAGCTCTTTTATCTGATCACAACGCATGTTTAATGATGTTTAATTGTTAGTGGTGGAGATACATAACTAGAATACTTAGGGAGGACTGTTCCTCTTGTTGCAGGGTTGAGTCATATATTACCCAGTGAGCCATAACCTGGAGCTGCAGAGATTCGAGGCACCATGCTGGTTGCTTGAATACTGAAGTCTTATCTGCCTCCAGAGAACAAGGTAATGAACGAGTGTGTACTTTCGAGCAAGTCATCTATCTTCAAAAGAACCACAAGATAAGCCATAAGATTGCGGGCTTATGTCAATTCATCACGTTGTATTCTCCACACGCTACTATAAACTGTTTTGTGAAATGATGAGACACCCAGTCCTTCCAAGTAGTGACACTTCATAAGACAGCATTGTTTCAGCAGTGAATAAAATTCTATAAACATTGTAGTGGTGACATTTATGGACAAGATGTCTTTCATATTTATTTAATGCTGTACATAAAACACACTTCATTTTAAGTTTTAAACATTCCTGTCCCAAAAGATTTGCGGTACATGAAATTAAAATTGTAAGATAATATTATAACTTTAACCCCAGTCTTGTTGATTTAATTTTCATTGAGTTAAAGTGTGTTTGGTTTTCTCAGGCCTTTATCATTACATTTGCATTACCCTAGACACAATAGATATAAAAATATTGCACAGCGTGAGATCTGAGGGAGGTAGCGTTAGGTCCCATGAGAACTCATCAACACCATTTTCAACTATTAGACTCAGGGTCTTACATAGCTTGACCTCAAGCTGTTGACACTTATCCTTTCTTTTATATAACATCAATAACCTCCCCGGTGTTAATCCACCACAAATAGAAGGACTGAAATGGTATGACAAAGTCACAAACGTAGAATTGATGACAAGAACCAGACAGGTGCCAGTGGAACAAGAGATGAGAAGAAGACGCTGGCGATGGATAGGACACACATTGAGGAAACCTGTTGATAGCATTACATGGCAGTCTTTGTTATTGAATTCCACAGGGAAACAGAGGCAGAGGTAGACCAAAAAAACACACGGAAAAGAGAACTAGATACAGGAGTGAAAATGATGAGGAAAGCATGGACATAATTTAAACGGATGGCACGTGACAGGAGGACCCGGCATGTGTTTGTTGAAGGCGTGTGCTCCTTGGGGAGCTAAAGGGTATAGATTGATTGATTGTGCGGTCGATGACGTCAAATTTGGTATTATCACCTACAGATTTTTGGTCTTTGGTCTAGGGCCCCGATCAATACAATTTAGCTCATTAAAAATATAAATAAATTTTAAAAAATTAAGAAAAAAATACATTTCGCTTTCCGAAAGAAAAAAAAGATAAAACCACAAATAAAGGCTGTAACGAAGAGTTACTTCCCCTCTCTGCCTGACTAAACACCTCATCATTATTTTTGCCTACCCTATTGAGCCTGCGATTGACAGATTGATTAGAGCTTTAATCTGTTGCGGTACAGGTGCTGGGCTCGATTCGCGGCTCATTGACTCTCTATCCAATCAGGAGGTAAGACGAGACAGATCAGACAAGGTGTGGGTACTCATGAGAATCATAGCAAGTCAAAAATAACATAATTTGTTTAATTAATAACACACTATTCCAGTAACTCTCTGGTTACAGTTCGTCCATGATTTGCTGCCTTACAATCAGATGGACGTGTGGAAAGTTATGTTATAACTCAATTTGAGCAGTAAAATAATTTATTTCATTCTGTCCATCTTCCCAATAGGTTGGCCCATTCCAGCAAGCTTAACATCTTCAAAATACTTTCCTAAAACCAACATCACAATCTACACGTCCATCTGCTTTTATTTGACAATTAAATTGAGCTAACACGGGTTTGAATTCCCTTCCAGAATTACAGTGATTTCACTCATACTTATCCACTTCTATAACTTATAGTATAAGGCCCATATTAATAATATAATTATGTATACATATGTAAATACATTCTTTCTTACCCTCAAATACATGCAGACCGGCTTTTAGTGGCTCTACAGACTGTGTTACACTGCAGATGGCAATGGAGTCTGGTAGTAGACAATTTCACTCGTGTCAGAAGTTTTGAATTATGTGGCAAGTGTATAACGATTGGTACCTCCCTGCTTATATAGGTTTAACTTACGAGTAAGCATCTAGACCATAGTATGCTGCAGATAAAAAAAAAGTGAAAATCTCAGGAGTTCTGTGCTAATATGAAAAACTTGAAATCGTTCTAGTTACTTTATCGCTGAACGGATTTCCTTCATCCAAAGCTAATATTATTTTTAGGGCTAAGCTCTATTGCAGTATCTCTCTTATGTCTAGATTTATCCGACTTTTCACTGGAGCAGCCTAAACATTGCAAAGCACAATATGGTTCATGTATCGATGCCGTAAATGCACGTTTTCTCCGGTTCTTCACCAATTCCAGTGAAAATCTAGATATCTGCCAATAGCTAATGATCACTATTATCGAACTGAGTTCTTCATTACCAACATATACCGTTATTAACTGCACAGTGCCTTTCGAAATATTGTCAACATCTACACTTTCTCGTCTTCCTACTAAAAGGCCTTACAAATTATTAGCATTGGGTGACCCGAGCTGCCGTTTTGATTGGTTGTTTGGCTTTTCGGAATTTCTATACGATGTAATGTTTTGAACGAGGCCGAGATAGGATTCAGACTTCATCACATGTGGGATGGCTTATTTTGGCTCATAAAAAAAAAGTCCGTTTGTCGTCTGCATTTGGGAAAAAAAACGTATGTGTCCTTATCACGCGTGATAAAGGCAGAAATCTGCTTTACGGCGTCTTTTACAGCTTCTGGATTTAGCGGGCATCCAGTGAAGGACACTCTTAGATCTTTCCTTGTCAATGTGTTAAATTTAAATTGAAAATTTGGGGTTGGCCTATTCAAATATTCTGCCGTGTTATTCTTGTGGTGAGCAACATGTGCCGAGGTGGTTAGATTTGGGTTCTAGTTCTACTTTAGTGGGTTGGCAAACCTACATAGAGATGCTGCTCTGTTCACCACTACACCAGCAAGGCCCGCCAGACCTCCAGCAATGAAGGAATAAGAAGCTCTGAAGCAAGAGGACCAGAAGTGGTTATTGCCAATGTTCCAGGCTTGTGCAACAACCATGTCCTAAGCTATTCTCGTATTAACAATAGTTTCTCGGATTTACATTTTTACATAGCACAACAACTGCTTTAATGAATAAGAAGTATATCATATTTGTCTTTGTACCCCAAAGAACTAAATAAAACACAGCCAAAAGAGCGATATGCATATGAACTTAATTTAATAAAATACATGTTTTTTAATTGTGCCATAATGATTCAAATAAAAACTAATATTCTTTACAGTAAAAATATGTCTGCTTTGCTTTTTTTTAATGTATTGAGTTTAAGAAGCGTTTAACTACACAATTTCAGCAATAAATGTTTTATTATATTTATCACATAATTGTAACACCAGGTAAACCTGGTTCTTCCGCCAATAATAGCCTTGCTAACTATATACTAAACTTTCTAATATCATCACCATCCAAACCACTGGAAAAACACACACTTAAATTAACACTATAACACCTAGTTAACAATGACTTGCTAACTGACAGTCGCTCGGGTTTTTGACCTTAAAATTCCTGCCACACAGTTCTAAGATGATAGACATAAGACATCTTGAACCTAAATATTGGTTTCGTGATTTGGGTTTATATGACTATCTTCATTTTACGCGCACAACGCTATGAGTTCACTGATTTTCTCCCTTAGATCACATAAGGAGGATCTCGGCGCAGTGCATGAGCTCCATAGCACTGGAGAGAATATCAATGCGTGGATATATAGGAATCACATATTCAGTACAAATTTTTGTGGTGGGTAGATTTCTTAATTTTGCCAGGGTCGCGGCCATGTGGTCTATTCTTTACAATTTCCAACATCTATGTGATTTTAAACGTGTGTAACTTGCACACAGGACCTCATATTGTTTCGCCTTTTTCTGAGAAGGCTAGACATCTGATCTCACTACTTATTAGACCAAAGGGAAGTTAACATTATTAAGACCACCGGTTCTAAGAAAAAATATTTCCATTACTTATATTCTTCAACTGGGAATATAACTGCCTAGAATACTAGCCAGACGTCATATCTAAATATTAATCACGAGATAGTCCTTGTAGACTTTAAAAAAGCGTTCGACGTGATGGATCAGGCTATTTTAACTTGAAAACCGGAAACAACAAAAGTAAACCTTCTCCTAAAGACGATAATTAAACCGTTCCTGTCAGATAGAAAGCATGTACAAATAAATCATGAAAACCCTAACCGTAATAAATACCGGTGTTCTTCAGAGGTTCTATTCTTGGCCCTCTACTTTTTGTCATCAAATTGTTTTGTTTATTTTATTATTCAACTAATATTTAAGAAACATGTAAGAATAAATGGATTTAGTATGGAAGACGAGAGAAAGGAAAGGCAGAATGTTAGACGGACCTGCGTGCCCAATTCTAAACCTTATGAAAATAAAGTTCGTTCGTTCATTCATATACATTAATATCCTTCAACTACACATAAAGCACTCATCGTACGACCTATTTACAGACGACTTTACATTTGAAACCAGTCATAAAAGTTGCAGCACACTGGAACTACCGGTTGGTTTGGTTTTAAGAACTATTTTCAATGCACACGGACGACTCCATTAGTGCTCCGATCTACTCCCTTAAATCACACAAGGACGGTCTTAGCACAGTGCACGAACTCTGTAGCACCGTCGAGAATTCCAGTATGTTTATATAGGAATCTCTTACTAGAAGAGTAGTGTCAGTTATATTATAGATAGATTTGATAATTCTTGTTGCCATAAATAAGTAAATAAATAAATAATAAGGTGAAAAAAACTAAAGAGAATAATTCAATAACTGCTAAAAAGTAAATTTTCTGTAAAGTAATTAGTAACGGTAGAAAATATAGTTCCTTGTTTGATGAGTATTTTTGTTGAGGTGGCAGGTTAAGTTATAATTTTAGTCAGCTAGTTAATTGTATTAGAAAGCTGCTATTGTTATATTTCTATGTAGCATGTTAATGGATTTTCTGCTCAGAATGGTCAAACCACAAAATCTCTACACTTTTTTACATAAGTATTGCTGAAGAGATGGGCTTCTTGGGCTGAGAGTTATCGTATTTTGTAGCAACTTCTATGAAAAAGAACGAAGACAGGAACAACATAGAAAGCCACCGCCCGAGAAGAGAAAAGATTAGAAAAGGGCCGAGAAGGAAAAGCAACTGGCACACAAACCCGAAGATAAGGAAAAGGAAAGAGCATATGAAGAGCAGAAGGCTGAAAATGAAAAGAGCGGAGGCTGAAAAGGAGAGCACAATCCAGGAAAGGAAGGAACAGGCCGACAGAGCCCACGCACTCAGACTTAAAGAAATGGAGAACGAAGGTAGGAGAGCAGATTCTGGTTCTATGCTAGTGGCTCGAGAAGTTCCAAAGGTAGCTAAGGGGGAAACATCTCTCACGTGGCGGTGCTTAGTGAGGTCTCCTTCCAATTATATGTCTACTCAAAGGCTTCTGAAAAAATAGATATCTATCTCTCTAGGTTCAAATCTCTAGCCGCTACATATTGTTTTGACATGAAGTGATACAACATGATGATATCTCAGAGCCTGAGAGAATCTGCTTACGATGTGTTCCTCAACATGTCCCCGGAAAACAACAACACTTGAGATTTCTTGAAGAAAGCCTTGTTTTAACGTTTTCAATCGAACGCACACACGTTTCAGAGCAAGTTCCGGGAAGCCAAAAGGCTACACGTCTAGCTAGGTACTTGGAGAAGTGGAGCTCCCTCAGCGTCGTCGACGAATTGTACGACAGACTGCAATAAATGATAATCATGAAGCAGTTCAAGGACTCACTCACTCCTGACGTGAGACGGTTCCTGGCAGAGCATGGGGCCGAAATTCTTGATAAGGTAGTACTTTTTGCTGATCGGTACCAGAGTGCCCAGTAGGAAGTGAACCCGTCTAAATGCGCCCACACATATTAGTCACTCTAACCAAGAGGTACGCCCCTTTACTGAATCCATAAATATGACCAACACCACACACAAAACGGCCCAACAACAACAACAACAACCACAGGATCAGTGTAGGCAAAAACACAGCAATTCAGCCCAGTGAACTGGAAGGCGATGTTGCAGATCATGCAATACTGACTCGCATTTCACATCGGTCTACAAGAGGCCGAAAACAGACCTTATAATATCGCATATTTGCTCATGTGGTCGATAGGGAACCATGACCTTCAGGCATACGAACAAAATCCCACTCCCCCCCCCCCCCCCCCCCCATATTAGTGAACAAATAACTGTTGGTAACCAAACAATACGTTGCTTATATGATTCTGGCATAGAATATTCAGCTCTAGTTTCCCCATCTTTGGTGAAGGCCCACCAATACACTGGTGAAACTGTAGAGATAAAATGACTCTGGAGGAGTATATAGCCTATGCTTATTCCGGTCGTGGAAATTGATGCTTTAACCCGATATGTACGGGGCAAAATAATTGCCACAGTTTTAGACGATTTAGTCTAACCTCTCATTTTAGGGAGGAAATATGTGTTTCTTGGAGATCCCTCACGTGACTCCAGGTTGACACAAAAGAGAAAGAACCCAGGACACACCCAAGCGACATTGCTTCTCACACTTGTGTAGCAGTTACTTCTATACTCCACAGGAAGCATATTATAGGCAGAAAGGTTAAATTTATAGACAACAAGAGACAGTTGTCCTACTCCCTTGTCGCCCCGCATAAAGCAGGAAATGCATTCAAACCTACCACACCCCATTAAAGGAACTCGTGCCTTAGAAAGGTGTACATTATTAAGCCACTTCTGGCCAGCTTTAGGGCAATATATTTGTCAGTTCATGAGAGAATGCTTTGTTCGCCATAACCCGGACAACCAAAAAGGTGACAACCATGAAACTATGAAGAAAGAGTTAGAGCACAGCACCCAACATTTGACAGCTCGTACCTCTTCTCTGTAGTAAATCAGAGTTACGACAAGCGCATATGGATGACATTACCCTAGCACCGTATTCTAAACACAGGCAAATACAACCAACCCATGCTTCAGTTCGAACACTTTTAAGAAAAGATGGAGTTATTTACAGATGAACAGACATGGGAAAGAACTTGTGTTACATCCTTTAAGATCTGACATTATGAAAGCAATACATGTACTACCCTCAGGGGAACATGTTTCGATTGGGAACACCATTAATAACCTTACACAGAAATACTTTTGGCCCAATCGTTGGGCAGACGTTCGTCAGTATGTACTAAACTGTACACATTGCCAAGCGAAGAATTCATTCGCTCGCCAATAACATAAGGGACGTTGTGGTAAAGTGGGATGTTATAAATATTTATAGGGGACTTAGTGTACTGACTGAGATCAGCTGTGAAGGTATCTGTATCTATTAAGTGTGGTGTATGACAGATGACCTTACTTGCTACCACATTTATACCTCAGTCAGAATTATTCTGGAATATTGTGATGACTACGTTAAATGTCTAGGGTTATGAAAATGATGAAGTGTAAGTCACAACAACAACAGACAGATAAACAATTTAATTTATTCCACAACACTTTACAACACTGTGACACTCACACACATATAACACTCTATAAAACTATCTTAAGTGAGTCAAGTGTTTAAGTTTAAAAATATATGTATTAATTCTTTCAATAATGGGTATCCTGATTCAACTACACAGTGAACCAGGAATCACAATCAAATGTAATTACAAGTATTATGTACACAGTTTATATATATGAACTTTGTATTGACATAGTTTATTATTATTATTCTATGTGTGTAATTTGTGCAGTAGTAATATGAGGTAATACTGGTTTTGTTCAAGCTTGGTTGTTGTTTTTCATCATGACTTCAAGTGTTGGATAATCGTGGAAATAGTATTGGGAAAAGTTCACAGTTCCTATCATTTGAACCAATTAATTGTCCCTCTGTGTTAAATATACTGTCAATTTTTGAGGGGGGGGGGCACATAATGTTGAGCTACTCTGGCCACAGAAGCTTATCTTTCGTGATGGCGGCAGGAAAAGACTCCTCTGCTCGATTGCTTCCTGTGTTCTGGAGACACCTCACTGGTCGCTATCTGGACCAAGGAGTATGCTGTCAGCCTCTGGATTCAGCAAAGCTCAGACCAGGTGTTGCTTCAATAACTAGGACCACAGTCCCTGAAACAAGAAGGTTGTACCTCCTACTTCAGATCTAATTTATAATCTATTTCCACACTGAACACAATACATAACAAACACTGAGTTCAGAGCGGTAGGCCAACTGCTAGCTTCATCTGAAACAATTTACACCAGTATACTCCTTCCTAATGGTTACTACGCCTCTGCAATTCCAGCATTATTTCCTTCTAGTCAATATGATAGGTGTCAGTGTACTATTTGGCAATTCCATGCAGTTTTCTTTTCTCCGACACGTTCTGTTCAGGTTGGAGCACTATCTAGGCCTTGCCTCATGTTTGCTACTGAACCACGCACATATACAGACATAAATTATCAATTTACATTCAATTTTCATTAAAAAGATATCGAATATATCAAGCTTACCACAATTCATGGAAATAATACACAGATACGTTGACTGGCGATGAATAATGGCACAAATTCCGATCTGCCTCTGTCCCAGACTTTTATTTAGAAAAATATGATCTGGATCTCAACGCACTGTTTCTTAGTAAGTTTATTTTAAAATGTGGCACTGAACCGACGCTCTTAATTGCCTATATTGGCGGGTCTAACCAATCGGGCCATGTTTACACAGCTTTTCAAAAAAAGTACACTTACTACCGTTTCCCCTAACAACAAAGAATTAGTATTTGTAGTCCGACTAATCGTGTTTAGCCTTACATTTACTTCTATCCAATCAAATAGGATTTTACATGGTGGCCCATTTCCCGTACAATGGTGGTTTCAAAACATGCCACTGTGCGATTATTATTTGGTGTTGTCTGACACCCTCACTATTTTCTTTTGGCTATAATTTGTTAATTCCTAGACTGTTTGCGTAACACTTAACATATTCTTTGTCAGCAAGTCCTAAAGAACCCAAATATATAAGTTTTAATGGGGCTAAGTGGCTGCGTTCAAAATATGCATTTTCTAGGATAGTCGTGTATTTTTATTTTATTTTATCGATTTAGAACCGCCACCTGTCCTGCCTTTTCGACTGTTTTGTCAGGCTTTCAAACGTAAACCAGTATAATGTCATGTTTCCTTATAAGCATTTTACAGGTTTTTAAACCTAACTCTCGTATGGGTAGTGTTTTTATCACTGTCGATTTGAAAAAAAGTTAGTGCTTCGGCCTTTCGCGCGGGGAGGGTATTAATTTTGTATCGCGAGACGCGTGTTAGGGTTGCATGCGTTCCTGCTTTCAGCCCTCCCTCTCTTTCTATCCTAAGTCCTTCTGTCCTTTCGTTTATGTTAACATAGTGTAATTAATGTTAGTATTAATTTAGGTCATTAATCAGCTTGCGTATCTCAAGGTTTTCTTAGAAATGCAGTACACGTTTTATTGTGTTGTGGAAACGCGTGCATGCTGCTATAGGCTTTACTATCAACGTGGAAACGTTACAATTTGCAGACGAAGTAGAAAACAAGGGGGATTTTTGTACGCCATTGTGACAGCACTGTACTTCTACCATTTCTCTTTTCTTTTATTGAATTTATTTGTTAGGCTTTACATTTACCTTTTAATTTATATATGTGGATTTAGAATGTTTCACGACAGACGTGAGGAGAGAAAAACTGTCGCACCGTGAAGCAAAACCAGTGTACAGTAAACCTATGAAAAAGTGACCGCCCAAAGCTGGATATTGAACAAATTTCTCTAGGGGTCAGAGTGGATAAAAGGCATGGCGCCCGCCTCGAAGTTCTAAGGTACCAATTTCAAATCCCAGTTTAGGGAATACAATTTATGGATTTTTTTATTTAGAACCAGTGGTCTTAATAGTATCATACTCCAAACTGGTCTCCTGGGTAGTGAGATTGGATGCCTCACCTTCTTGGACAAGAACGAAAAAATAGAAGGTCCCGTGTGCAAGCTGCGCTGATTAAAAATCCAACGGCAGTTGGAAATCGTAAAGAGTAGGCTTATCAGGCCGCTGCCCTGGAAACAAATTAATAATTAGAAACTTACCCACCCCAACAAATATTTACAAAATATGTGATTCCTATATACACACATTTGGATTCTCGCCAGTGCTACAGAGTTCGTGTACTGTGCTGAGATCCTCGTTGTGTGGTCTACAGGAGAAGATCGTATCATTGATCGAGTTTTACCGTGGGCAATGAAGGTTTTTCCTTAAAACCAAACCAAACTAATCAACTAATATCTTAGGATAGGGGGTCTGTGATGAAGTGGTTTGTTTGATCTCTTTGCCACTCCGGCTGTATTGAACTACCTTTACTGTGCGGGCGGAACTTTGATATTTCTCTCTCTAACTTTTCCCATTTCCGAACAGAGAAACTCGGGTGACGGTCATTGTTCACATTTTACGCTTCGACGCCTTAGTCAAGCCAGACACTTGCCATCGCTGATAGATTAATTAAATCACAAAACAGGATTGTCTCACATTGAATCCAGGTGAGAAGCGAACATTAGTGTTTGTACGAGATTGTATGGTATCAGTCGATTAGGCTCGGAAAGGCACTTGCAATCCGTATTAATTGATTTTAACCACGAATTCTCTTGACAGTCAGATTAGCAGAGTCTGTTAAAAACTTCGAATTACTGGGGATAGGTGGGTAAAGATGGACGCAATCTTGGAGGATATTTTGATCTGTGATAAATGTAATACGTTATTCAGAATAGTCGTATGTTTACAGTCCATGTTCACAAAGTAATGGTTTGAAACTTTGCAAACGAGCGAGTCATGCTGACAATAGTGGCCATAATAAAACTTTCAAAAAGATTGGGTGGCATTTTTAGGCATGAATAACAATCGAGCTGATTGAAAGATTTTCAGAACGCCCTGCAGGAAGGACGGGCGAGACTCTCCATTATAATGTAGAATAGTTTTAGACTAAACAACACTGCATTTCTCGAATCACCAAAATTAATAGCGGACTGAAGCCAAGAGAAAATATGAGTAAGATCCTGACCTTTTATATAAGACAGACTTAGTGGAAACACATAAACAATACAGCAAGGAAACCCTACGCATTTGTACAGAAAAAGGACATATTGGACTTACAAGCAAAGTCGTAGACGGAATTTGTCAATAGAATAATAACCCCAGATGTGTTTTCAAGGCATCTATATCAAGTGCAAGGACTATTTGCCTGAGCAGTGCTTCTAACATTCTCAATTTATTGAGGTGAGTGTAACCTAAATTTTATACTTTGAATTTATATGTGTAATACTTGTTAATGGTGTTACAAATTTAAATGAGGCTGGGAACCTCATCATGTGAAAAGGATACATTCATGAATCAACACAGCAAGTGATGGTGATAGCTTCACATGGGTTCTCTCAGAGACCCAAAAGCAGAAGTAATCCCAGACTCCGAATGGAGTCGGGCTTGAGTGATGATTACATCAACATGTGTATACTTGTTTATTGCTACTTTTTGAATAAATGTAAACTTTATATGTTGCTTTAGACTCAAGAAACTTGGCACTGCCCAGTCACAACATTTTCATTAGATTAACTGAAATAATGGTTATTTTTCATCACATCCCCTGAGTAGGATAATATAAGCTCAATGAGAGCAAATATCAAAGAAAAATGGAATCGGCTGGGAGACAGTGGGGAAGGTGCCTGATTCCCAATAGCAGAATTACGAATTAGCAGCAGAATGGTTTTTTTATATTCCCACTAAAGTTAGTGGTAACACTAATAGGTGACCTGACTATTTGTGGTGCCCCATGGAGGGACCATTTGCTGTTCTACGAGACTGTGGTTCAAAGCTTGAGGTCGGCAATTGAAGATTTTTGCCTTGACCCGGAGAAGTTACTTTCCGACTGATCAGAAAACGTCCTCTCACCACAGAGACAAAACTACAGAAAAGCAGCATCAACCCTTCAGGATTCTGGCAAGTTCCATTTTTACCAGGCCAAACATCAATGAACTATAATTTTAGATCAAGCCTAAAGACTTTTTTTCCGTGACGAAAATTAATTTTTCTAAGCACCAGTCATATTTATTTACAACTGTTAAAGTAATTGATCATTAAATTTGTATGTTGATTTGACAAATCCATAGATAAATTAATTATTACAGAGCGCAAGGCACACGTGTGTATCCTGATTTTAATATATATACTATAGTTCTATCTATACTTGAGAGCCAATATTAAGAATAATAATAGGAGCAATTTTGCTGACTTAACTCCGCTTGGGGATTTGAACGAGTTAACAATTCAATTGCATAACTCTTCTTCACAATAGGCGTCGAGTCAGATAATAAAGTTAACATTGCTCAGCTTCATGCAGCATTGTTCTTCATATTCATTCATAACCCTCCACTCCCAAAGGAGCATAGGCCTTCAACAAACACATGCCAAGTCCTCCTGTCACATGCCATCGTCTCAAGTTCTTTCCACGTTCTCATCATTTTCACCTCTGTTTCCAGCTCTCTTCTCACAGTGCTTCTTGGTCTACCTCTGCCTCTCTTGCCCTGGGGGTTCCAGAACAAGGACTGCCTTTGAATGCTATCAACAGGTCTCCTCAGTGTGTGTCCAATCCATCGCCTTCTTCTCATCTCTTGTTCCACTGGCACTTGTCTAGTTCTTGTCATCAGTTCCACGTTGGTAACCTTGTCATACCTTTTTAATCCCTCTATTCTACGCAAGCACCCATTTATGAAAGTCTGTAGCTTTTTGGTTGTTGTCTTTGTTGTTCTCCGTGTCTCAGAGCCATACAATAGTACTGACTTCACATTTGAGTTGAAGATTCTTATTTTCGTGTTGGATCCGATTTCTTTTGATCTCCATATATTTCCCAATGCAATGAAAGCTCCTCTTGCCTTTTGTATTCTTATTTTGATATCAGTCTGTCCCTCCAACTTTGTCTATATTGCTGCCAAGATATGAGTACGATTCTACATCTTGTATTGGTGCTTCTTCAAGTTCAACCCTGTTGTTTTTATTTGTTGTTTTCATTATTTTTGTCTTTTCCCTGTGTATTTTCAGACCAAATTGCTGTGACCTCTCATCGAGTGTTTTCAATTTGCCCTGCATCTGATTACGGTTATGGGACAGAAGAGCCAAGTCATCAGCAAAATCCAGATCATCCAACTGCTTAGTCAGTCCACTGGATTACATTTGTGCTGTATGTTGTCGATGATCTCATAACCCAATCTATTACTAGTAAGAAAGAAATGGAGACAAGAGGCATCCCTGTCGCACTCCTGTTCTTATCCTAAACGGTTCTGTAAGCTGTCCTTCGTGAAGAACTCTGCATGTCATGTCTTCATATGTTTTCTTTATTAAATTAACGATCTTCAGGGGAACTCCATAATGCCTCATCAATTTCCAAAGTGGTTCTATGTCTACACTGTCAAATGCCTTTTCGTAGTCCAGAAATCTAATGTATAGTGGTGAATTCCATTCCAGACTTTGTTCAACTATTATTCTCAAAGTGGCTATCTGGTCTGTACATGATCTGTTTTGTCGAAAACATGCTTTTTCATCTCTCAATTTCTTGTCTGGACTCTTTTAATCTCTCAAGGATAATCCTGTTTAATACTTTTCCTGGCACTGATAGTTACATTATTCCTCTATAATTTTTGCACTCTTGTAAATTTCCCTTCTTAGGCAACTTAACCAGATATCCTTCCTTCCATTTTGCTGGTATCTCTTCCTTTTCCCAGACTTTACCAAGTAATTTACATAACATCTCTGTAGCCATGTCGATATCTGCTTTGATTGCCTCTGCTGGAATGCCATCAGGTCCAGACGCTTTTCCATCTCTTAGAAGCTTTATGGCTTTCTTTATTTCTTCCTTCGTTGGTCTTTCACCCTTAATTTGTAGCTCTTCTTCTGCTGGCTGGATGTCCGGGGGGTTTTGTGGAACTGGTCTATTGAGAAGGTCCTCAAAATATTCTGTCCACCTCTTCATTTGCTCTTGTATATTGCTGAGCAGTTTTCCATTCTTGTCTTTTATGAGGCAACTTTTTTGCTTGTATTTCCCTGTTTGCTTCTTTGTGCTGCTTTACAGTTCTCTCATATTTCCTTTGGCTGCAGCATCTTCTATCTCTCTTGCCAACTCTTCAATATACTTCCTCTTGTCTCTTTTGATACTTCTTTTTACTTCTTTGTTTGCTCCTGTGTTCACTTCTTCTGCTTGTTCTTTCCTCAGACAGCGGGGCAAGCAAAGACATCAACATCAGAATGAATAAGGCAAGAACATCCTTTTTTAGCCTAAACAACATGTGGAAGTCCTCTCAGTACAGCACAAAATTAAGATTATATCAGAGATGTGTGCTTTATGTGCTTCTCTATGGTGCGGAATGCTGGAGAGTTACAGAGAAGGAAATGTCGAAATTGTCCTCTTTTCACACAACGTGCCTAAGAAAAATTCACCGAATCTTTTGGCCGAATACCATCACCAACCAAGATCTGCTTACTCGGAGCAAGCAAGAGGACATGCACACCATCATAGCTGGCAAACGCTGGAGCTGGGTTGGCCATGTCCTCAGAAGAGACCCCGATGCCATCACAAGAACAGCTATGCTTTGGACCCCTGAAGGAAAACGAGAGGCTGACCAAAAACAACCTGGCGCAGGACTGTGGAGGCTGAGATGCAAAGAATGAACCAGAGTTGGGGCACTGTACGAAGGATGGCCGCCGACCGAGCAAAGTGGAATCAATTTGTTGTTGCCCTACAAGACGCCACTAGGCGTGATGGCCACTGACTGCTTTGACAGTCGGCGGCTAAGGATCAAAGAAGAAGAAGAAGTGTACACTTCTTGAGCCTTAGCTATGGAACTTCTGGTTTTGCTTGTGTTTAAATCTGCTTTCTTGTTTTTTCTGTCTTTTATCTTATTGATGGTTTCTGTTGTTATCCATGCTTTTTGTTGTCGTTCCCTTTTCCCCAGTATTTCTTCACGTCTCATTCCATACTGTTTTTACCTGCTGCCAATAGTCTTCTGTATTCGCTGCCTCTTCCAGCTGTTGGAGCACTTGGAATTTGTTGGATACTGTGACCGCAAATTTGTCTCTTGTTTCTTACATTAAATTGCTGTCTATAATTTTGCACTGTTGCATATCTCTTGAGTTTCATTTTTACTTTGGCTATCAGAAGGTGGTGATCCGATGCCACATCTGCTCCTCTATATACCTTTACATCCTGCAATGATGATCTAAACTTCTTGTTTATGCATATATGATCAATCTGGTTTTCTGTTCTATGGTTTGGTGATATCCACGTTGCCTTGTGTATTCTCTTATGTGGGAACATGCTTCCTCCTATAGCCAGTTGATTTTAAGCACAGAAGTTTGAGAATAGTTCCCCATTTTCATTCATTATTCCTAGCTCATGTTTTCCCATGACTTCTTCAAATCAGGTATTGACTGTAACTATCTTTGCATTCATGTCACCCATCAAAATTGTGATGTCTCTTCTTTTAACTTTATCCATAATTTCCTGTAGTCTAGTATAAAATGCTTCTTTCACAGACTCTTCTTTGTCATTACAGTAGTTGGTGCATAACATTGGATGACATTTACATGTATTTTCTTTTTAGCTGTTTTAAAAGTAGCTGTTATTATTCTGGGTCCAACAGCTTCCCATTCAATAAGTGCTTTCTGTGCCTCTTTAGATAACATAAGAGCTACCCCTTCACTGTGGTGTGAACTTTCGTCTTCATGTCCTGAGGACAGCACCAATTCACCTGTGATGAGTTTCTTCTTGTCTACCCCCTTCCACTTTGTTTCACACATTCCCAGAACCTCGATTTTATATTCCCTCATTTCTGCTGCTACTTGTGCCACTTTCCCTTATTCGTTTAATGTCCGAACATTCCAGGTGCCAAATCTGGAAGTTCTCCTAGAAGAAAGAAAGTTAGTCAGCAATACAGACTCCTTTCGGCTTTCTCTGTGTTGCATCATACGCCTCCCTGCGAGAGGACCTTCCCCTGTCTTGGATGGCTGTGTTTTATTTTCCTTAATTGACCTGTCCATATTTGTTGAAGTTTTTTGTGGTTTAAATTTTTTACAGGATGGGGTAACCAGCCCCATGCCCAACCCTCCTTAGTCGCTTTCTATGACATGCGTAGCAGGGAACAGTGTTACTATTCTTTGCTCCCCTTTCGGGCCCTGGTAACACACGGGTGAGCATTGTTCTTGCTTTCTGAAATATCTAGTGAACACTCCCTTTATCTAGAAACATCATTATCCTTCTACCTACAACTCTGCCGAGATTAATCTTGTGCGAAGGTAGACACCTTTGAAGACTCACATTAGAAACATTAAGTTTTGGCCACTGTTGGACTACTACTGCAGAGCAAAGGGGAGGCAACCAGTGACATTGTAATTGGGGGATTAAAGAGATAAATAAAGGACTGTTAGGAATCTTATAGTCTTCTAAAAAATTGAATTGCTACAGTATACTACGGCAGAAATCTGTTAATCTCTAAATTGTTTCCCTTCGCAAAACAATAGTGTTGTTTCCATTTCAAAATTAGCTTTTTAATTTCCTCTTGTTCCTACTTCTTATCATAAAAGAAACATTGAAGATGTGATTACACTTTAGGTTCTGATCAGTTGAACTTAATGTGGCCTCTTTCAATGTCATATATTTTCTAGAAGAAACAACGATGAGTAAAGAACCTAGACTCCCTTTGGCTTCCTCTTAGTTGAGTCTTGCGTCTCATTACCACAGGACCACCTGTCCAGGATGGCTGAGTTAATTTATTGTCTTTAGTTCTTCTTCTTTGTTCGTCCTGGTTGCTGAAAAGGATGTATGTATCTATATATATTTGTATGTATCTATATATACATGTATATGTGTGTATATATTATATGGTACATTTTTAGAGGTCAGTGTTACTAAAGTAGATCTCAGAAGCTCCTAGGATGTCGACTCCTTTCCTAAAACATTAGCTCACAACCGTTTTACGATCGCTGCTCATGTATTTCATACTTTATGAAGCTGGCGACTCAAGTATGATGTTTTTCCACTTTTGGTTTGTGTTGTGCATGTCAATGTTGAAGTCGCCTAGAAGAATAATTTCTTTGGCAGTGGTATACTGGTAAATACTTTGTCCATCATAGTGGTAAAATCTTCATACCAGATAGTTCCTGCACTGGGATTTCAATAAAGAAAACTGACTAAACATTGTCCCTGACACGGTATTTTCATTTTTAACCACATGAACTTGGTCTCTGCTGTCTCTAGATTGCTTCTGTGGTTACTATACCTGTTTCTAGCTTTCTACTTGAGTCTCGCCGAACAGTGTTAAAGCCATTTAGGGCAATATCATCATCTGATGTTTTGTCATTTAAAAACTTTCAGAAAGTCCAAAAACATGACAATTGTTATTCAGAGTTCGTGTAAGCTCAGAAAGTTTGCCTAATAGATGATAAATGTTTAGATGGCCCAGTCGTAGACCGTCCTTAATTAGCCATTATGTCTGATTTGTATGAATTTTATTTTGAAGAGGGGTTTAAAGATATCAATAACAAAAGCTGTGTGAACATGAAAGTCATGAAGATTTAAACTATACTGAAGCACATTAAAAACGCACCACCTGTATAATCCAGGAACAGAGTATGAAATGTAAATATAAGGGTTTACAAGTTTACATATTTGGAATCTTTATTCATTTTCCTATGAATCCATGCTGGTCATTAATTTGTACATTTGATTGTTATGAAATTCATTGCATTCTGTGCAGGCAAGGGAGAAAACCAAAATGCAACCAATAAAAAAATTCATTCACACTATCCTCAGTATCTGGTATGTCCACCATGTGCTTGCAAACAAGCTTGGCAGCGGCTCCGCATGGAACGCACAAGTCTCTGATGGAAATTCCAGGGAATCAAGTCCCATTCATGCGTAAGAGCAGCTTCGAGCTGTTGCAGATTAGCTGGAGAACCTTGCCTGTAGACTCTGTGTCCAAGCTCGTCCCACAGATGTTCTATTGGGAACATGTCTGGTGATAGGGCAAGCCAATCAATCATCACAATGTTCTGCTGCTGTAGATATTGCTGTGTAATGCATGCAGTGTGCGCATGTGCGCTATCCTGCTGGAGAAGCTGCAAGTCTGGATAATTTGTGAACGCAAGAGCAACCAATGAATCCAGAACCTCATCTCGATGTCACAGCATTAACATTTCCACGGAAGACGTGAAGAGGCAAGCGATGGTGAAAACTGAATCCTCCCCAAATGTAAATACTGCCACCTCCAAATCGGTTGTGCTGACGAACACAGCAATCTGCAAAGCGCTCTCCACACCGTCGCCAAATCCGCATATGTCCATCAGCAAAGGATATGTTGAATCTGCTCTCGTCTGTGAATAGGACAGCATTCCACTGCAGTCTAGTCCATCTGACATGTTGCTCTGCCCATTGCAGGCGATGTCTGCGAGTCAAGTTTGGCCCAACATAAGGTCGTCTTGCAGTAAGGCCTGTATCTCTGAGTCGTCGTATGACTGTCATTCGAAAGACTTGCCCACGTCTACCCACTATTGCTCTTGCTGTTTGACTTGCCGGGAGAGAACAATTCCTTAGGTGACTCAGCACAATATGACGATCTTGCGCAGGGGTAGTAACTCGTAGTTGGCCACTCCAAAGTCTATCCCGGGTACTGCCAGTGGTTCCGTAACGTTCATTGAGACGTACAATAGTGCTGTGGTGGCAATTCACCCTTCTGGCAATGGCCCGCAATCTCATTCCGGTCTCCAACATACCAATGGCTTGTTGACGGCCATTTTCAGATAGTCGTGGCATTTCAAGCACATGTACTGGGTGTTTTGTCTCAACGGCCTTTTTATACTGAGTATACTGCCACAACGCGTACACATTTTCAGGGTCATAGCTGTTGGGAATCGAGTTGCATGTGTAACTTTCATTGTTTTCATGTAGTCTGTACAAACCCGTGAATCATGCACTTTCCATTCCATTAGCATTCGCTCTTTACCTCATGACAAACATGGGGAAAATCCATTCTCACACTTTTTTTTTCCAGCTTCTTGGCATCAGTATATATAATAGTGGTGCGTTTTTAATGTGCTTCAGTATAATTAGCATCACCAAGTACAGGTCCGTATCCCAGAATCCGAACATCCGAAATCTTCCGAAAATTGAAAGTTTTGTTGGCCGATTTTTAGGCTAATTTAAGCGACTTTTTACTTCCAAAAAAATATAATAATAATAATTGATACAAATTTTTTAAGTGTGGTTAGTTCTCTCTCGTCACTGCTTCCAGCAACGTTTTGATTGATATTTTTACAGGTATGTGAGGAACTGACCACGCTACGTTCAGTTTATCACAGTTACATTCTGTATGCATCCTGCTCTTTGCGAGCGCGGAATTCAAAGCCCTGCCTTCAAAATACAGCGTATCGCAGGAAGTAGGTGTCTGGGACTACTATGGCACGTTTACATCCTTGCACTTTGTTGTATCAATGCTCAGAAATGTAACGGTCGCGCGAAGAATGGTTAGGGTATCTATGAAGATTAACAAAACAAAGTGTAAAGGCTTAGTCCAGAAGCTTATGCATCGAGAATATGAGAAATCTGATATAATAGTGTTTTTTTTTACCTAATAGCGGGAAGAGCGTCCAACATTTGTGCCTACGCAACGCTACCCACGTTTCCAGCCCATGACGTGCAGGCCCAGTACAGTGTACGCTGATGTAATCGCTTCTGCGTGATACGAATGTTCAAACATAGCGTGGTCAGTTGCGTTCCGGTACTGCTACCCGCAACATGTGTGGATATTTCTGAGCTTACTTGTGATTTTAAGATGGATATATGTTTGCTAATTTTGTGATTCAGAATTTAATTGCATTGTGAAAATGTCGAAAAGAGCTGCATTCACTCCTGTGGATTACAGTGGAAATAAGAAAAGGAAGCATTTGTCGTTATCGACAAAATAAATTGTACTTTAAAAAAAAAATAAAGTTTTGCCTCGTTTTGGCGAGGCGCATCCCATTCAACCTAGTCAGTTATATTAGGGTGCATGTCCAAATATACAAGACCCTTAGGTCTGAGAATATACTGTGCTTTTAGAGCTGTAAATTGTACTACAGCTGTACATTATTTAAATTGGGGCGATGTTAGGAGCGAAATCTGAAATAATCGGAAAACCGAACAACGGCCGTCCCCGAGCATTTCTGGGATACGGACCTGTAGTGAAAGTAAAAATGTTAGTATTTAACGGACGAAACACTTGGCATAGGCAACACAAACAGTTGCAATTAACTGAATTTGCCAGGAATATTTGAAAATAGTCACACAAAAGCAGTCAAGCACAGTTTCATACCACTACACTCAAAATCTAAAAAAAAGTAATTAAAGGAACACAGAAAATATGAATTTAAAATAGTCAAAAATCAAACACGTAAAAAACTTGTAACAACCTGTAGCCAATGAAATACGAGTGTTTCAAGAAAATAACAAAGTACTTATTACTTTAGGCGTTATAGTAATCAACTAAATTACACAGGAGAGACAGTTTATTTGCGGGGATTAATAAGTCAGTGAAAAAGTATGTGTGTAGTCATCATCGATAATGGATGTCTCTCTGTCTGGTATATAGTAGGGGCCACGTTGCACAGATAACATTTGTGTTTGGCTGAGTGACGCAGGGCTGAATTGCATCAGGTAGCCAAGCTCTGGATTCCACAGGGGACGAAGAATGATTCGTCTGTCGTGGTTTCAACACTGCTAGGAGGTTTCTGGGACTTTGTGACTGCTCATTGAACTGTCATGTAATTTGTTTGTTAGGGACTGTCTTATGGGCGGTGGAGGAAACATAACATCATAACATTCGGTGTTATGGCACGTTTTACTGCCGTTTCCACATGTATGATTGCTTGTAAGCCAAGCTATGTTTTCCTGGGCCAAAAAGAAACTTGATATGCTTGAGTTCTGGTGCAAACAACCCATCGTGTGATGAAGCTGCATTTTGGCACAAAAGATGGCATAGGTCAGTAGAGTCTTTGTAGTTGTCTGATATAAATGTGTTTTGGAAAGCCGGTTTTGATACCGTATTTTTTGGCCTATGGTGGGACAGTGAGTAGCTGCCATTGTTAACATAGTCCTGGTGTATTTGTTCTGGTTCAGAATTATTTTGCTCTGCAACGTTGTCTGCTGTATTTGCAGGTATTGACATTCTCGCATTGTGTTTGATATTTAAATGAGAATGGTATACTGTAGAGCCCTCTATATAGAGAGTTGTGCCAACTATGTCAGAATCGAAAACGAGGCTGAACGACGTAGACGCCATTTTCGGCTGGACAATACCAAGGCTAGTAGCGAGAATAACCATCAAGTACAAGTAAGATGCCTAATTGTTCAGCTTTTGGCTGTAGCAATAGCTCTAGCAGAGGATACAGATTGTTCTCATTTCCAGCAGACAAGAAACTTAGATCGATCTGAGAATGCAAAGTGAGTAGAAAGCATTGGTGTGATAAATTTAACCATGATACAACGTTAAAATATCTCCAAAGATAAAATGTAGGGATAAAAATAATGCGTAAGCTACTAGAAGACATGATCGCCCATGCCACGGTTCACTACCCGCCATGGAAACTAACTTATTAGACGTGAAGACAAAACGTTTACCCTTGGAGACGGGAGGGAACGGAGATCAAAAAGAAAGAATATGACTGAACACGTGCTTGAAACTAGAAAGGCTAAAAAGACGCAATTGGTGGGGAAAGGAAAAAAATTCACGTCCCACAGTTGACACAATGTAAAGAAATGGACAAAAGGGACCTTAGCTATTATACGCAACAGTCATTTCTTGGACGCTTTTACGATACTTAGTCCTTTTATTTGAATTCAGCGGCAAACGCATTACAGAAGATGCTCGAACATATTTAAAAAAAACAACTAACCTTGAAAAAGTAACTTTTTCTTAATAATAATGTTAGGAATATAAAACCTAGCTAGTCTGATAGCCCATCTTGAGCAGAGAAATAATATGCTTTCATTTATACAGACGGATAGATAATAATGAAGATATTGACAAAAGACTGTGTTGTTCATGACAGACGAGCGACTGCACTGTTAAAAAAATGTCACTAATTTTCAAAAATTGCGGCCTTGAGACTCAAGTGCTAAAATCTAGTGGGAATGAAAGAGAGGGGGAAATAGTGGAAAATTGTGGCTAAAAATAACTCTAGAGACCGATTCGTGTAGAAAGGCATGTAGAACCAAGCGTGTTTTTTATGAAAAAGCAAGTAGAGACAGACGGACCGACAGACGGACCAACAGACGGACCAACAGACAATAATACATACTTGACTGAGGTATGACTGAATTGACTTTTGGTAGGAGGTTTGAAATTTGAAAGGGGGAAAGTCGGTGATTGGCCACAGATAATCATATTATCGGCGCACAGACGCGCATTTTTGCCATTCAACATAAATTGTCCATTAGTAGACACAGTAATTCTTCAGTGGTGTAGTTCCCAGAAGCTAATTGCAATATTTAGAGGGACGCCATACTAGAGCCAGCAGCTCAGCTGAGTTTTGCTAGAATATAACTGTGTTCTCTATTCATAATTCTGGTAAGACTGAAAGCATTTCTTTGTATATTTTAATATTGTTTAATGTTTCGAGTGATTTGATACTGCCATATCAAAATCTACCCCTTACAACAAGTAAGGATTCGCTCTAGATCCCCAGCCCAAGTTCAGGGTCTAGAGACAAACAAAATACATAAACGCCAGCAAGGATTTTGAAGGGCGGATCAAGTGTTGAGATCAGTGGAACATATCACCTATCTTATTCAATAGCAGGAAGCTAATGAACATATTTCAGAATATGTAGTCTTGGGGAACTAGTACTATGTGAAACCAACTTGGTAAGATGTGCTGTATGGTCAGAGAGATCTGACCCCGTCTATGTGGTGTTGTTGTGTAGTGTTGTGTGCAGAAGTGGCTCAGGAGGTAGAGTTCTGACACATGACCCAATACTTTTGTTGCAGAAGTGTGAGTTTCTGTTTGGCACCAAAGCGGTGTCAAATGCTGTGTTGATAAATACAAGTGTGGACCAGTGCAATCTAGTATTTTGTCAGAGCAGCCTTATATTGCCCCCAAGCACGGAGAGGTGGGGCCACCAGATTCCAGCACCAGAACTACTCAGTCAAGATACGTGAGCGTCTGGCCTGCTGGACCTTCACCAACTTATTTACTAACTAACACACCAACTATATTACCATCACTAGAACCCACAAAATTTTTGGGAAATAAAACTTGTATTACTCCCATCAGTGAAGGGACAATGTTTGGTAGTCATAGACAGGGAGTGATGATATCACCCCAACAGCATATCTAGAAATAAGTTCTCCTGGGACTATCTTAAGATAATTACTATTAACCAGTCATTTGAAATACATATGTACACATTTTCTAGTTTATTATGACATATATTCATGCATTTCATTCATAATTTCAAAACCTTTCATATGTTCTGACCAAAATAAAACCTTGGTTCAGAACAAATAAACTTAAAGAAAATTTAATATCAAAAATTTAAACAGCTTGAGTTAGTTCAGTGTATTATAAATTTTATTAATATTATTAGACTTATTAAATATCTGTGTGTGTGTGTATGTAATCTACTACAACACATTACATATCAGTACCCTAGATTTTAACGTAGCCACATTCATTAGTAAAAAAGATATGTGTGAGGTCGTAAGTGGTAGCAAGAAGGGCCTTCTGTAAATTCACAGCTACATTTATCTCAGGAGCCTTCACAGCTGACCTCATGCATCACACTAGGTAATATCACAACCATACAGTACCATCAAATCCACTACAATTGGAAAGCTTCTAATAATCCAAGGCTGTGTGAACAACACTTCGAGTCGACTGAGTTTGAATTGAAGCAGCTGGATGGGAAGAAGAAACTTAGATGGAATGCAGTACCTAGCAAATTTTTACACTGTGCACCTGGTAAGCACAGAAGATTACCTAAGATAAGGGATGTTGTTGTAGGATACGCTGCAGCGCTAGGCCTAAACCATGATCACACTTACAACAAAAAGAAAAATTCAGCAACTGACAGTTCTATTGAAGACAATGTAGGAACAGGTAGAGTTAATGACAACCACACAGACTCTTCAGCATCAGAAAATAGCATGCAAACAGACGTCATTAAAGATAACTGTGCTGGCTGTGTTGCTAAGGAAACACTTAGAAAAAAAATCAGTAAACTTGCAGCAAGTTTAGCTACAGAGAAGAGGCAGAACAATAGAATCAAGAAAAAACTGTCATGCCAGACAGATAAAATATTAAACATGCTATCTGAGGATCAGGTCCAGTTCCTTAATTGTAGGTCTTCAAGAGGAGTAAAATGGGGCAGTAAGACTGTAAAGAAAGCAATGCAAATTCGATTTGCATGTGGAACAACAGGTTATATGTTGTTGAAACAGCACTACCCACTGCCTGCTATATGTACTATGCAGCAATGAATACAGCACATTCACATTTCTGGGGGTATACTCAATCAGATGTTTGATTACATGAAATTAAAGGTTGTAAACATGTTAGGAGTAGAAAAGCTGTGCTGCTTGACACTAGATGAAATGTCAGTTAAATCTGCTATTGAATATGATGCAAAAATAGGAGAAATTCTTGGTCATGTCAATGTACCTGAACATCAGGGAATTCCGACAAATGCACTAGTATTCATGCTAAGTGGACTATTCAGCAGATGGAAGCAAATTGTTGCTTTTTATTACTCAGAAAGGTCAATTAAAGACGATGTTTACAAACCCATTATTCTGGAAATAATACATAAAGCTGCTGCAACTGGTCTACATGTGGTAACTGTCACAAGTGACATGGGAAGTGCAAACAGAGCATTGCAGGCCAGCTTTGGTGTCTGTACTTCCAGAAACAAAATTGCACATCCAGAGCAACCAAACAAGTGGCTATATTTCCTAGCTGATACACCTCATTTGATCAAAAATGTTAAGTCTGCATTTATCTCTGGCCATGATTTCAGATTATCTGAGTAGATGTGTGTATTGTTAAATGTTCCTTCTAACATTGCAAATATACTGCCTGTTAGGGGACTGACTGACTTACAATGGAACAGCACCCTGAAACTAGCTCCACATCTTCTTCTTTGATCCTTAGCCGCCAACCGTCAAAGCAGTCAGTGGCCATCACGCCTAGTGGCGTCTTGTAGGGCAACAACAAATTGATTCCACTTTGCTCGGTCGGTGGCCATCCTTCGTACAGTGCCCCAGCCCCAGTTCACTCCCCGCATCTCAGCCTCCACAGTCCTCCGCCAGGTTGTTTTTGGTCGGCCTCTCTTTCATTTTCCCCCAGGGGTCCAAAGCACAGCTGCCCCCGTGATGGCACCGGGGTCTCCTCTGAGGACATGGTCAACCCAGCTCCAGCGTCTGCCAGCTATGGTGGTGTGCATGTCCTCTTGCTTGCTGCGAGTAAGCAGATCTTGGTTAGTGATGGTATTTGGCCCAAAAATTCGGTGAATTTTTCTTAGGCATGTTGTGTGAAAAGAGGACAATTTCGACATTTCCTTCTCTGTAACTCTCCAGCATTCCGCACCATAGAGAAGCGCAGAAAGCACACAGCTCTGATATAATCTTAATTTTGTGCTTGTGCTGTATTGGGAGGACTTCCAGATGTTGTTTAGGCTAAAGAAGGCTGTTCTTGCCTTATTCATTCTGATGTTGATGTCTTTGCCTGCCCCGCCGTCTGGTGTTACTATGCTTCCTAGGTATGTGAAGGTATCTGTCTGTACCAATTGCTGATTCCTTACTGATATGGGCTCAGGGTTGCTCACATTGAGCGTCATGACCTCAGACTTCTTTAAATTGATATTCAAGCCCACCTGCTGGCTAAACTTATTAGACCTAAGTCTATCCGTTTTTTCCTGGATGTGTTGATGTAAATGTGCTAGTAGTGCAATGTCGTCTGCATATTCCAGATCTTCCAATGTAGAAAATGTCCATCTTATTCCTCTTGGATTGCCCTCTGTTGTCTGGCGCATCACCCAGTCTATGACTGTTAAAAATAGAGTGGTTGATAAGGGGCATCCCTGTCGTACTCCTGTCTTCACCTCAAAGGTTAGGTTGCTCTGCCCAACACTACACGTAAAGTTGGCATAGAGGCTTTTTATGATTGACACTATGCAGCTTGGAATTCCATAAGCCCTCAGTATTTTCCATAAACTGTCCCTATGTATGCTGTCAAAAGCCTTTTCAAAATCAACAAAATTAATGTAAAGCTGTCTTTGCCATTCTGAGCACTGCTCTATAATGTTCCTGAGAGTGAATATGTGATCTACACATCTCCTGTTCTTTCTAAATCCTGCTTTTTCTTTCCTCAGTTTGTGGTCTACTGCCTTTGAAATTCTCTGTATAATTATCCTGCCTAGTATTTTGCTGGGAACTGAGAGAAGAGTGATTCCTCTCCAATTATTGCAGTCTGCAAGATCTCCCTTCTTGGGCAATTTGACAATTATTCCTTTGTTCCACTCTGATGGTGTTGTCCCCGTTTTCCAGACTTGTGCAAATAGTGGTTCTAATAGTTCTGCTGCTAGCTCAGGGTCTGTCTTAAATAGCTCTGCATTTAAGTTATCATGTTGTAGGACACGCTGCAGCGCTAGGCCTAAACCATGATCACTTACAACAAAAAGAAAAATTCAGCAACTGATAGTTCTATTGAAGACAATGTAGGAACAGGTAGTGTTAATGACAACCACACAGACTCTTCAGCATCAGAAAATAGCATGCAAACAGACGTCATTAAAGATAACTGTGCTGGCTGTGTTGCTAAGGAAACACTTAGAAAAAAATCAGTAAACTTGCAGCAAGTTTAGCTACAGAGAAGAGGCAGAACAATAGAATCAAGAAAAAACTGTCATGCCAGACAGATAAAATATTAAACATGCTATCTGAGGATCAGGTCCAGTTCCTTAATTGTAGGTCTTCAAGAGGAGTAAAATGGGGCAGTAAGACTGTAAAGAAAGCAATGCAAATTCGATTTGCATGTGGAACAACAGGTTATATGTTGTTGAAACAGCATTACCCACTGCCTGCTATATGTACTATGCAGCAATGAATACAGCACATTCACATTTCTGGGGGTATACTCAATCAGATGTTTGATTACATGAAATTAAAGGTTGTAAACATGTTAGGAGTAGAAAAGCTGTGCTGCTTGACACTAGATGAAATGTCAGTTAAATCTGCTATTGAATATGATGCAAAAATAGGAGAAATTCTTGGTCATGTCAATGTACCTGAACATCAGGGCATTCCGACAAATGCACTAGTATTCATGCTAAGTGGACTATTCAGCAAATTGTTGCTTTTTATTACTCAGGAAGGTCAACTAAAGACGATGTTTACAAACCCATTATTCTGGAAATAATACATAAAGCTGCTGCAACTGGTCTACATGTGGTAACTGTCACAAGTGACATGGGAAGTGCAAACAGAGCAATGCAGGCCAGCTTTGGTGTCTGTACTTCCAGAAACAAAATTGCACATCCAGAGCAACCAAACAAGTGGCTATATTTCCTAGCTGATACACCTCATTTGATCAAAAATGTTAAGTCTGCATTTATCTCTGGCCATGATTTCAGATTATCTGAGTAGATGTGTGTATTGTTAAATGTTCCTTCTAACATTGCAAATATACTGCCTGTTAGGGGACTGGCTGACTTACAATGAAACTAGCTCCACATCTTACTGATGACATACTCTGCCCTGGACATTTTGATAAGATGAAGGTGTCAGAGGCACTTTACTTTTTCAGTATATCTGTCAGTGCAGGGATCCACTAAATGGTAGAAACGGAGGGCAGACCTGTGAATAGTCTGAAAACTGCTCGGTTCATTGAGGTGATATCTAAATGGTTTGATTTAATGTCAAGTTGCAGTCATGTCATGGCTCTGACTAAGCAGCTTCCAGACATGTATGCAAATGCTGTTAAAATGTTACGACTTGTGATTCAAATGTTTACAACGCTTTCAGGTGGAAAGCAGGGAGCATGGAAATCATTTCAGACATGCATCCTTTTGTCCACCACATCTGTGCTTGATCTTGCAGAGGACATGTTGAGTGGAAATTTCATCACAATTCCTCATGACTACACATGGAAGTAGTTACGACGAAGATGATAATGACTTTTTGCTTGATTGTACTGATATGAATACAACAATAATTACACACACCGAGCAGCATGTTGTTTTGTCAGATGTATAAATAGAAATAGGAAGCACAGCTGAGGTCCATGCAATTCATTATTTAAGTGGCTACTGTGTGAACAGTGTATTGAAGCAACATACTGCCTGTCGTATCTGCATTGCAGCTGTCACTGCCACTCAGTGTGCAAAAATTACTGACATTTCACGACTAACAGAACATAAAGAGTATATTCCAGGCTCCCTTGTTTATGCCAGTGACACAGTAGTACCTGCTTACAATCAAAAGAACCACTGAAAGAGTTGCTCAGCCTAGGAACTGCCCAACATCATGCAAGAAACGAAGTAAAGTAAACGAATGGAAGAAATGAGCATTAAGACCTACAAGTGAGAGAGCCAGAAATTAAGACCAGATATCAGGGGCTTATTGATGCAGCGGTGAACAACACAGAAGAACCACCTGATGACTTGGAAACCCTCTGGCTTAAATTCAAGGACATCATAAATACAGCTGCTGCAGAAGAATGTGGTGAAGTCCGACTTGGGAAGAAGAGAAAGAGGACACCTTGGTGGACAGAGGAAGTCAAAGAGAAAATAAGAGAGAAGAAAATCCAGAACAGAAGCAAAGAACAAGGTGCTAGCAGCAAAACAGAAGTCCTGGGAAGAATTTGGAGAAAAGCTAGAAAAAGATGCGCAAGAAAACCAGAAATTGTTCTATGGGACCCTGGGAAACATGGGGAGGGAAAGACAATGCCAATTGTCAATTGGCCAAAAGACAATTTATAGAGGACAAGCAAGGCAAATTGATTACTGCCCCAGGGGAAGTGATGGAAAGATGGAGAGAATATTTCTCACAGCTCCTGGGTGGTGAGCAAGGTGAAGCATCAGAGGTGATAACCACTAGCTCAGAGGGAAAAACCACTGAGAAAATCACGATGGGCAAAGCAGCAGGGCATGATGGTATAACACCAGAAATGGTTAACCTTTAGCACGCTGCATTCTCTTCCAGAAAACTTCCCCTGCAGCTGCATTCTTTTTCACAATGCCCCGTTTTTATAGTGGGTGACTTGTAATGACTATAGTTTTTGTGTTTCTTGGTCAATTGCTATAATTTTTGGAATTTATATAAATAAATGAATGGTGAATTTGATGATATAAAATTTGTTTGTGTACATGTTAGATGTGATAGGAAGAGAGGAAAGGAAAGATGAAAAAAACGATAAAAAAATTTAAAAAATAAAAAAAAAATTTTATTTTTATTTTAAAATTAAAAAAAAAAAATAACACAAACGAAGTGTCCATATCTAAATTATCTCTTGCATCTCAATGAAAGTCATTTGACCAATACAAATCAAATGATGATCTTTTCGTTACACCCATCATCAGTAGCAAAGCAACAAACGCCCATGTCAGCAGTGACATTTGGCCGTAACCCTAAATCTTTCTGATAAATCTAATCCTAACCCCAAACTTTGGGACTGTTTGGCAAGGACAGAACTTCTACTTTCAGTTTCGATCTCTGTCATCATGCATATACTGAGAATCGATATTACTTAGTAATGACAAAAATTATGTGAGGATTTGTCAACCAATAAAAAAGCGAAAATTGCAAATTTACGATTTTTCGATAAAAAATTCACAGGAAAAAGCTAAATGCACCCATTACAAAAAGCATGAAATTAAACAAAAGCTCTCTCAGAAAGTTTAAAAGTTCAACATCACGGGGGTGAGATAATAATAACACATTCTTTAATGCTAAAAAACATAGAACGCATGCGGCAGAAACCATATGCTCTCCAGCAGCGTGCTAACCCTCGGTCGACATATGTCAACCGCAGCATGCTAAAGGTTAAGTACATGGGAGCATCAGGCGACCTATTACTCTTAGGGGTCCTGCGGGCAGCGTGGTGCAACAAGACCATACCAAAGGATTGGGAGATTGCCATCATAACACCAATTTTCAAGTCTTCCTTTTGACAGTCTTACCCGGTGTGGAAACCATGGAGTGTCCCTCTCAGTGGTGTTCTGTAGTAAAATGCATTCTAGAACATAGACAGAGATATGACCATCGCCTAGCTTTTCCACATATTGGATGAGTCCAGTATTTCTGCTTAGAAACCGAAGTACTCAAGAGTCTTGAATTCTTCACACTCAGACAGCTGATGTTCAAAAGGCCCTTGAGTTAAGAGTGAGATCCATCTTTGTTTTATAATCTGGAATTCAGCCTGTTCTCTGTACAATGATTTTGTGATTTTCCACTTTCAAAGCCAATGTTCACTGAGATAACATAAAATAATAACCTGAGATTTCGCCTCGAGTATTAGCGGGCGAACGCAAAAAAAAAAAAAAAAATCTGGAGAAGGTATTTGACAGGGTCCCCTGGAGCAAACTTTGGGACTGTTTGGCAAGGAAGAACATTCCAGCATCTCTGATTCATGCTATACAGATCTTCTACAAGTCTTGCAGAAATTATGTGAGGATTTGCAACCATGAAAAACATTGCAATTTTACTTTTGGATATGGCATTACAGGAAACAGCTAAATGCACACTGAGCAACTGGCATGATATTAAACAAAAGCTGTTAGCAAAGTATATAAGTTCATAACTTTAGTTTTACTGCTGACATAAAAACAATGGTCTTAAATAGAATGCTCAAGCATCAATAAGCAGTAAAAGCCATTGCAAGAAATCTCTGGCCCAAAATATGTAATTAGATTTTGTTAAAACTATCTGTACATTGTCACATTTTTTATGAAAACAAAAACTGGTGTGATCATCTGGATCTAGTAAAACTGTCAGTGTCTACAACAGTCATTCACCAGTTTCCATGTTTCAAACTAGATAAATAGTTCAATTCAAAGAGAGTACGTTTTGCTAAGTGTTGCAATTCTAACGGATTATATGTTGCTACGAGTAAATAGTGGAATTCTAATGGAATATAAAATTCAATGATGTGTTAAAAACTCATGCTACTGATTCTATTCAACAAACCGATAAAAAACTAATTTTCTTCTGTTTATTTTGTTAGTTGAAATAGAAAGAATAGTACAAATATGTGCTACTGTATTTGCATCTAATTTTATTTCAAATTATTAGTTAACTTAAACGAAAATGCAAATTGGATCTAAAACTCGTGATTGGGTCCATTTTCCTGCAATACGTGTGCAGCCGGAAATGGCGGCCAAATTTTAGTTCGCGTAACTCTCTATATCAAAGGGCTCTAGTATACTGTAGTTCGCCACGTCGCTCATTATGCGGAGTGATGGTCAAACTTGACTGCAAGGCTGATCAGATAGTTTATATTTACCATTCTATTTGCATTACTAGCACATGTATAATTTGTATCTCATTCTGTCAACATTTGGACAAGTTATTGTTCAGCGAATAAAGGGATAATTGCTATTTGAGCTTGCCTTTATTAGTGTCACCAATGTTCGTAAAGCCCTTAGAGAGTACAAGTCTTACTGTTCCTGTCCTGTGTGAAGTTCAGACTGCAGTGGTAGTATGTGTTGACATACTATACATTACACATTGACATTCGGCTTCCTGACTGCTGGTGACATTAGGTTTGTTGTAAGCTAAGCCACTCCAATAGGTGCGCTTCTATGAGGGGCCGGCAAGGTGTATTGTGCATTCTTGTGATTGGCTGATCTCTATACAACACATACATCACACACGTAAAGTTACTCCTATAAGTGTATTCTTGTGTGTGTTCTTAAACTACAACAGCTGTTAGACCTTAAATCATAATGAACACATTTGTTAGGCTTCTCTCAAGTATGTATTCTTTTGTGCTCTTTCAGGTGAGAAAACTGTGAAAACCATACTCCACAAACATCACATTTGTAAGGCTTCTCTCCAGTATGTGTTATTTTACGTGCTCTCAGATAAGAATAATGTGTAAACCCTACTCCATAAACATCAAGTTTGTAAGGCTTCTCTCCAGTATGTGTTTTGTGCACTTTCAGACCAGAGACTGTGTAAACCCCAGTCCACAAACATCACACTTGTAAAGCTTATTTCCAGTATGTATTCTTTTGTGATTTTTCAGATAAGAAAAAGACTGCAATTCCTACTAAACAAACATCACACTTGTACGGCTCCTCTCCAGTGTGTATTCTTTTGTGTTCCTTCAGGCTAGAAAACTGTGTAAACTCTACTCAACAAACATCACACGTGTAAAGCTTCTCTCAAATATGTATTTTTTTGTGTTGTTTCAGACCAGAAGACTGAGTAAACCCTGCTACACAAACATCACACTTGTAATGCTTCTCTCCAGTGTGTATTCTTTTGTGTCTATTAAGATCACAACTTTGTGTAAACCCTACTCCACAAACATCACATTTGTAAGGCTTCTCTCCAGTATGTATTCTTCTGTGTCCCTTCAGGTAAGAAGACTGCGTAAATCCTACTCCACAAACATCACATTTGTAAGGCTTCTCTCCAGTATGGATTCTTTTGTGTTTCTTCAGATCATAAGATTTTGTAAAAGCTACTCCACAAACATCACACTTGTAAGGCTTCTCTCCAGTATGTATTCTTTTGTGTCCCTTCAGGGTAGAAAACTGTGTAAACTCTACTCCACAAACATTACACTTGTAAGGCTTCTCTCCAGTATGTATTCTTTTGTGTTGTTTCAAACCAGAATACTGCTTGTACCCTACTCCACAAACATCACACATGTAAGGCTTCTCTCCAGTATGTATTCTTTTGTGTTGTACCAGACCAGAAGACTGAGTAAACCCTACTCCACAAACATCACACTTGAAATGCTTCTCTCCAGTATGTATTCTTTTGTGTTCCTTCAGACTAGTAGAATGTGTAAAAGCTACTCCACAAACATCACACTTGTAAGGCTTCTCTCCAGTATGTATTCTTTTATGTTCCTTCAGACTAGAAGAATGTGTAAATCCTGCTCCACAATCATCACACTTGTAAGGCTTCTCTCCAGTGTGTTTTCTTTTGTGTTGTTTTAGACCAGAAGACTGAGTAAACCCTACTCTACAAACATCACACTCGTAAGGCTTCTGTCCAGTATGTTCTATTTTGTGTTTCTTGAGATTAGAAGACTGTGTAAACTCTACTCCACAAACATACTTAGAAGGCTTCTTTCTAGTATGTATTCTGTTTAGTTTTATCGGAGTAGAACATTGTATTAGCATTACACCACAAACATCATGTTCATAAAGGTTCTGTATTTTGTGACTCTGCATGTCGTTCACAAATCCACAACTCATATCAACCCCATCAAGCTCATCACATTTCTTTCTGATGTCATCAGACTCACTTTCATTTTGAATTATGACCTTAAAATCATTCTGGGTCTCACCAGTGATTCCTGTTCTGTCTTGACTAGTAATGAGATGCACAGCTACATCACCTCCAGTTGTTCCAGACTTATTATAATTGTCATTTGTCAACACTGCAAAACTGGTATAATCATTCTTACACAATATTTCCTTGGTTTTGTTGCCCTGGGCTTGGTATGGCACATCTGAAATAACATAGGATTTAGATAGAAATAAATAACTAAGCAGTCAGTTATTAGATGTCTTAAATTGTGTAGCTCTTTAAAAAACATATAGCTGAATTAAAATTTAACATTGGGGATAGTAAGCCATTATGGCAGCAATACATTTCATTCTATATCTTCAATATCCTTTAGTAAAATAAATAGTTAATTGCCTTCATTATGTGCAAAATTTTTTAAAACAAATGTTTACAATAATATCTGCAAAGATTCACTTTGCCAAATTTTGCTGAATGTCACGTGGACATATTATGGTATATTTTTTAGAAAATTCACTTTAAATTTATTCATGAGAATCATGTCAAGATGTCTTGCAAACAAGAAAATTATTTTTTAAAAATAAAATGAAAAACCAAAGCACCTTTAAAAGCAAGCATTTCTTACAAGATTCAAAAAATGGTGAAATGCTATGTATTTTTTTTTTTTTTTTTTTTAAAGCAGAAGTCTTTAACTGCTCAATGTGAAAAAGTTTAAGGGCAAAGGTTAAATACTCTGCTGTATCAGTGTGATGTGGCTGGTACCTAACTGTATTGACTACTGCTGTTCCTTTGGATCTACCAGTTGCATGGAGAGGGGGAACATGCTGCATGGGCAACAGCTTGATCTTTATATAACTGTACTCAAGCTCACAATCTGGACAGGACACTCCAGCGTCACCCTATAAGTGTCAGCCTGACATGGGAAGTAGTGTTAACAGTTATAAGCTTCTTGCCCACCTGGCGTAGGGCATGGTGCCAGGTGTTACTTCCAACAGTGGAGAGGTTCTAGGATCTCACTGGACAGCTACCACCAGCTTCAAGCTGGGCAATGCCCATTCAATTAGGTGTTGTCCTGCCATTGTTAGCTTTCCCCATTGGGTGTATAGTGACTTGGGTCAAACTTCTTCTTCTTCTTTGATCCATAACCACCAACCGTCAAAGCAGTCAGCGGCCATCACGCCTGGTGGCGTCTTGTAGGGCAGCAACAAATTGATTCCACTTTGCTCGGTCGGCAGCCATCCTTCGTACAGTGCCCCAACTGTGGTTCATTCTTTGCATTTCAGCTTCCACAGTTCTCCGCCAAGTTGTTTTTGGTTGGCCTCTCTTTGGCTTTCCCTCGGGGGTCCATAGCATAGCTGTTCTTGTGATGGTATCAGGGTCCCTTCTGAGGACGTGGCCAACCCAACTCCAGCGTCTGCCAGCTATGATGGTGTGCATGTCCTCCTGGTTACTCCGAATAAGTAGTTCTTGGTTGCTGATGGTGTTTGGCCAAAAGATTCTGAGAATTTTCCTTAGGCAGATTGTGTGGAAGGAGGACAGTTTTGACATTTCCTTCTCTGTTACTCTCCAACATTCCGCACCATAGAGAAGCACAGAAAGTGCACAGCTCTCATACAGTCTTAATTTGGTGTTTGTGCTGTACTGGGAAGACTTCCAAATGTTGTTGAGAACAGCAAAGGCTGTTCTCGCTTTATTCATTCTGTTGTTAATGTCCTTGCTTGTTCTGCTGTCAGGTGTTACTATGCTTCCTAGGTAAGTAAATGTGTTTGTCTGTTCTAACTTCTGGTTCCTTACTGTTATTGGCTCAGGATTGACCACATTTAGTGTCATGACCTCTGTCTTCTTCAAATTGATGTTCAGGCCAACCTGCTGGCCATACTTATTCAGTCTATCGGTTTTGTCTTGAATGTGTTGATGTGAATGCGCGAGTAGTGCAATGTCATCTGCATATTCCAAATCTTCCAGCGTAGAAAACGTTGTCCATCTAATTCCTCTTGGACTGCCCTCTGTTGTCTGGCGCATCACCCAATCTATGACTGTCAAAAATAATGTTGTTGATAAGGGGCATCCCTGTCGTACTCCTGTTTTCACTTCGAAAGTTACATTACTCGATCCAACACTGCACGTAAAGTTAGAATAGAGGCTTTTTATAATGGAAACAATGCGGCTGGGAATTCCATAAGCCCTCAGAATTTTCCATAGGCTGTCTCTGTGTTTGCTGTCGAAAGCCTTTTCAAAATCAACAAAGTTAATGTACAGCTGTCTCTGCCATTCTGAGCACTGCTCTATAATGTTCCTGAGGGCAAATATATGATCTGCACATCTTCTGTTCTTTCTGAAGCCCGCTTGTTCTTTCCTTAGTTTATGGTCAACTGCTTTTGAAATTCTCTGGATGATTATCCTGCCTAGTATTTTGCTGGGAACTGAGAGGAGGGTAATTCCTCTCCAGTTGTTGCAGTCTGCAAGGTCGCTCTTCTTGGGCAATTTGACGATTATTCCTTTACACCACTCTGTTGGTGTTGTCTCAGTTTCCCAGACTTGTGCTGGGTCAAACTGGACTATACAAAAAACCTGCAGTACATAAACTATGTCAGGAAGACAGCCTTATCAATGACAAACTTAAACACGTTCAGGTAGATATAGTGGCACTTCAGGAAATCGCTAACTAAAATGGTTGAACCAGGTGAGAATGAATCAGAATGCATGATAGCACTCCACCTGCAAACTAACATAAGTTCCATTACTCTTGTCAATGTGTATGCTCCTACACTGTACTCTGCCTCAGAAGCTAAAGACAAGTTGTATGACAATCTAGCAGCAGTCATCAAAAGCACACATAGGCAAGAAAAACTTGTTCTATTTAATGACTTCAAAGCTAGAGTAGGTGTCCATAATGTTTCATGTCCATCATGCCTGGGCAAGTTTGGTATTGGCAGGATGATTGAAAACAGACAACGGCTCTTGGAGTTGTGTGTTCATTATGACCAACACCTACTTTCAGACAAAACCCCAGCATAAGGTGCCAAAGAGACACCCATGATCCAAGCACTGGCAACAACTGGATCTGATTCTTGTACGAAGACCACTTCTCAAGTCTGTGCTGTCAAAGGGCTCATACCATAGTGCAGACTGTGATACACATGACTCCTTAGTTTGCTGCAAAATTAGAGCACAATCAAGAAGGCTATCTGATGTCAGACATGAAAGGAAACCATGCATCAATACCTACAAAATGTCAGACTCTGTCATGATCACACAATTTACCACAACCTACAAGAAAGATGCTGTTACAGAGAACTGGGAGCACCTGCAGAACATCATTCAAAGTACTGCACTTACCAACTTTGGTAAGACGACAGCCAAATGACTGGTTTGATACTTCATCAGATGTGATGACACCTGTCACTGAAGCTAAGCTCAGTGCTGTGATTGAATACAAACTTTCACAGAGTGCTAGAACCCTACAGATCTGATGGCTACGAGAAGCAAAGTCCAACAAACTGCTCAGCGTTGTGCAAATGATTATTGGCTCCAGCTCAGTGAGAGCATCCTGATTGTAGTGCGAACAGGCAATACCAGACAGTATAAAGAAAGCCAATGATCTTAAAAAAAAGTCAGATGGCACCGCTAAAAATCGTCAGTGGGGAGAAACTAATTGATAAAGGTAAACAGATGGAGAGGTTGGTTGAGCCATACTATGACCTTTACCCTAGAGACAATACTGTCATGCATGCATCCCTTGATGCTGTCACATGTCTACCAACTATGGAGGAGCTGGATGCTGAACCCACATTGGAACAATTCAGAAAGGTCATTGATAGCTTAGCCTCTGACAAAGACCCTGGCAGTGACTCTTCTTCTTCTTCTTTCGTTCACTTGAAATATATTGTCTATATCTGCAATGTTGTTTCTTGTATAAACTTCACTGTCTTTTGTAGTTCATAAAGAGGTCCATATAGTTTTGCTTCCAGAGTTGTTTCTCTGGGCCAGTGGGTTTGCCTCAACATATCATATTTGGGGCAATCTTGAAGTATGTGCTCCGCAGTCTGGGGTGCCTGTCCACAGTCTGGGGTGCCTGTCCACATGTACACATGGCTGAATTGCCAATCCCTGGCAGTGATGGAATTCCTGTTGGTTTAATCAAGTGTACCTCTACACCTCACGGTAGAAGGGGAACAATTAAGTAAATAAGTAAGTTAATCAAATGTTGTAAGATTACATCCCCTGCACATGGTGATGTGCCAGTGATGAGAAGAGACAACTATCCCTCATGTGAGATGCCAAGATTGTAACACTGTATAACAATATCTCTCTTCTTAGTGTGATGGTTTTGGCAAAAGGATTTAATTTTACACAAGTAATTTATTTTTTATCTAGTCTGCAGTATTTATTTGTGTTCATAGGAACCAGACCTTTGCCATCTTTGAAGATGACAAACTTGTCAGGAGAAGTAATCAGAAATGAACCTCATTTATAGTGATCTTGGCGCTGCCTGACACAAGTGGAATATATCTTGGTTGAGAAGGAAACAGTGAAACATGTGACAGTTAACAGACAATGTGGAAATGCTATAACTAGTAATCGGGAAAGGTGTGCACGATTACGAAGATAATCTTTGCTATGAGCAACTAAACATATGGCAAAGTGCATCTCATGTCATCCAAGCTGGGCATTAGACATTTATTACACATAAGGAAGGGAAACCCGAGGCCTGTAAACAGTAAATTAATATGAAACAAATATAAAGGTATGTTATCAGGCACTCGCAGGAAATAAAGAAGTAGAACACCAGACAACAGAAAAACAACAGACATGAGTGGCTTACCCAGGATTTGAACACTGGACCTTCCGTGCGACAACCCTGCCTAGCCATGCAAGTGAATCACACTATCCTCCCTGCCATCTATGCATCATCAAAAAATGATGTTTCAATAGCAGGTCATCAGTGCGAATCACAATACACGACACCGGTAGTCCACCATGGGCAGTTCAGCCTATTAATGACGCAATCACTTCTGTTGTTTCTCTATCCTGCAGTATAGGCCAAATCCAACAAGACAAGGACCTTAATACTGTGTCCAGTAAATGATAGTAGACTAGAACAGGACAGTGGGTAGGTTTGGTATTGTATAAACATTTATTACACATATTTGTTTCATATTAATTTACTGTTTACAGGCCTCGGGTTTCCCTTCCTTATGTGTAATAAATGTTTATACAATACCAAACCTACCCACTGTCCTGTTCTCACTGTTCTAGTCTACTATCATTTACTGGACACAGTATTAAGGTCCTTGTCTTGTTGGATTTGGCCTATACTGCAGGATAGAGAAACAACAGAAGTGATTGTGTCATTAATAGGCTGAACTGCCCATGGTGGACTTCTGGTGTCGTGTATTGTGGTTCGCACTGATGACCTGCTATTGAAACATCATTTTTTGATGATGCGTAGATGGCAGGGAGGATAGTGTGATTCACTTGCATGGCTAGGCGGGGTTGTCGCACGGAAGGTCCAGTGTTCAAATCCTGGGTAAGCCACTCATGTCTGTTGTTTTTCTGTTGTCTGGTGTTCTACTTCTTTATTTCCTGTGAGTGCCTGATAACATACCTTTATATTTGTTTCATATTAATTTACTGGGCATTAGACACCTGATTCGTTCCTAAGAGAGAGGTAGACCTAGCTTGCCAGACATTCGACATGGCTATCATATGGTATAGGTAAGATTTAAACTCAAACAGATGAAGGCTCAAGTCAGAGTTCAGTAGTAGCCAGGTTATCCTCTTGTGCAAAATGCACCCTCGTATGATATACCAAGGAGAATGGAGCTGTTGCATAATTGCATCTATGCTAAAGAGAACTATCAATGTTTACCTATGAGTACACTTTATAAAACTTTAGATTTAGTAATTTAAGACATTTCAGGTTTAGGAGTTATTGCTGTTTACCGATGCTCAAAGTTTGTCTATAGTTTGATAGAAGCGGATTGGCAATTTATGTGTTTTCTAGTGTAATTTCAAGTATATTTCATTACTACTTTAAATTGTGAGACATGTGCTAGTGTACCAAGTGATATTATTAGAGGAATTCTAGTTTGAATCGTGCTGTATGTGTGTACTTATTAATATTATTTGTCAAGTGTTAACTAATAGTTATTTTGCATTCTATTATGCCGTAACTGTGGTTGATTTCTTATCTGTGATTATTGTGACCTGGGAAAGGAACCTGTCCTCCTACCAGGCACATCAACCAGGCGGCGATTGGTTGAATGGCCTCTAGATTAAAGGTTAGCTGTGAATAATCAGCTGTGAACCAGAACAGGTGGCTGTCTCCAAGGTTGAGGAGGGACAGCTGTCTGTATCAAATCACGTCTGAAGCTGTATAATGTGACATCCAGCGAGATAATAGCCCCTTAAGTCATAACTGACAATGGGAATGCCCTGAGGTGACAGCCCTTAGATGCTTATTTTCTGGATGCTCCTTTCAATGTTTTCTCCTCTCTTCTGCTTGTTGTGTGAGCTTCTTTTTGCCCATACTGAGGTGGCGCCATAAATAGCATCGCCACTTGGTGCGATCAGCAGCTTCTTCCTCCCATGTTGCTGGATTTATGTCCAGTGTGCTCATATCTCTCTTGCACACATCTTTGAACCTCAGCTGCGTTTGCTGAACTAATCTTTTGCCATCTGCTAGTTGTCCATAGAAGATGTCTTTCAGGAAGCGACCATCTTCCATGCGGCAGACATGGCCAGGTCAGCATAGTCTGCACTGTCTAAGCAGTGTACACATGTTTTGAAGGCCAGCACGTGACAACACCTCGACATTTATCACTTTATCATTCCACAAGATGCTGAGGATGGAAGGTATTGAGCCTTCTTTCTTGCTTTGCATAGGTTGTCCAAGTCTCGCTGCCATATAGAAGTATACTGGTGATGCAGGCGTTATATACCGCAGACTTGGTCTTCGCTTGAGTTTGGAGTTTCCCCGAACACACAATGTGATGTGGGCAAACGTAGCTGCAGCTTTGCCAATGTGGCTGTCAATTTCTGTGTCCAGTGAGAGTTTGTCATCTATGGTAGACCCTAGGTATGTGAAGTGGTGCACCACTGCCAATTCATAGTTATCGATAGTGATAATTGGTGCAGCACCCACATCCAGACTCAGCACATTCATTTTCTTTAGACTTATTGTGAGGCCCAAGTCCCTGTATGCTTGGGTGAAGCGATTCATCAAGCTCTGAAGCTCCTGTTGGCTTTCATTGATGATTGCAGCATAATCAGCAAACAACAAGTCTCATAGTGACCCTTCTGATTTTTGTTTTTGCCTTCAGCCTTGAAAGATTAAACAGACAGCCATCTGACCTAGTGTGAGGGCATAATCCTTCAGTCGTATCTCTGAATGCATGTTTCAAGAGGAAGGCAAAGAAGATCCCGAAGAGGGTCGGAGCCAGAACAAAGCCTTGTTTAACACCACTTCGTGTGTCACAGGGTTGTGATGTGCTAATGTTATGAGTAAAATTCGTAACATGTCTGTCAATATCAAAATGGTTCGACAAGGATTCATGTTTGTTTATTATCAGTAGTCCTTGGAAACAGGAAGATATGTCATTGCCTCAAGGCACAGTTCGCAGACGTCAAAGTTGGGGTCAGCAAAAGTAAGCGATCGGCTGCTAGAGCCCTCTGTGTGTTTCAGTGTGGCAAGTGGATGTATGTTTCTGAGCTCCTGAGACATATTATTTCGTGATATATTTCTATGATGTTCGATCACTAGATCATCCAAATACCTCAGTGAGATGATGCTAGTATATTTGTAAAAGGAATTATGAATGCTGGTGAGAACGGGAGTCTGACTTTCTAAATAAAAATGTGTAAAGCTTTCGAGGACAGTGTTCTAGCTACAGACAATACAGAGCTATACTAATGACTGTATATGTGATGCCATAAGATATTATGGCTTTTCAAGAGTTGCATGTGGAGCAGTGTTGAGTAAAATAAACAGTGTATTGATTGTCCACTTTGCCTTTGTGGTGACATTGCTATTTCCAGTTGAATTGCTGTGTGCGGTGTCTACCAGTTCTACCCCTATGTGATATTGGCCAGAGTAACAAGAAGTTTACTCCGACTATATAAATAATAATATAAAGACACGCAACAGATGTGCTTCCAGCATATTGGACTGTTCCCTTCATGTCATCATGGAATGACTTTATCATTTCCAGCAAGTTAGCAGGGCAGCCTATTTTCAGGAGGATTTTGAAGAGTCTATTCATACTAACCAGGTCAAATGGTTTTGTGAGGTCGATAAATTCAATATATAAGGGCCTTTTCTGCTCTCTTGATTTTTCCTGAAGCTGGCGGAGAGAAATCATGTCCGTTGATCTATCAGCTCGGAATCCACACTGTGACTCTGGATATATGCGCTCAGCTAACTTGTGTAGTTGCATTAAGATGACTCTGGCAAAAAACCTTACCAACAACACTAAGAAAAGAGATGCCTCTGTAGTTATTGCAATCACTTCTGTCTCCTTTATTTTTATACAGTGTTACAATCTTGGCATCTCGCATGTCGTGAGGAATAGTTGTCTCTTCCCAGCACTGGCACAGCACCCTATGCAGGGGATATAATAGCGTGCTCTTACAGCATTTGATTAAATCAGGAGGAATCCCATCACTGCCTGGTGCTTTACCAGAGGCCAAGCTATCAATGGCCTTGCTGACTTCCTCTAATGTTGGTTCGGCATCCAGCTCCTCCATAGTTGGCAGACATTTAACAGCATCAAGGGCTGCAGGCATAACAGTATTTTCTATAGCGTTAAGCTCAGAGTAGTGCTCGACCCACATCTCCATCTGCTTACCCTTATCGGTTAGCTTCTCTATGCTGATGGTTTTTAGGGGTGCCATCTTACTTCTTTGGGGACAAAGGGCTTTCTTTATACCGTCATACATTTGTCTAATGTCTCCTGCATGCACTGCGGTCTGGATGCTCTCACTAAGCTGGAGCTAATAGTCATTTGCATAGTGTTGAGCAGTTTCTTGAACTTTGCTTCTCGTAGCCTTCAGGATCTGTATGGTTCTAGCAATTGGTGAACATTTGTATTCATTTGCAGCACTGTGCTTAGCTTCAATGACAGGTGTCATCACATCTGAAGAACCATCGAACCAGTCATTTGACTTCACTGTTTTCTTACCAAAGGTGGCAAGTGCAGTACTTTGAATGGTGTTGCGAAGATGCTCCCAGTTCTCTGTAACAGTATTACCATGCTGAGGGCTACTGAGCACTTTCTTAAAGGTCGCAGTAAATTGAGCGATCATGATAGGGTCTGACATCTTGCTGGTATCAATGCGTGGTTTCCCTTCATGTATGACACAATAGAGTTTTCTTGGTTGTGCTCTGATTTTGCAGCAAACCAAAGAGTGATCTGTATCAGAGTCTGCACTATGGTATAAGCACGTGGAGAGCACAGACCTGAGAAGTGGCTTTCTGGCGAGAATCAGGTCCAGTTGGTGCCAGTGCTTGTGTCCTCTCTCATATCCATCACTGCTAGTCCCATGCTTGATGCCAAACTCCAACAGTCTCAGCCTTGTTGATTCATCCATTGCATTGTCATTATCTTGCAGGTGATCACTAATTACCCTTAGTATCTCTCTCTTATCCATGTCCAGTGTCCCCACTATGGATGCTTCCAAGGTCCGTCTGTCAGCTCTCTCATTGCCACATACCCCATGCATGACTAGTTCTAAAACTAATTTTATTATTAATTTTTTTTTTATTATTAAGGTAGGTTTACTAAAGCTGGAAGTAGGTAATGGCATATGGAACTGCTATATTACTGACTGTGCATCAGTCAAGAAAGCAACTTGTCTCTTTGTGCTTTCCTCTGTCATTATAACCTTTGCTGCAGTTTTCAAGACCTCTGCCTCTGCTCTGAAGTCACTTGAGAATTGTCCTGTTACCACTGACAGATTTTTCGATGCACCAGTGTTTAAGATAGATAGGCACCCTCACCTCCATTTTATGTTGCATTTCTTGCTAATCCATCTGTATATGCATGAGTTCAGGTGTTGGGTGGGTAATGTTTCTCTAAGTATTTTGTCACTATGGATTTTCTCTCTGTTGCAGTTTGGCTCTTTTTTCTTTCAATTGCAGGAATGTTTTCTATCAGTTCAGGGAAACGATGTTGATTCCAAACTGAAAGCTTGCGTGCAGTGTAGATAATATATAATAGTTAATAGTTGATATTGCATTTTTGGAAACTGCTCTCATCTGTGGAATGGTTGATTCTACAAAGTTGCTTTGTTTGAATCTTTGCCTTCTAAGAGCATTCATTCTATGGCACATTGGATGGTCTGTTAGTCTCTTGAATTTTTCAGCTTGTTGCTGAGCCCTGCTGTCTCTTCTATCCTTCCCTGGCTGGAGGCATGTAATCTTTTTGAGTTCTTTTATAAGTGTTGACTTCATGCCTCCCATTTTAATTCTCATTGTTTGATTTTGGAGTCTGCTGATTTTATAGAAGTTTGATTTAGCTGCTGTTGCCCACGCTGCAATGCCATACTCTAGGACTGGTCTCACTCACTCTGTGTATAACGTCTTTAGTACTCTCTTATCTACACCCCTAGTTGTTTCAGCAAGTCTTTTCATTATTGCCATTCTTTGCCTTGCTCTCATTCGGTTTCTGCCAACTTTTGTTTTCCATGTCAGACAGCAATCGAAAGTAATGCCTAGGTAGTTTGGATTTTAATTTAAATGTAGATTTTCTCCATTAAGCACTAGTTTGGAGCTCTGTAGTTTATTCGAGAGGAAAAATACTGTGTACATTGTTTTCCCCTTCATTTATCTTCTTGAACCATGTTTTGGACAACTCTTGAAGTGATTTTAGTGCTTGCTGTATCCAAATGTTTGCAGTAGTGATATACTCTTCAGAGATCTCCAAGCCTAAGTCATCTACAAAGGAGGCACTGTGTGTTATTTTTGGAATATTGTCTGTTATGTCATTTATGTATGCAAGGAACAGTGTAGGTGACAGGACCCCCTCTTGTGAGACCCCCTGCTCATTAATATACTACTGGACAAAAGTTAAGGGCTGCCATTCACTTTAGACAAGGTTTATATAATTGATTGGCAAACTGTAAAGACAAGTGAAAATGTCATTAAAACTGAGCTCAGAGAAATGTGTATACATTTCTGTGTGCACTAGGTTAATTTTTTTTAAATGTCCAAAAACTGGGTCACTTTAACCCGCACGTGAAAATTGCCATTGTTGATGCAAAAACTCATGGTTTTTGCAACACGCCCCACTAGTTCACAAGGTAAAAAAGTGAGTTGAATTTGAATGCATGTGGAAAATGATCATCGGTAAAGAGTGTTCACCATTGGTATGCAATAAATCAGTATGACAAGTGGTCGAAATGATCACTGCATTAGCCATGCCACCAAGGAGAAGTCTCAGCACTGTAGACCGTGGTCGAGCCATGGCATGGATTCAGGATGGTCAATCTGTTCATCATGTTGCAAGACGTTTAGCAGTGTCCCACTCTACCATTCAGAGACTTCTTGAGAGATTTCAAGCTACAGGACATTTGGAAAATCGACCCTGCTCAGTAAGAATTATATAAACCTTGTCTAAACTGAATGGCAGCCCTTAACTTTTGTCCAGTAGTATATAAACTTTTTACTAGTCTGTCCTTGTAGCTGTACTCTGGCAGTTCTATTCTAAAGGTGGTGGAAAATCCATTTGTACATTTGCCCACACACACCACATATGTGAAGTTTGACTTTCAATCCCTGTTTTCAAACTTTATCAAAAGCTTTTTCTAAATGTACCCAAACCAGTAGTGTGTGTTTTTTCTCTTGGAAGGCATCTTCAATTTCCTGAGCTAAATATGCGATCTAATCTTCAGTGGATCTGTGTTGTCTGAATCCTGCTTTTTGAGGGGTTAATAGGTGTTTTTTTTTTTTTTTTTAATATCAATCTGGTAGTAATCATGTGCTTCATCAGTTTTCCTACACAGCTTAGAAGGCTGATTGGTCTGCAACCATTTCATTCTTTCAGAACCTTGTCTTTCTTTGGTATATGTATTAACATTGAAAATCCAAAATAATACAGACCTGGATGATCTCTGAATAGTGCTTCACAAACTATACTAGCCGCCATTAAAAACGCATCAAAATCGTGACATGTTTTCACTGTTGAAATGTTTATGCAAGTGAGCGATTTTCAAACAATGAAAGTGTGCAAGTGATGAAGTTCATGTATTCCCACTTTAATGTTGATGTGATGTTTACTTCAAATTTTGTGATAAATTCTGGCTTTATTAAAAGTCGAATCACATTGAAATTTGGCACACCCATTAGTCAAGTTTCAGCGAGTAAAAAGCCTTTATCTGTTTTCATCGAAAGAAAGTCTGTTAATGTTTTTGTCATGCCTCGACTGTCGTCACAAGAACGATGGCAAGCTGTTGGCATGCTCAACAGTGGAATGGCAACCAGAGAAGTTGCCAGACATTTAAATTGTGACCAGTCCATTATAGTGAGGCTGAACCAGTGATTTCGGGTGACAGGTACCACCAATGACCGTCCCAGGCTTGGTCAATGGTATTACACGGTGTTAATGATGGCTGTGACTGAATGACAGTGAGTGCGACTTTTGTTTTTACACCTAGGGTTGACAACTGCTTAGGAGCTGGTTCTGAACTGTCTCATGTTTAATAATACAGCAAATTTGGGTTAGTAAATGGATCAGAAATGTAAAATCAGTGGTTTCATGTTATTTAAATTTAGCACAACGAGTTGTGGTTCATAAACTAATGCGATGCGTTTTTAATGGCGGCTAGTATATATTAATGATTCAAAAGTGTTGTAATCCAATGGATCCAATCTCAATGTTACATCATTGGCAATGAAGAGGCTGAGAGATTATCAAAGGAAGGTGGAAATCTACCTCAACCTGATGCAAGAATAACTTTCGAGGAGGCAAAGAATTTTATCTGAATCAGATACAGAAACAAATAGAATGTAGAACATCCAGGTCACACACACACACAATGATGCATACTACCTGCTCAACAGAAGAGAATAAGTGGTAATCTTCAGACTCTGCACTGGCCACAACAGATTGAGATACCATCTATTCAACAAGCTAAAGTTAGGAACTACCGATCAGTGTAACTGTGGCACTGACAAAATAAGTGCTGAACAACTGCTTCAAAGTTGCCCAACATATGTGGAACAGAGAAAGTGCATATGGCCGACACCAGTACCATTCATGGAAAAACTCTACAGAGATTCAAACAGTCTCTAAATGACTACTGCTTTCATTGAAAACATTCAAGTGGACCTCTGAGAGTGTACAAGGAAGAAGAAGAGCTAATGTTATATATATTATAAATGATAATTAAAATACACCATGGGCAGAGCAGGATTGTTTATTCCTTTAAAAAAAAATTTTTATTTTTACTTTAAATAAGTTTTTACGGTTATGATCCATGGAGTGACATTATCGTCTACACCATGATACCCGCACTTAAATACATTGTAAGGTACAAGTGGAGGATTTGCATCACTGGCTTTCACTTTCTTTGTTTTTTAATGGCTTTTGGCTCCCCCATCTCCCCCCCCCCCCCCCCCACCCCCCCCCCCTCCCCCCCCCCCCCCCCGCCCTTTTTTTCTTCCAATACGTCTGCAATCAATACTTGCCTATTTTGTATATGTATCTGCCCTAACACTCCAAGGAAGGTAACTAACAATCATTCCTGTGACCACCATAATTAAAAAAGGCTAATGATAAACATTACTACACAATGTGTGAATTTCTATTTCTATTATTGATGTCTAATTTGTGTTTATTGTTTGTTCAGTTAAGTATTGATATGATAATAAATTGGAATACCAGTCCAGGTTAAAGGTTCATGAGCAGTTTCACTGTTATCTCTATATATGGTATCTTAAGGTGATGTTCTGATTCTACAGGGTTTTTTTTTCACTAATGCAGAGTTTTATTCTCAAAAATCAATAAAATCCTAAACAAAAAATAAAAATGAACACAAAAAGCATTATTTCACCTACATGATGACCATTTCATTACCTTCATCTTTACATAAGCCAGGTTGTTCTACTTTCTTAATTCTTGATGTTTTTGTATCTATGATGTCACTGATCTGATCATGAGTATCACAGTCTTCAGTGTAGTTATGGCCATCATGGTTCTGGCAGGAAAATAATAAAATGAGAATTATTTAGTGATATGGGTACATAAAAATGTGGTGAAAGTTGTGATCCATTAATGAAATAATTCAATGGCATACAAGTAGCTGTCATGTTAAAAGCAGTCATACTCTCAGAGCTGTGGTGAGTTCATAATCACAAATCTGAAGTCACATAATGAATGCTTCATTTGTAGAAGTGATATCCTTGTAGTATTAAATATTACTTCTATATATGACACCTTAATTCACATTCTTAGCAGCCTCACAAGCAAAGAATTATGGCATCATACACAGGTTTAAAATAAAATCAGAAATAGGCACATTTAAATGGAATGTTGAGAACACAAAGATTATGAGTGCACTAAAATAAGCACACAATAACATTGTGTCTATATTCTCTTATAATTTTCTTAGCATGTCTCTGCCTAACAACAGAAACAACATGACTGAGATAAGCAATAATTAAACATTGTTTAAAAAAAAAAAACACCTAAAATGACCATATATATCAACGTGCTTTAGTAGTGATAATGTTTGCCTTTCAAACAAACTGTGTTTTTTTTCCTTGGTACACTTAAAAAAAATTCTTTATTCATTTTAATTTATTCATGGAAGTGAAAGTGTACTGGTAAGTGGGAATATTTCTGCTTTTCCATTAAGGGGGCATATACACCCAGAAACAGACAAAAGAGGTTACTTTTGATTTGCATATAATAAAATATTTATAAGCCTTTTTACTTTGATGTTCTTGTGTTTATCTGTAATAGTTTATGAGTTATCAATGTTCAAAGAGAATGAGTGTGTTCCAAAAATTGCTGACTTTTAATCTCAAAATATGCTTATTTGCTATCCTTCATATTGGAAGGTATACCAAATAATAAACACTCCCTAGAAAAAATATACTCAATACAATGAATACAATGAATACTCCTTTTTCATCCATCTTGGCGGTAAAAAAATAAAAACATAAATGTGATCAAAACTTTGAGTTAATTTGTGGAAATACGTGAATATATTTGTGATAATTATGCCTTCAGACAAAAAATTTGGTAAAGGTACATCAAAGAAGCATAAATTTCATGGCAATCAACATATGGCTGAACAAAATGAAAGGAAAACAATCCTACAGAATGCATCGACATTCGGTACTGAGCCATGCGTTCATAGTTCAACACCATCGATGCAGACTGAATGTTTTGATATTGGAATGAAACAAAATGCCATGCCCCTTTCACGATCAGAGCAGAAAATTCTGGACATTAGCAACCTAACACATGACTCTGATGAGGATATGTTTGAGCGAAGCTGTGACACAGATTCTGCAGAAACTGATGAGGAAGGTAATTATAATGTTAATGATACTGATTTGCTTGAGGGGCACAGCATTGTTGACATGGGTCTTCTTGGTCAGAACATTGCTGAAAAATTGTTGTGTACCTTTTGCCAAAGTTCTGTACAATTAGTTGAAGTCAAAAGGCAAGGACTTGGGAGTGAATTTGTATTTCATTGTAACAGTGCAAACTGTCATGAACAAAAACATTTCCCTTCAAGTAGTCAGCTCTCAGTAATGAATGCAAAGATAAATCTTATCAATCGGCGTGCAGCTTTTGCCATGCGCTGTACTGGCTGCAGTCACACTGACTTAAATATTTTCTGTGGAATAATGGATTTACCACCCCCAGTTAGACACAGCAGCAATGCTATTATACAGAAAGGAATGGAGGATGCTGCTACTAGGGTGCAAATTATTAGCATGAAAAATGCTACTGTTCAAGAGTACAGAAGTGCAGAAGAAGGTGACAACAAGTTCCGAGACATTGATGTATCTTGTGATGGTACCTGGATGTCCAGAGGCCATTCATCTATTGTTGGTGCCACAACTGTGATTGGCTTGCAAACTGGAAAGGTAATAGATACTCAGACAAAGAGTAAAAAGTGCAAATCTTGTCAGTACTGGGAGAAACAAGACCACAACACAGACAAATTTCAACAATGGAAACAAAGTCATGCTGAGGTTTGTACGATGACCCATCACAGATCCTCAGGGTCAATGGAAGTAGCAGCAGCTTGTAACATCTTTTCTTGCTCAGCAGACAAGTATAATCTCAGGTATACAAAGTTCATTGGGGATGGAGACACTAACAGTTTCACAACGGTGTTTGAATCCAAGCCTTATGGAGAGGATTGTCTGATAGAAAAAATTGAATGTGTGGGTCATGTTCAGAAAAGAATGGGTACTCGGCTGAGAAATCTTAAGAAACTTTCTAAAGGGAAGTCTTTGCCTGATGGTAAATCCATAGGTGGTAAGGGTAGAGTAACAGATGGAGTCATTGATAAGCTACAGGTATACTATGGAAATGCCATACGAGCTAACAAAAACAACCTGTGCAAAATGCGAGAAGGAGGCTATTAAGCCCATATTCAAAGACCTCTCCAAGACAGAATTACTGAGAAAGTGCCTGCAAGGTTACACTCAAAATTCTAATGAATCATTGAACAGTTTAATATGGAAATATTGCCCTAAAATAAAAAATCAAGGACTTTCAACTGTAAATACAGCTGCTGCAATTGCTGTGTGCATCTTTAATGATGGAGCTAACAGCCTGAAAACAATCCTTCAGGAATGGGACATTCAGCCGGGAAAATTTATGCATACATTCAGTGTAGAAAAAGACAGTCTTCGCATAAAACATTCACAAAGGAAAGTTAAAGCTGCTTCTCTTGAAGCAAGAAGAGCCAAGAGATGTAGGAGGCTTGTCCTGGATGAAGAGCAGACACAAAGAGAGAATCAGCCATATCTTCCTGGGGGATACTGAGCTCTTATCAGATAAGTGTTTTAACATTTTAAAAACTAAACTTTAATGAAAACAGGGCCTGTGATTCACAGTTCCGGTGATATTTTCTACAATTTTAAAGCTATAGCCTTCAAACTTTGCACACTTATAGCCCATGTTATCCTTTATGGCATGAACCTCCACTTTTTTCTTACATGGTATAGAAACAGATATTGCTATACAAAGTTCTAAATTTGTGCTATTTAAAAGGGTCATATTGCAAGAGCCATATCTACAAAGCTCATTGGGGTAGACATTTTTGGGTAGTTCACGGCACAGGTAGGGATGTTATGCACATCATCTACTGGTTTGGCATTCTTTGAATTTTTTATGTGAGTGAAATTCATTCCCAGGTGCACTGGGGGTTTTCCTTTCATTTTTTTTCACCACTTCATGTTAATTAATTATTTTCACATAAAAACATTAAAATTTATAAAGTAAACGTTGTTCATCATAAAATATAATATCTCTTGTAACATGTGGCAACATTTTATGTCAACAAGTTTGTTAGTTATTTTTCTGTTAATTTTTTAAAAAGATAACTCATTTTTGGCTGGGTGTGCCCCCTTAATGCAAATGCATTCACTGCAGGTGTTAGCTTAGTGCAAATTTTAGGTTTATTAAAGTCACAGGGTTCTTGTGCATAACACTGTACACTATGTTGGGTAAGATGTATGTAACAATCACTGCATGTGACAAAACCATTATAGTAATGTCATGTTCTTGTGGCCATTGCTATTCAATGGCTGCCACAAAGCAACATGTTGTTGATGATCTGCTATAGTGGTTAGCTCAATCTCTGCCCTTGTGTAGAGTTAGCTCTCAGTACTCTAATAACTTCATCTGTAACATGACAGCAAGAGTATGATACTATAACATGTAGGATGATAAATGTGGCATAACGCTGCTCTGGTTTTCATAGTTCAATACACCATGTATTTATGGTTTTGTAGAAGAAAGACTCATATAAATAAGTTCTCCTAATTTGCAAACTTCTCAAGCTTCCATTCACTTGCTTCAACAAAGTTATTCAATCTATCTGTTATTACAATTCAGAGAACTTGATTATTGGTCACAGATGCTTTTATCATTTTAATTCTTCTTCTTAGCTCTAGTTGCATCATTCTGTTTCCATGATGTCACAAAAACATGTTCTCATATAAAGTGTTAATCTTGCCTTGCTTGGTTAATGGTTCATTAGCCTAACTGCAAGGGTGTTGAAGTTTTCCAACACTTGTCTATTACTTGTTTATTCTTCTGCATGTCTTTATCACTTTCAAAATGTATCTCCCATTATAACCTGTCATACTCAATCGAAACGATTCTCGATTCCCTTAATTATTGAAGTCTGCCTACCTTCTTCTCTTCCATCCTTAGCCACCAAACGGCAAAGCAGTATGTGGCCAGTACGCCTAGTGGCGTCTTAGGGCAACAACAAATTGATCAATCTATTGCTGTTTCCACCACGCCTAGTGGCGTCTTTGTGGAACAAAACAGACCAAACAATCTATCGCTGTTTCCGTAATCAGATTGGTTGGCAAGCAGGTGATCAGCCCACTGTGCGAAGTTTTTTACGGGATGGGGTGAACAGCCGCCCCATGCCCAACCCTCCTTAGTCGCTTTTTACGACATGCGTGGTATCTGCCTACCTTGATATACTGAAAATGTGATTCCAGGGTAAAGCAGAAATGGTGGCTGTTGCAACAGACCTAGAGGATGCTAATAACTGTGTGGACTTAACAACCCCAATAGACTCTATAATAGCATGTGGTGTAAACCATTGGCTAACAAGGTGGATAGCAGCTGCCTTAACTCTTTCAGTCCCAAGCAAAAAAGTGGGTTTGGCCCAAGCAAAAATGGCCACCCCAGTGCGTTTTTATTGTTGTTGTTTGGAAATAATTTTTAAAAATGTTCATATGCATAAATAGCTTAGTTTTTGTATATGAAACTGAAGGTAATTGGATGTACTTTACTCTTGTGCTACAAGTATAAAAGTTTTCATTGAAAAATGATTAGTTATTCAAGGTTAAATGGAGGATATGCGCTTAAAAAAATGATTAGTTATTCAAGGTAAAATGGAGGATATGCGCTTAAAAAAATCGCTTTAAAAATCTAAAATAACAGAAACACATTCACTCTTAAACACGTGTGGTATTTAAAAGAATGTACTTGCAGTAGGAAATGATGTTTTGGGTGGTTTGTGGGTAGTTATAATTAGAAACAGTCTCAAACAGAGGCACATATACTAAAGGCTTTTTAAAGTCGATTGCGCCAAGCGCATCTAACCCCTGAGCCTTTATAAAGTCGATTGGGACTTAAAGAGTTAATGGAGAGATCAGTTGCATTTCACTTGGGGAACATGGATATCAGAACCAATGCACATTTTTCTGGGACTCTCCAGGGTCGCCACTTTCACCAGTACCGTTTAACATCTACACTTCAAAAGTAGCAACCTTTCAACCAACAGGACTGGGACGAACATTAACTTTTGCAGATGACATACTCAGCTGGCTCAGACAGACAAGAAATGGTCCAAGGCTTACAAGAGACGTTACAGGCAGTTTCTAAATGGTGTGAACAAAGCAGATCAAAAGTCAACCCCAACAAGGCCTATGTGATGAGGTGTTCTTTGAACAACAACATAGAAAAAGCAGACCTTCCAGACATCACTTTCAATGAACAGAAAATTGAAAGGCAAGATAAGCTGAAATACCTGGGAGTAAAGTTAGATTGTGGGCTATCTTTTAAGTATCATGTCGAACTGATCATACAGAAGTGCAAGCGAGCATTGGCAGCCCTAAAACCAATGGCTGCTGCCTGCTTCGAACAGAGACTACTGTTTCTCCTGTATCATCAGCTCGTGATTTCAGTAATTGAGTATGGACTAGGATTACTCACAATGCCAGTGTCACAATGTGAATGACTGGAACACTTTCAAAATGAGGAGATGCGACTAGTTTTGGGCTGTATGCATGATACCACAATTGTGACACTGAGATACATATTAGAATTGCTGTCAAATAGATCCAGATATGCGATGGCCCAGGAAAAAGCTTGTATGTGGGTAACAAATATATAAATTGAAAAATAATATGGTATGAAATCAGTTTTACAAGTAAACGGTACACATGAAACAAGGAACGTTTCGGGTTTTACCCTTCGTCAGCCACAGTTACGAACAGGTGACAAGGACAAGAACTACATATAGGTACTACAAAAATCTATGATGATGAGGAAAACGACAAATGAGCGATACAAGCAGATGAAACAACGGGATGAGCAAAATGATAACAGTAATAATGCAAGAAAATCGTAAAACCAGAAAGACATGCCGAAACAAGAAAGTAAATAATCGACGAAGCGAAGACAGAAATGAACAACACTATTAAAACAAGTAAAAAAATCACTTAGCTGGATCCAAGAAAGAAACATTCAAGATGGCTGAAAAAATGAGGCGTCATGCGGAAGTGACGTATGAGCTAGTCACGGCTAAGAAAAGATAATTGAGGAAACAAAATGAACCAAAGCAAAAACAAGGATAGAAAGGAAATTAATGAGAGAAGAAATAAAGTATGAAACAGAGACAGAAGCCACCAGAATTATGCAACATGATGCTGGACATTCAAGCCAGCAGGAGATAAAATGCAAATTTGAAAAATGAGACGATTCTCCAATGAGAAGCGAGTTCGGTCGTCGCCAACACATGACAGAAGGGCAGTGACATGAATGTCAGAGTTACCTGAATGGTCAGGGCTATTGAAGTGAAGGGCCACCAGTAAATGTTTGCCATGATAGATGTCATTCAAGTGCTCACAAAACTTGTCTGCCAGTTTCACCAATATAGGTCATGTCACACCTTTTGCAGATGATAGCATAAATCAGGTTTCTGGATTCGCATGTGAAAGATTCACCAATGGCAAATTTACCGTTCGGAAAGGAGACTGACTGTGTTTGGAGTACAAAAGGACAGGTCTTACATATGCGTCGTTGGCACGGTTTAGTACCAAAGTGAGAAGGACTAGTTTGTTTCAAGTGACTATGCACAAGAATATCCCTAAAATTCTTATCCCTATGATATGCCACCAAAGGGGTATCATGAAACAACTCTCTGGTATCAGGATCGGAGTGGAGAATGGGCAGATGATGAAACAGAATTGTTTTCACCACCAAACAGTGAGGGTGAAATTTTAAGACAAGTTTGAGTCTGTCAGATGTAGTAGTAGGTGTAGCAGTAAGTGCAACCTGATGAGTAACATGACTAATGCCATTAAGGGCATCAGATAAAACTCTTCCAGGATATTGACGTCGGCGAAAAAAATCGAGCATTTCTTGAGCTCGTTCACGGAAATCATCTTCATTGTGCCATATTCAACGTAAGTGTAGAAGTTGAGAGTAGGGAATGGAATCTTTACAGCTGAGAGGGTGAGAGGAGGTATAAAGAAGGAAACCATGAGCATCAGTAGGTTTATAAAAGACAGAGGTAGTAAGGCCAGTAGGAGTAATATTGACAGTAAGGTCAAGGAAGTTAACTGAAGTGGTAGAAATCTGAGAAGTGAATATGATGGCAGGATGGAAACTGCCAACATTACAATTTTCTTGCATTATGTATATTCCGTGTATGTGGGTAACCACCGACAAAAGACACCCCTCCACATGAGAACGTAGCTGACATCAAAGGAGCAAGAATAAAGAGGGGGATTTCATGGATGGCACATGCAGAGACTACAATTTTTCAGGTAACCAAGGTTTAAAATATATTCAAAGTGGAAGAGTGGAGTAAGTCGGGGGAGAACTGGATAAAATACCAGCAGGTCATCATTAGTCTTTGGCAGAGAGTGTAGAGCTTGGGGCAATGGAAAAGATGAGCTGGAGATTAATCAGCTGATGAGTGAGCATGCTGGAGATGATGATGCCATTGTGTAACATTGATGGATCTGTAGAGCGTGGTGATAAATCAGGATGGGCCTTCTCTGCGAGAATAAAGGGCAGGGTCATTGTTGAACAGAGTACAGCCTACATGGCATCAACCTCTAGCATGAGAATGGAGGTAGAGGCAGTTACTGCTGGTCTCATCACACCACTTCCAATGAGACTGGTGTGATGTTGTGCATGAGGCTGGCAAAGTCACCATGTAACAAAGATTGCTACCAAAACCACTACTGCAAGAGCATATGAATGCTTCATGCAGAGGCCAGTAACATTATTGGCTCCATGCTCCTTAAGGAGGCAAACCACAGTGGTGGCTCAATGCTCCATAAGGAACGAGAAGAGAAATATGTATCTCCAAGTGAACCCCCATGCTCTCATAAACCATTCTACACATAACAATAATTAAATAATACTAGAATGAGCATAAAACAGTATTAAATGCTACGTACAATGAATACTCTCCTTAACGAGAATAAACTACCACCTCGCAACTGATCCATATCAATATTCGTTCCTGCACTCTGAAGCATGTTGAATATCCTGACTGATGAGATTGGGAATCTCATCATATGAAACACATTGTTACAGAAACAAACCACAACCATAGCATATAAATGTTTTGCACAGGCTTCTGTTAGACCCAGCTGCATTGGTGTCTCCATGCTCCGCAAGGAGCAAACAGAGAAACATTGATGTCTCAAAGTGCCTTACACACAAAGGGGTGGCATTACGCCCACAAGAAATATAATGACTAAAACTGGATGCACCCTCTCAAAGGGCATTTAACACCATAAAATTATTTATTAACTTACTTCAAGTTCCATTACAATAAACTATCTTGGCATGAATGGGGTATATTATTCGTGTACAACTAAAATAGCACCTCTTATAATAAACCAATGTTCATCCAATACCAAATAATAAACAGGTCTAACCCCTTAAAAATATACATTAGAATTATAATCAATTATCGTGAAATACACTAATTAAATTACCTGTATATCAAAGAATAAAATAAAATTACTCTCGAACTAACAAACGTTATAATAAAACCACTGCTCTCTCAAATAATAAATAGCTTAAAATCATTAGGCCTATAGCATGTGTAATTAAGAGTATTAATGTCGGCTCACATGCACGATCTTTATGCACAGTCATCAACACGTGGCTTCTGGCTGCCATCTTGCCAACAGTTAATATGTACTACCTCAATTTCAGTCCGATATAATTTCTGTCCAGTTCCATGTATGAAATAGGTTCCTACCATATTCGCTTTTCTGCCTGGTCTCATGAATGAAATAAGTTCCTACAATATCCTTATAGCCGCGATCTGGACTTAACACGACTAATAAAACCTATCCACACGTTATTTTCACTCATCTACTTGTATAACTTTAAAACTAATTATAATGTCCTAAAAGGAATCTCCTTAAGAAACACATTTATCTATTTGATTAGACCCTAGAACTGTCCCACGCTAAAAATCGTTCTAAAGTTATAGGGAAATAATCTAATCTGCTTACAATTATCATGTCACCTGCCTCCATACCCTGTGCCACTTCTGCTGGCTCTGGGTGTTTTCTCACATCTTGCCTCTACTGCAAATCTTACCAAACTGACCGCTCTTGCAAAAAAGGTCTTTCGCCTTGACCAAATCACACGCAGTGCATGTGTGTAGTAATTGCTTCACAAAAGTAACAAGCGCGTAGCTGGGCTGAGGACTATTTACCAGTGTTCTTGTAAAACTTATACTGGGCAAAGACACAGCTATATACTTAAGGTTTTAAACATATAAATATGAAAATGAGAGCTTTATTACGGCCCTCTCACATTAAATATAAAGGACATATAACTCCTGCTCATCAATGACATTTGTGTTCAAACAACAGGTACCTTACTTAGACCATAATCTCCCACAATGTTTGTAATGACAATACAGAAACTGTAGAGCGTTGTAGTTGAAATTTAAAAATAAAAATGTGTATCTATTATTTTTAATTCAGTCATCCTTGTGGAGCCTGCTGGTAATTGAAACATTTTTTACATCTGATAATGATAATTTATTCTTCGCTGGTATGAGACAAAATGTCAAATAAATATAAATGGTACCAATCTGAAACAAGTAGAAAGATTCAAACACTAGGGCACTATATTAAAATCATGTATACGCTAATTCATATAACAAAGCTAGCAAAGTATCATTCTAGAAAATGAGAAACAAACTGTATAATACATCATTTTGAATGACATTAATAATAAATGGTTCTCAAGTGCGACAATAATTAACAAATAAATTACTCATGAAGTGAGTGAGTTCCAGTTTTTATTTTTTCCCCACTGAATGCAGCTGTACACCTTCACATACCTAGGATGCATAGTAACACTAGATGGCAGGGCAAGCAAAGACATCAACAACAGAATGAACAAAGCAAGAACAGCCTTTTTTAGCCTAAACAACATCTGGAAGCCCTTTCAGTACAGCACAAGCACAAAATTAAGATTATATCAGCTGTGTGCTTTCTGTGCTTCTCTATGGTGCGGAATGCTGGAGAGTTACAGAGAAGGAAATGTTGAAATTGTCCTCTTTTCACGCAACATGCCTAAGAAAAATTCACCAAATCTTTTGGCCGAATACCATCACCAACCAAGATCTGCTTACTCGGAGCAAGCAAGAGGACATGCACACCATCATAGCTGGCAGACGCTGGAGCTGGGTTGGCCATGTCCTCAGAAGAGACCCCGATACCATCACAAAAACAGTATGCTTTGGACCCCTGATGGAAAACGACAGAGAGGCCGACCAAAAACAACTTGGCGGAGGACTGTGGAGGCTGAGATGCAAAAAATGAACCAGAGTTGGAGCACCGTACGAAGGATGGCCACCGATCGAGCAAAGTGGAATCAATTTGTTGTTGCCCTAGAAGATGCCACTAGGTGTGATGGCCACTGACTGCTTTGACGGCCGGCGGCTATGGATCAAAGAAGAAGAAGAAGCATGCAGCTGTAGTTTCAATGTCTTGAAGTCTGAGAAGAAACAGTAATGGACCATAGCAGGATATCATGCACTGCATTATGACAGTAAACCAAATGTACACATCAAATTGAGATCAAAGGTGTATGCGCAACAGACGACTGGCAAATATTATCTACTTTAATTAAACTCCATTAAATGTATATAAAACATTAAATTAAATTGTAACCTCATTATCTTGTTCTTGTTTCACCCTGACACCAGAGATGCCATTTTTAATATTCCTTTCATCCTAGTGGAGGAAAACAATCAGAAGAGGACGTCAGAATATAAAGAGTAACATTCTAAGAAAATATTTAAGATTTTCTTAGAATCACTAGAAACATTTTATCTATTCCACATATTTCAGCAATCTGATATCAGAAAACGTGTAAGGATCAACAGTAGGAAGATTTACTATGTCAGTAGTACCAAGAGACAAAAGAACAAAAAAAAACTCACTTTACAATCCAATTCCAGTTTAAATTTTTCATCCATAAAAGGGAACTGTGTTTGAATATTTCTTGGAGGCTGGAAAGAAAAAAATTATTGCTTATATAAATATACAACAAAGTTTAAAATATTAAAAACCTCTAGTTGGGTAGAAGATGATGAAGGATTAAGTGGGGATAACTGCAAATATTATAAAGTTCAGTTGGGATAAGAAGAAGTTACTGGAACCATATTGTTGTTGTTTTTAACGTGGTGTTAAGGATATAAATGATTTGTTATACTATGTTATTACACGCAGGCATACATCCATTGATTTGAGGATACATAGCTGCCTGTAGTATATTCATTATGTGTACGATTTTTCACTTGTATTGAACGCCGCATATTTGCTACGTCACCAGTCACCAATAACGTAACGCATCATGCATTTTTTTGGATTCTAACGGTCAGCCGAATTGGCCTTTCATATTTTGTGACTGTCCAAACAGGACGTATTTTTGCAAGCACCTAGTATTGTGGAGATTCTCAGTGCCTTATTATGATTTTGGAGGCTGCCACTGATTTGATGTATTTTCAAGATGGTCAACTGACTTATCCAGAAATCCAACACTATGCTTAGAGAAGTATTTTCGTAAAGCATCTAAGATTTCTGTCATAAAAATTTATGCCACATTGCTTGGGTTTTTCGTGTACCGCACAAACCTTTAGACACAACGGCCAGAACTAAGATGAGGAGGGAAATATACTTTATATTACTGCCACTTGTATACTCATGGAACAAAGTAAGTGTGCAACACTTTATAGGGCATTGAGCGTGATTTCATGGACAAAATGAAATAAAAGTTGGCACACAATGTGGTTGAATATTGAATAAAAGACCAAGTGATCGCTTTGATTTTAGTGAAAGTGTCATGAAAGAAAGATAAAAACTAAAGTCAGTGTGGCATCCCTTCGAAAAAATCAGTACCGTGTATGTCCACCTTGAGCTGTTATCACTGCTTGACAGCGCCTTCTCATCGAGCCAATGAGACGTTGGATCTGTTGTTGGGGGATGTTATTCCATTCTTCTTGCAACGCTTGTGCTAACTGGTGGTGGTTTTCAGGAGGATTTTGTCTTCTTCACAGCCTATGCTCCAGTTCGTCCCACAGGTGCTCGATGGGAGAAAGGTCCGGGGAAACAGCTGGCCATGGTAAGACATGAATCTGTTGTTGCTGAAAGTGGTCCCTGACAACATATGCCATATGTGGACGAGCATTATCTTGCTGCAATATCATGCCTCTTGTCTATGGCAAACTGTCAGTGCTGGTCTAACTGCAGGTCTGTGAGATAAGAGATTTGTCTCTCTGAGCCTATTCCGCACTGTTCTGCACGACACGGGTCTTAAACCTGGATGTTCCTGGCAGTCCATGTTGCCTGAATAAACCTGTTACTCAAGTGCATAAGGCTTAAATAACGGTCTTGTGCAGGGGTGGTAACTCGTGGTCGGCCACTTCTGTGGCAATCAGTAGTGGATCCAGTTTGGTGGAAACAAGCTTGAATGCGTGATATAGTGTTCCTGTGAACATTGAAATGTTGTGATACAGCTAATATAGTTGCTCCAGCAGCTAACATCCCTATAGCTATTTTCATCCATCTGCTGGTATACTCAATCCTAGGGAACAACGTCTTCTACAACGAATTGAGACCAGATGTGGCTTTCAACGTATGCGCGTAGTGGCCGCCAGTCACTCCCGCCTTTTATCAGACCTCAGTGCCCAACAGACCCAACTTCTGCTTCACTTACGTTGTCTCACCTCCTACAACTTCCCTTTCTATTCTATGATACGCACCACTATCCACACACTGAACCGGCAGCTGCATGAATTCCTTTCCACGTCCAAACACCATAAACTATCCCATCTCATCCCTACCCCCAAAGCTACCCCTCCATCCTCCACTCCATCATGCACTCAGGTAGTCTGCATCCCCCCAGATCTACCCCTCTCTGAGGGAGAGCGCTCTGTTCTTAGTAAGGGCCTAAAATTTGTTCCTCTTCGTCCGACCCTAGACCAATACAATCTCCTCCAGGATGTTCATCGGTTTCACCGTCGCATGAGACTGAAGTTCCATTTTAGAAAGGAAGACAGCACTCCGCAGTCTCAGGCTGAATCCGACATCTTTGCACGCTTTCCTGACTCTACTAAACCCCCCTTTACACCTAAACCTGGGGCCTCTCATGCCCTGGATCTGTATATCAAGAACACCATCCATGACATTCAGCAGCTCCACCCTCGTAGATTGCATTATTCCAATCTCACTTCGGCAGAGTCCAGCGCTCTCTCCCTTCTTCGCCGCAGAGACGACATTGTCATCAAACCGGCTGACAAGGGAGGAGCCATTGTCGTCTGGCAGAAGGACTTATACCTAAGTGAAGGTAATAACCAGTTGACCAATGGCTCTTTTTACAGGCCCAGGACCAGCGATGCAACTGTCTCTAACAATCGCATTGTACACAACACTATTAAACAGCTCATCACTAGTAATGCTCTTCCTCCCGAAGCTTCTCGTCTTAGGATTCATGACAGCTCTTTGGGCAAGCCTGTATTCTACATGCTCCCCAAAATTCATAAGATTGAAAACCCTGGCAGACCTATTGTCTCAGCCTGTTCCTGTCCTACTGAACACATTTCTGACTTCCTCAATAGCATTTTCCAGCATATCGTTGAGAATCTTCCCTCCTTTGTTAAAGACACCAATCATGCTCTTACAACTTTCTCCTCTATCCGACTCTCAGCAGACCGCTCCTACCGTCTTTTCTTGTTAGACGTCTGTTCTCTGTACACCTCTATTCCCCACTCTGATGGTCTCCGAGCTCTTCGGTTTTTTCTTGACCAACGCACTTGCCCTTCTATATCCACTGTCACTCTTCTCCGTCTTGCTGAACTGGTCCTTCAACTGAATTCCTTTGAATTCAATGGTCAGTTTTTTGACCAAATTAGTGTTGTTGCCATGGGAACGAAGATGGGTCCTAGCTATGCCTGCCTGTTCATGGGCCATATGGAGCATCAGATATGGCAACAATACTCCGGTCCTTTCCCCGGGTTTTACCGCAGATATATCGATGATGGCATAGGTCTCACAGATATGTCTGAGACTGATTTATATCGCTTCATCGACTTTGTCAACCACTTTCACCCCACCATCAAGTTCACCTCCCTTGTCTCCACAGTATCTGTCAACTTCCTTGACATTACTATTTCTATCACGCCCTCCGGCCTTAATACCTCAGTATACTACAAGCCGACAGATGCCCACAGCTACCTCCAGTATACCTCTTCTCATCCTCGGGCCTGTCGTGACTCCCTTCCTTTTTCACAACTTCTCCGCCTCCGCCGTTTGTGCCAAGACGACGATGACTTCCACTTCCGAGCAAATGAGATGTTGGATTTCTTCCGTAGCAGACTTTATCCGGAACATGTTCTCACCTCTGCTCTCCAACGTGTGCTCCCCATCTCTCGTCAGGAGGCCCTCATACCTCACTATAAATCCACTTCAGATAGAGTCAAATTAATCTTGACCCATCACCCTCACAGCACTGCTGTCCAACGGATCCTTTTCCGCCACCTCCCTATCCTGCAAGCAGAGCCTGCGACCCAAGCAGTATTCGGTGAAGCACCTTTGGTGGCATATAGACGCGACAAGAACTTGAAGGATCTTCTTGTTCACAGCCGTCTCCCAAAGGAGAATGCCACTCACTTTGGCACACTACCCTGTGGTCGGACACGATGCAACACGTGCAAGTATGTCATCACAACCCAGAAGGTGTCCTTTCCTAAGGCTACGTACACCATCACTAGTAGCTTCACGTGTGAATCGCGTAATGTCATTTATACAATCATATGTAAACGTTGCTGCAAAACCTATATTGGCCAAACAGGCAAACGACTTGGGGACAGATTCAGCCAGCACTTAAATGACATCTCTCAGCAAAAGTCCACACCAGTTGCCACACACTTCAATAGTCCTGACCACCAGGGTCCCATCGACATCCAGGTCACTGCGATCCGATCCTGCTCCTCTGACACTGCCAGCCGAGAACAGCTTGAGAACCGTCTTATCCACCGCATGGGGTGTCTAAAACCAGCCGGTCTCAACACTTTCCACACCTTTGTCTGAGGTCACCCTTTCCTCTCTTGCTCTATTTTGGCTCTTTCCACTCTTATCCTATTCTTCTATTTTTATGCCATCTTCCATAATATGTATGGATGTACACGTTTTCTAATTTGTCTTGATTTTTTATTTCATATTCATTTATCTCCTACTTATTCTGTCCTCTTCTATTTCCAGTCCCCACTTTTATTATATTTGGGTAGTTTTTTGTTCAGTTTCGTTTTTTAGTTTTTAGCTTCTTAGTATGTATTGTGTACTTCCGGGGTCAGAAGTCACTTCCTTTTCAGCCATGCTTCGCCTTCAGGGAAGTACCTAGATTTTATTTTTATTATTATTATTATTTATTTTTATATTTCTTTAAGTTCTTATGTCTCCTATCTAGCCTTCACTTTCTTTCTTTTCCTGACGAAGGCCTTGTGGCCGTAACGTAGACTACTTTCTTTGTCTTTTGTCCTCGTAAGACGAATCACCTTTTTTCGATTTTTTTTCAAACCCACCTATAGCTATTGCTCGCTGTTGTTGGTTCAATATTGGCATTGTCAAAAAAAATGTTTCTGTTGGACTCTTGGTACTCTCTATTTCAACGATTACGTTTTCACATGCTTGTGATTAGAGCTACACACTTACCTTCCTTTTATCTGTGATAAATTCTCCCATACGGCACTTTTCACGTGATTTATCTTGCACTGTGATTATCTCCCCATGAATAGTGCGATCCTATTGTAATTGCATGGGTAAGTGAACAACACTCAAACAGAAATGTGTGCCAACTTGCATTTGAGTTCACCAAAGAACACACGCACAGTGCTCTGTTGAGTGCTGCACACTTACTTTTTTCCATGAGTATATAACATGCCTCTGATTGAGGAAAATTGACTGACGACTTGGAGAAGAAATATATTATTGCTACATTTGTTATATGCCACACTTACTACTGTTTGATGGAGTGAAGTTACCGTAATAAACTCTGCCATGTTTTGCTGTGGACCTGCCACTTGCCGGCTTCTGTTATCAATGCCATTTTATGTCCTGAATGAATGCCCACTATAGTTCATGTGACATAGCACAATGTACTCTGAAGATTAACAGTCAGTAATATTCCTGCCGTAAAGTTGTTTGTAAACCCACTGCTTAGTTAAATACACTATGTATATACAAATATGCACAGACAATCCACACTCAAGGATTCACGCAAGATGGCTGGAAGACACTGAGACAGAATAAATTACGCGAAGTCACAGATTCATGCAAGATGGTGGCAGACAGAATAAATTATGCATAAAACACTGTTGGTTCAGAACTCTGAAAAACAAAAAGTACTAAAATGCAACTAACCAATCAGTGGTGTCCCTGCAATAGAAAAAGACTAAACTGCAGCGAACCAATCAACAAGTTCTCTTACCTATTCGCATCTACCTTCATCTACCTATACATATATGAGTACATTTGTATTCAAAACTACACACCTTTGTTGCGACATTGCCTACCTACCTACCTTTTTGAACCTACATGTTGAAGATAATGCAACCATATTTTCACCATACGAGCTCGGACGCCGCCTCGGTAAACAAGGTCCACGCAGAGCAGTGACACCCCCAGGCTGCTTGTGAATAGTCTACTACTGGGAACATAAACAGATTAAGGATGAGCCCACTCTCCCGTTGAAGAGGTGCTAAAGTCGTAGATACTGGGCCAGAAGGCGCACCGGAAACCACAGTATCACGCAACTCGCTTTTTGTTTTATGGATGAGTACACCATCAAATAAATCTCGTACTGGTGCTCGCCCTGTGGAGCTCCACCAGGCAGGTGCAGTGCCGGGCTCTGGGCCTCGACAGAGTCCACCCTCAGCTACTGGAGGACCCTCTAGACCATCTTGTGCAGTCAGCAGACGGCGGAGGAGAACTACTGACCGAAACAAAACAGAAAAAGAGAAACCCAGAGTGCCACTTGTCATGATGCACTGGAATGCAGAGGGAGTGAACAGCAAGCAGGCTGGATACAGAAAAATGACAGAGCTGGAAAACATCTTGTATGAGAAACAAGTCAGTGTTTGCTGTATCCAAGAGACTCACTTGAAAGCAGATCAAACCTTTAAAATAAGGGGATATCAATGCTTCAGATCCGACAGACAAGATAGACGAAAAGGAGGAGTACTTACTCTTGTAAGGAATAACATTCATGCACACAAAAGGAAAACCTACATGGATGGAGCAGAATATCAGCTGTTGCAGATAAAGGTAGACAAGATGGAAATAGAACTCCTGAACTATTACTGTCCAAACAACAAACCCCTGAGTCTCTGCTCTATACAGGTATCAGCCACCAACTTTATAGCAGTTGGAGACTTTAATAGCCACTCCCAGAGCTGGGGCTATAACCATCTAGATCACAAAGGTGAAGAGGTTGAAACATGGCAAGATGATCACTCCCTAATCCTAGTCAATAATGCCACAGATACTCCTACCTTCTACTCCAGAGGATGGCACACAACTTCAACACCAGATCTTGCCTTCGCCACCCCAGATATAGCTGGCTCTATTATTAGAGAAGTAGGAGACCAACTAGGGGGAAGCGACCATCGCCCAATCTTTCTTACTGTCCAGAGTGTAACTCTCAGTACAGGCCCAGCCATTACAAGATGGAACTACAAAAAAGCCAACTGGGGTTTATTCAGGCATCAGGTGAACACGCTGCTGTCTACCCTCAAGGTACAGAACAGAGACATTAATGAAGTGGTAAAAGACTTCAACAGATGCATACTACAAGCTGCAAAAGAAACCATTCCTAAAGGATGCCGGCATAACTACATACCATACTGGTCCAGCACACTCCAAGAACGTCAGGAAGCTATGGACAGGGCTAGAAAGGATGCAGAGTCTCAGCCTTCACTTGAAACTCACAACAAATGGAAAAAGGCTGTAGCAGAGTTTCAGAGAACAAAGCTAGAAGAAAAACGGAAAAGCTGGAGAACTAAAACGGCATCGCTGAACAGTTGAGAAAGACGGCAGGAAACTTTGGAGATTAGTCAAGTCTCTAAATGAAGAGCGTTCCTCACCTAGGCAGACTATCACATTGGATGAAGGTGGCAAACTTTTCAGAGGAAAACAAGCTGCAGACCTGTTTGCTAGAAGATACAGTTCAGAAAGCAACTTACCCATTAACATAGACCATCAGAGAGAGATAAGAAAAGAAATACTGGCAACCATGGGACAGACAGATACTCCTGCCCCAATGAGGTAACCCATCACACTAGGAGAACTACAGAATGCTATTTCCAAGCTTAAGTTCCAAAAGTCACCCGGCCCAGACAAAATCAGCAACGAAATGCTAGTAAATCTGAGCTCAGCAGCAAAGACAAAACTGCTTGAGATATTCAACCACAGCTGGTTGAAAGGAACGGTACCCCAAGTATGGAGAGAAGCCATCACAATACCCATACTAAAGAAAGGGAAATGTAAGACCGAGGCTGCAAGTTACCGGCCAATCAGTCTCACAAGCTGTGTTGGGAAGACTATGGAGCGAATAGTCAACCACAGACTGAAATGGTATTTAGAGTCTGAGCAGATCCTGGTGCCGGAACAAGCTGGATTTAGAGAATGCTACAGTATAGAAGACCAAGTTACTTACTTGTCCCAAGCAATAGAAGATGCATTCCAGGAGAAGAAAAAGGTCCTAACGATCTGGGTCGACTTCAAGCAGGCCTTTGACAAGGTGTGGAAAGATGGCTTTATTGCAAAACGTAGGAGAAGTGGAATCCAAGGCAACATGATGAAATGGATCCAGTCATATTTGCATAACAGGAGAACTAGAGTCACTCTTGACGGTCTGCAGAGCAGAAAAGTGTTTTTCTATCAGGGGGTACCTCAAGGAGGAGTAATTTCCCCAACACTCTTCCTTGTTTACATCAATGACCTGGTAAAAGATCTCCCCGCAGGAGTGAAAGCTGCCGTATATGCAGATGACCTAGTACTCTGGTGCGCTGATGAAAACGTCACCACAGCAAATTATAGAATGCAGCAGGCAGCAGACATGCTAGTGTCATGGGCAGAGAAATAGCATATCACAATAAACACAGACAAAACCTCCACAACACTGTTCTCCCTCGCCCCCAAGTACAAAGCAGCTAACATACACCTAGGGACAACAGTGATCAAGGAAGAAAGCTACCCGACCTATCTTGGGGTGACATTTGACCAAAGGCTTACATCTTCTTCTTCTTCTTTGATCCATAACTGCCAACTGTCAAAACAGTCAGCAGCCATCACACCTGGTAGCGTCTTGTAGGGCAGCAACAAATTGATTCCACTTTGCTCGGTCGGCGGCCATCCTTCGTACAGTGCCCCAACTGTGGTTCATTCTTTGCATCTCAGCTTCCACAGTTCTCCGCCAAGTTGTTTTTGGTCGGCCTCTCTTTCGCTTTCCCTCGGGGGTCCATAGCATAGCTGTTCTTGTGATGGTATCAGGGTCCCTTCTGAGGATGTGGCCAACCCAACTCCAGCGTCTGCCAGCTATGATGGTGTGCATGTCCTCCTGGTTACTCTGAATAAGTAGTTCTTGGTTGCTGATGGTGTTTGGCCAAAAGATTCAGAGAATTTTCCTTAGGCAGATTGTGTGGAAGGAGGACAGTTTTGAAAGGCTTACATGGAATAAGCATATTGAAAATGCAGAAGGAAAGACCCAAAGATGACTAGGCATACTCAGAAAATTAGCAGGTACCAACTGGGGAGCAAATGAACGAACTCTAAAAAAGATTTATAATGGAGTAATAAGACCACACTTAGAGTTTAGCTCAGCAGCATGGTCATCAGCTGCTAACTCACATCTGCAGTCTTTGGACAAAGTGCAAAATCAAGCTCTCAGGCTCATTACAGGAGCCATGAAAACTACACCAATATCAGAGATGCAGAAGGTTGCTGGATTACAGACATTGTCCCATAGAAGAGACACAAAAACCATGATCCAGATGGAAAAGTACAACAGTATGCCAACGCACCCAATGAAGGCAAGATTAGATGATCTGTCATTGGGACGTCTAAAGCGTAGCAGCTTTGTGCATTGGGGAAAAAGACTTAAAAGACAGCATCAAGAAGACCTATCCATGAAGACAAAACCACTGAAGCCCACCCTATACCCTGTACCATGGGAGCAGGCCAGCAATGCCCTCCAAATTAATACATCAGTCAGTGGTCTCACAAGTGGATGTGAGTATAATGATCTGCAAAAATGAACTGCTACATTGAGTATGATCCAAGAAAGCTATCCCGATCAATCATGGATACATGCCTATACAGATGGATCAGCAACTAATGCTGTTAGGAATGGAGGTGCTGGTATCTTTATCTCATATCCTGACAACCACTATGAGACTAGGCACATTCCCACTGGTAAATTCTGTTCCAACTATACAGCTGAGGTTCAAGCTCTAGAGCAAGCTGCAAATATGATTTATAACACCAACTCTGACTGCCACCAGGTAGTCATCCTCACAGATGCACTGTCTGTCCTGCAAGCTCTCAAGGGTAGTAAACTCCCGCATCTGAGAAATGAACTAAACAAAGTAGCTGCCAAAAAGAGAACCATACTTCAGTGGGTACCATCTCATTGTGGTGTACCCGGAAATGAAAAGGCAGATAAACTTGCAAAATAGGGAGGAGAATGTGAACAAGAAGATAATGAAGTCACATACTTTGAGAAAAAGAGAGCTATCCAGACTATCAGAAGAGAACAGAACCAACCCAAAGACGACTATCACACTCTCGACCGGCAGGGACAGATAACTATTTTTTGCCTCAGGACAGGGCATAACAAACTGAATAAACACATGCACAAGCTACGATTGTCTGCTTCACCACTGTGCACATGTGGATTAAACGAACAAACTGCTGAGCATGTTCTACAGGATTGTCCTCTGTATGACCAGTTAAGAAAGATATACTGGCCCAATGACTCAACACTAAACTCAAAGCTATATGGAGCTAAAGAGGAACTTCAAACAACAGTCGAATTCATCATGAGAACTCGTCTGATGGTGTAAACATCAAAGATGCAATCGCAAGAAGAAGAAGAACCTACAGGATACCTCCACTATTCACAATATAGTCAAAATGGTCCGAAATAAACCACGCACCAAGAAGAGGAATATATACACCAGCCCACCAGCGCTGAACAACAACCATGAGTATAACAAAACCAGAAACAACCACTCAGAGAGAACAGCCGACCCATCTTCAAACACTAAAAAGGAGGTGGAAGAGACAGCTTTACAACACAGGTACAAGCACAAGAGGAAGACAGAAGGGTAGACAAGTACGACGTCACCTCCCAGCTTGCTGCTGATGAGAGGATAATAACATCAGAACTGAATGAGTTAGAAAAAGAAGACATCGCAGAGACAATTATAGACGCACAACACAGAATTTGTTAAGATGGAGATGAGTTCCTTGGTCTCTCTCCAACATTACAAGAAGCAATCTTAGAAGTAGTTCCTGATGTACCAACAGCAGACATAGAGATCATTCGGATCTAAATGGAGAACAACCAAGTGTCCCACGGTGATCAGCAGATGCAGAATGCCACACAGAATCATGAGCTAACAGATGAGGAAAGGGTACTGAGCCTAAAGACAGATGCACAGTCAGTGGTGGCAGATGTGAGATGCCGCTCAGGCAGACTACAGAGAAGCACTCACAAGGAACTGGAACAATGATCGCAAAATAAAAATTACACAGTTGTCTGGAGAAGCCACCCTCAGGCACTCCCACAAAGTAATCAATGTCTTAAAGGATGTAGTAGGCAAAAGAGGGGTAATAAGTATCAGAAGGCACCAACATGGAGAATGATACGGAATAAACTAAATCGCTGATGACTGCTCTGGCGTCCAGGCCTAAAGAATTTCAGATATCACACCGGATCAAAATCCAAGCAGAAATCTATATAGAATTCAAGAAAGTAGTCATCAAAGGGATTGACACCAGCTTGTCAGATGCAGAGACCCTCAGCTGCATTCAGGCCAACCACCCTTTGGCCAGAATCACACACACCAAAAGTCCTGGAACAAAGAAGACACCTGCCTAATAATAGTGACTTTATAAGGGAAAAGAATTCAGGAAAGTATCACTTTTCAGAATAGACCCCAAAAACACATGCCTACATCCCACCAGTGATGCAGTGTTCCAAGTGCAAGGGATTTTCACACACAAAGAACATTGTAGAAAAGAGACGGTCTGTAAATACTGTGTGGGCAGTCATGAATACAAAGACTGCCCTTAGGTAAAAAAAAGACTTCGACTACCAGGCGAAAAACAAAAAATAGAAAATGTGCCAACTGCCTCGGAAATCACAGAGCATGATACCGTGGGTGTCCCGAATTCCAACAAACAAGGCAAATAATTACAGTGGCCATTGGATAGGGGGTATCATACCAAGAGGCAAAAAACAGTGATGGCAAGTATTCTAGGTAATAAACGCCAAGACAGCCTAACGAAACAGGTCAGACAGCTCACGACTGAGGTGAGAGATCTGAAAGCAAAACTGCAAAATGAGAGAGAAAACCGTCAGCCACACAACAACAGAGCCTCAACTGGCAGATATATGTGAGGAAATCCATGATAGCTTGGAAAGCGCAAAACAATTCAATAGTAATACGTTTTACAAAGAGAAAGGACAAGAAAAACCTACGTTGCTGCCACAAGGCCTTCGTCAGAAACAGACAAACAAGAGACAAAAGGGAAAGAAAGTGAGAAAAATAGAGGACATGAAACTAAGAGAAAAACACTCCCTTATGTCCTGTCACATGATGGCTGCCATTAAACCAGGAAGTGGATAGTACATTAAAAACAAAAAATAACAAATAATGAAAACAAGGACTGGAAAACAGAGTGAGGGAAAAGTAGGGACAACAAAAAATTAAATAAAAGAAAAAATAAATTTAATAAAAAATAAATAAAAAAGAAATTTAAAGAAATCAGACAATTTTTAAAAATATGAAAAGATAAAGAATAAAAAATTAAAATAAAATAAGATAATTAAAAAAAACAAAACACATAAAAATAAAATAAAACTGAGGGAAAAGTGATTAAAAAACCTAAAAATATGTGTGATCAGTCATAGTAGAAAGTCATAATACAATACATTTATTCTCTTTATTTTTGTCTTTTCCCTGTGTATTTTCAGACCCAATTGCTGTGACCTCTCATCTAGTGTTTTAAATTTGTCCTGCATCTGATTATGGTTATGAGACAGAAGAGCCAAGTCATCAGCAAAATCTAGATCATCCATTGCTTAGTCAGAGTCCACTGGATTCCATTTCTGCTGTGTGTTGTCAATGATCTCATAACCCAGTCGTATGCTAGTGTCGTGAAATATTCTAATCCCCATATATAAATTATCAGGTAAATATAAAGCCTAACAAATAAATTCTAATAAAGAAAAGAGCAATGGTAAAATAACAGTGTTGTCACAAAGAATGTACTTGAAATCCCCCTTTGTTTTATGCTTCGTCTGCAAATTGTAACGTTTCCACGTTAAATATAAGCCACTGCATAAATACAAGCGTTTCCACAACACATTAAAACGGGTATTGCATTTCTGAGAAAGACATTGAGAGGCACACTGCGTAATGACCTAAATTAATCCTAACATTAATTATTTTACGTTACCAAAACGAACGAACAGATGGACTAAAGGATAGAGAGAGGGGAGAGGCAGAAAGCCGAACGCATGCAAAATTAAACACGCGTCTCGCTATTAATGCCACCCCAACAAGCGTAACGCGCTACACAATTACTACTATCACGCGTGTAAGGCCACATGCACTAACTTTTTTTCAGACGGACAGTGATAAAAACACTAACCTTCCCAGAGTTAGGTTTTTAAATCCTGAAAAACTCTTATTAGAAAAGATGACATTAGATGGGTTTACGTTTGAAAACATTACAGTACCCAGACAGCACATCTTCGAAACAGGAGGTAGAAGAAATTGCATATTTTGAACGCAGCCACGTAGCTCTTTTAAATTTGTATATTTGGGTTCCTTAGGGCTTGCTGACAAAGAATATGTTAAGTGTTATGCAAATAGTCTAGGAATTAACAAGTTATAGCCAAAATAAAATGATGGTGCTGTCAGACAACACCCAAAATCAGAATCGCTCAGTGGTAGATTTTTTAAAACCACCATTGTACGGGAAATGGGCCACAAGTTACATTTGAACTGATTGGCTGGAATGATATGTAAGGCTAAACACAATTAGTCGGACTATAAATGCTATCCTTGGTTGTTAGGGGAGACGTAGGAAGGTAAAATTTTTTCAAACACTTGTCGAAACGTGGCTCCATTGGCCAGACTCGCTGATATAATCACTTAGGAGCGTTAGTTCGAGACCACTAGTTCAAATAAGCTTGATAAAGCAACAGTGCGTTGAAGCCAGCTCACATTTTTGCTAAAATAAAAAGCCTGGAACATAAGCAGATGGGAATTTGTGCCAGTATTTGTGCCAGAATTCATTGCTAGTCAACGTATCTGTGTTTATTTCCATGAATTGTGGGACTGTGGTCTTGATGGTATTGAGCAGCACCTGGTCAGAGCTTTGCTGAATCCAGAGTCGGACAGCATACTCCTTGGTCCATTTAGCTATCAGTGAGGTGTCTCCAGAGCCCAGGGGAGAAATCGAGCAGAGGAGTCTTTTCCTGCCGCCATCACGCAAGATAAGCTGATGTGGCCAGCTGAGCTCAACATTATGTACCCCATCTTAAAATAACATTGTAACATAAACTTAAGAGGGGAAGTCAATTGTTTTAATACCAGGAACTGAGAACATCTCCAATACTAGTTCCCATAGAAACAAACTATTGAAGTCATGATGACAAATACCAACAGAGCTTGAACAAAACAAAACCAGTATTACCTCATATTACTACTACACAACTGACACACATAGGATACTTTTAATAATATATGTCACTACAATATTCATATTGATAAATTCTGTACATATAACTTGTAATTAAAATTGATTGTGATTCCTGGTTTCCTTTGTATTTGAATCAGGACACATATACATTCATGACAGCAATGAATACATATTGTTATTTGAAAAGTTATCAGTGACTCCTTTAAGATATCCTTTAGAGTGTTATATGTATGTGAGTGTCACAGTGTTGTCAAGTGTGGTGGAATAAATTAAATTGTTTATCTGTCTGTTGTTGTTTTGACTTACACTTCATCATACACATACCCTAGACATATAACGTAGTCATCACACTATTCCAGAATAATTCTGACTGAGGTATACATATGTGGCAGCAAGTAAGGTTATATATAATACACTACTCTTATTAGATATATATATACCTTCACAGCTGATCTCAGTCAGTACACTAAGTCCCCTATAAATATTTATAACATCCCACTTCACCACATATATTGGGGGCTCGTCCGGGATTTTGAATCTTTACCTATTAAAAATAGTGGGGGTAATTCACTTCAGGGAATATAAGAGTTAAAAGGTATCCTTGGGTGGAATTAAATAAGGTTGAGCTCACGGTGCCTGTGTTGTCCATTAGATATATATTTAGAGATTGAATTGTTGGTTAGACATTGTATAAATTTACCTGATAGACAATGGCGGACCTGGCCAAATTTCGATCTGCTGCTGTTCAGACTGCAAAAGAGTTAGGATTAGATGGGCAAGTTATGGTTGCCTATGTCACTACGGAATGTGACAAATTTATTGAACGCGAAGAAAGAAGGTTTGAAGCCGAAAGAAAGTTAGAGGCTGAAAGGGAAATTAAGAAGTTACAATTTGAGGCTGAGGCTGAGACTAAGAGGTTGCAGATTGAGGCTGAGGCTAAGAAATTGGAAGCAGAAAGAGAAGACAAAAGATTAGCTGCAGAAAGGGAAGCCGAGGAAAGAAGACAGGCTGCAGAAAGAGAAGAGAAGAAATTAGCTGCAGAAAGAGAAGAGAAGAAATTAGCTGCAGAAAGAGAAGAGAAGAAATTAGCTGCAGAAAGAGAAGAGAAGAAATTAGCTGCAGAAAGAGAAGACAAGAAATTAGCTGCAGAAAGGGAAGCAGAAGATAAAAGATTACAAAGGGAACATGAGTTACGACTTAGGGAGTTTGAGTTTCAGGGCCATGCTCCTGAAAATGGTGCCAGTCCCTTTGCCTCTGATGCCACTGCTAGCCAAGGAGCCTCAACCTCAGCTATGAATTTTCATTTAGATCATTTTGTTGAGAAAGACGATGATATAGAGAGCTACCTAAATAGGTATGAACTATTAGCTACCACGTATGGGTTAGAGAGAGAAAGGTGGAGCTTAAAGTTATCTCAAGGACTTCGTGGGGCAGCTTATGAAGTTTTTGCTAAAATGAGCAGAGGTGATCAGGAAAATTATGACATGCTAAAGCAGGCTCTTTTGTTAAGGTATGAAAAGAATGCAGAATTTTATAGGAAAAAATTTAGGAATGCAAAACTACTGTCAGGTGAAACCTATCACCAGTTCTCTGCACGAATAGAGACATACTTGGAGAAATGGACTTCTCTGGGGAAAACCCAAGATCTTAAGGAAATGGTCCTTATAGAGCAGCTAAGAGAGTCCATGGCTCCAGACCTGAGAAAGTTTCTCATGGAACAAGGTGCAGAGAGGCTGGGTGAGTTGCTAAATGTTGCTGAAAGGTATCAAGCAGCTCAAGCAGAGGTAACAGGTAATAAAAAGAAACAAGTGGATAACTTTAGGGCACCACAGAACTTTAATAAATTTGATCCTAGGGATCAAAACCAAGGTAAGCACCAGTTTGATAGGCCACGGTATGAAAATAAAAATAAATTCCCACAATTCGATGAAAGGAAATATGATGAAAGAAAATCTTTCAACCAAGGAAAAAGGTGGTGTAAGAATTGTCAGATGGACAATCATGACACTGACCGTTGCAGAAGGAAACCTGTGTATATGGCAACCCTTCAGGTCAGGTCGACCTCAAGACAGGAGGAGGATATTATGTTAGATACCACTCCAGAAGAGATGAGGAAGGCACAGGCTGGGGATAAAACACTCAAGCCTTGTTTCAGAAAATTGTCAACTTGTCATACAACTCCAGGCAAGGGAGATTTTTACATGAAAAACAAGTTGATGTATAGGAAGACTGGAGCTAGATCCAAAGGTCAGGGACAGCTGGTACTTCCTAAAAGATATAGGGCAGACTTAATAAGGAGCCTACATGTGAAACCAGATGGGGACCATGAGAAGATAGGTACCATCATTCAAAAGGTGGCTCACAATTATTATTGGCCCAAAGCAAGATGGGACATTGAGAATTTTGTAGAAAGGTGTAGCATAGCACATGAGGGAACACCCACAAGTGGGAACATGGATCAGGACCTGGACACGCCACGGGGCAAAATTAGGCCTGATAATAAAAGAGATATAAATTTGATAAAGTGGACCAAATGGAATGGGAAGCCCCTTTTCACGGACAAGCTTCACTTAACTGTTTTACAATGGCCACTATGCGGAGAGTGCAAAAAGATGTCTTACCCCAGGATAAGCCGACAATCCCTCAATCGGACTTAAACAAACTGGAGGAAGAGGATGTAGAGAGGAAATCTCTCATCAAGAATTTTAAGTGGGGAGAAAGCCCCAGGAAAAGAATTGGTAGCGGTCGTTTTGTGAATGATAATTCTGGGAGGAAAAATCATCACTATAAAGCTTCGAGTGGAAGAGACCATACCGGTGCATGGACAAATAGGTCCACACAATTAAAGGTCCATATGTAGCTTTGTTAAGAACGTGGACTGATGAAAAGGCAGAGGAAAACATTACATCTTCATACCAATATGTGAATGAGCTGACCACTCGTTTAAAAAAACTGGCTGGAAACTTGCCAATGAAAATTTGAAACAAGCCAGGAAGAAACATGCTGCCTATTATAACAGGAAGGCGAAAGACAGAAATTTGGCTGTGGGAGAGAAAGTACTGCTTCTTTTGCCCGGGAGTCAGAATAAGTTACAAATTGGATGGCACGGTCCATATACAGTTCTAGAGAAGGTGTCTAGAACAAATTATAAGATAGATAAGAAGGGGAAAGAAAAAATCTATCATGTGAATCTCCTGAAGAAATATTTGGAAAGAGAACATCAGGAAGAGACACACTTGTTGACCTTGTCCATCGCCATGGAGATGGAAAAGGAACCACTTTCATCATTTGAATATCCATTACACCCCTGTGAGACAGCAGCACAGGTGAAAATCAGTACACATTTAACGAAAACTCAGAAAGAGAGAGTGCAACAGGTTCTAAATAATCATGCAGAGGTGTTAACAGACCGATCAGGGCATACAAACCTATTGGAATATGATATGAAACTGATAGACCCCACACCTGTCTGTATGAAACCATATTCGATTCCGTTTGCTAAGGAGAAAGCTTTGAAGGAAGAGATAGACTATCTATTGAAGGAAGGAATTATTTCACACAGTGAATCTTCGTATAGTTCCGGTGTTGTACTCTTAAGGAAGCCCTCTGGAGAACATAGACTCTGTATAGATTACAGGAGACTGAATGCTATTACAGAAGGACAGGTGGATCCATTGCCGGATACAAATCAGCTGTTTGCCAGACTAAATAAAGCTAAATATTTCTCAAAAGTGGATTTGAGTAAAGGACACTATGAGTTTAATAGATTGCCATTTGGATTGAAGAATGCGCCTAGTGTCTTCTCTAGAATGATGAGAAAATTGTTGGATGTAAACATTTCGGAGGAACGTAATGAATCCCTGAGTTGCCTCTTTGATTGAGGATATTCCGAATGTTTCATACAGGATAATAAGAAGATTATGGGATCCACTACGAAAACTCTGCTATCACCAAGTATATGTTATCTCCTCATAACGTACATTTTGAGGGAAATATAATGTTCTCTGGACATGTCATTGCGCAGACTCAGAGAAGAGAAATGGTGAATACGGGTTGCGAAGCAGCATTAAGACAAGCACTCACACTTGCGGCTGTTCAGTAACATAACCGAAATATATTATTGGTTGTAGAAGTCTGAGGCAGATTTCATGAGTAGTGCCTACTCTGAATGGGCCCAACTACATAAAACCATGATAGCACCACAGCAGAGTAAAGTCAAGCTGACTTACATTTATCTATGTGTATATAGAATAAAGGACTGACATGGGATGTCTGTTTTAAGAGGGGAGGTGTCGTGAAATATTCTAATCCCCATATATAAATTATCAGGTAAATATAAAGCCTAACAAATAAATTCTAATAAAGAAAAGAGCAATGGTAAAATAACAGTGTTGTCACAAAGAATGTACTCGAAATCCCCCTTTGTTTTATGCTTCGTCTGCAAATTGTAACGTTTCCACGTTAAATATAAGCCACTGCATAAATACAAGCGTTTCCACAACACATTAAAACGGGTATTGCATTTCTGAGAAAGACATTGAGAGGCACACTGCGTAATGACCTAAATTAATCCTAACATTAATTATACTACGTTACCAAAACGAACGAACAGATGGACTAAAGGATAGAGAGAGGGGAGAGGCAGAAAGCCGAACGCATGCAAAATTAAACACGCGTCTCGCTATTAATGCCACCCCAACAAGCGTAACGCGCTACACAATTACTACTATCACGCGTGTAAGGCCACATGCACTAACTTTTTTTCAGACGGACAGTGATAAAAACACTAACCTTCCCAGAGTTAGGTTTTTAAATCCTGAAAAACTCTTATTAGAAAAGATGACATTAGATGGGTTTATGTTTGAAAACATTACAGTACCCAGACAGCACATCTTCGAAACAGGAGGTAGAAGAAATTGCATATTTTGAACGCAGCCACGTAGCTCTTTTAAATTTGTATATTTGGGTTCCTTAGGGCTTGCTGACAAAGAATATGTTAAGTGTTATGCAAATAGTCTAGGAATTAACAAGTTATAGCCAAAATAAAATGATGGTGCTGTCAGACAACACCCAAAATCAGAATCGCTCAGTGGTAGATTTTTTAAACCACCATTGTACGGGAAATGGGCCACAAGTTACATTTGAACTGATTGGCTGGAATGATATGTAAGGCTAAACACGATTAGTCGGACTATAAATGCTATCCTTGGTTGTTAGGGGAGACGTAGGAAGGTAAAATTTTTTCAAACACTTGTCGAAACGTGGCTCCATTGGCCAGACTCGCTGATATAATCACTTAGGAGCGTTAGTTCGAGACCACTAGTTCAAATAAGCTTGATAAAGCAACAGTGCGTTGAAGCCAGCTCATATTTTTGCTAAATAAAAGCCTGGAACATAAGCAGATGGGAATTTGTGCCAGTATTTGTGCCAGAATTCATTGCTAGTCAACGTATCTGTGTTTATTTCCATGAATTGTGGGACTGTGGTCTTGATGGTATTGAGCAGCACCTGGTCAGAGCTTTGCTGAATCCAGAGTCGGACAGCATACTCCTTGGTCCATTTAGCTATCAGTGAGGTGTCTCCAGAGCCCAGGGGAGAAATCGAGCAGAGGAGTCTTTTCCTGCCGCCATCACGCAAGATAAGCTGATGTGGCCAGCTGAGCTCAACATTATGTACCCCATCTTAAAATAACATTGTAACATAAACTTAAGAGGGGAAGTCAATTGTTTTAATACCAGGAACTGAGAACATCTCCAATACTAGTTCCCATAGAAACAAACTATTGAAGTCATGATGACAAATACCAACAGAGCTTGAACAAAACAAAACCAGTATTACCTCATATTACTACTACACAACTGACACACATAGGATACTTTTAATAATATATGTCACTACAATATTCATATTGATAAATTCTGTACATATAACTTGTAATTAAAATTGATTGTGATTCCTGGTTTCCTTTGTATTTGAATCAGGACACATATACATTCATGACAGCAATGAATACATATTGTTATTTGAAAAGTTATCAGTGACTCCTTTAAGATATCCTTTAGAGTGTTATATGTATGTGAGTGTCACAGTGTTGTCAAGTGTGGTGGAATAAATTAAATTGTTTATCTGTCTGTTGTTGTTTTGACTTACACTTCATCATACACATACCCTAGACATATAACGTAGTCATCACACTATTCCAGAATAATTCTGACTGAGGTATACATATGTGGCAGCAAGTAAGGTTATATATAATACACTACTCTTATTAGATATATATATACCTTCACAGCTGATCTCAGTCAGTACACTAAGTCCCCTATAAATATTTATAACATCCCACTTCACCACATATATTGGGGGCTCGTCCGGGATTTTGAATCTTTACCTATTAAAAATAGTGGGGGTAATTCACTTCAGGGAATATAAGAGTTAAAAGGTATCCTTGGGTGGAATTAAATAAGGTTGAGCTCACGGTGCCTGTGTTGTCCATTAGATATATATTTAGAGATTGAATTGTTGGTTAGACATTGTATAAATTTACCTGATAGACAATGGCGGACCTGGCCAAATTTCGATCTGCTGCTGTTCAGACTGCAAAAGAGTTAGGATTAGATGGGCAAGTTATGGTTGCCTATGTCACTACGGAATGTGACAAATTTATTGAACGCGAAGAAAGAAGGTTTGAAGCCGAAAGAAAGTTAGAGGCTGAAAGGGAAATTAAGAAGTTACAATTTGAGGCTGAGGCTGAGACTAAGAGGTTGCAGATTGAGGCTGAGGCTAAGAAATTGGAAGCAGAAAGAGAAGACAAAAGATTAGCTGCAGAAAGGGAAGCCGAGGAAAGAAGACAGGCTGCAGAAAGAGAAGAGAAGAAATTAGCTGCAGAAAGAGAAGAGAAGAAATTAGCTGCAGAAAGAGAAGAGAAGAAATTAGCTGCAGAAAGAGAGAGAAGAAATTAGCTGCAGAAAGAGAAGACAAGAAATTAGCTGCAGAAAGGGAAGCAGAAGATAAAAGATTACAAAGGGAACATGAGTTACGACTTAGGGAGTTTGAGTTTCAGGGCCATGCTCCTGAAAATGGTGCCAGTCCCTTTGCCTCTGATGCCACTGCTAGCCAAGGAGCCTCAACCTCAGCTATGAATTTTCATTTAGATCATTTTGTTGAGAAAGACGATGATATAGAGAGCTACCTAAATAGGTATGAACTATTAGCTACCACGTATGGGTTAGAGAGAGAAAGGTGGAGCTTAAAGTTATCTCAAGGACTTCGTGGGGCAGCTTATGAAGTTTTTGCTAAAATGAGCAGAGGTGATCAGGAAAATTATGACATGCTAAAGCAGGCTCTTTTGTTAAGGTATGAAAAGAATGCAGAATTTTATAGGAAAAAATTTAGGAATGCTAAACTACTGTCAGGTGAAATCTATCACCAGTTCTCTGCACGAATAGAGACATACTTGGAGAAATGGACTTCTCTGGGGAAAACCCAAGATCTTAAGGAAATGGTCCTTATAGAGCAGCTAAGAGAGTCCATGGCTCCAGACCTGAGAAAGTTTCTCATGGAACAAGGTGCAGAGAGGCTGGGTGAGTTGCTAAATGTTGCTGAAAGGTATCAAGCAGCTCAAGCAGAGGTAACAGGTAATAAAAAGAAACAAGTGGATAACTTTAGGGCACCACAGAACTTTAATAAATTTGATCCTAGGGATCAAAACCAAGGTAAGCACCAGTTTGATAGGCCACGGTATGAAAATAAAAATAAATTCCCACAATTCGATGAAAGGAAATATGATGAAAGAAAATCTTTCAACCAAGGAAAAAGGTGGTGTAAGAATTGTCAGATGGACAATCATGACACTGACCGTTGCAGAAGGAAACCTGTGTATATGGCAACCCTTCAGGTCAGGTCGACCTCAAGACAGGAGGAGGATATTATGTTAGATACCACTCCAGAAGAGATGAGGAAGGCACAGGCTGGGGATAAAACACTCAAGCCTTGTTTCAGAAAATTGTCAACTTGTCATACAACTCCAGGCAAGGGAGATTTTTACATGAAAAACAAGTTGATGTATAGGAAGACTGGAGCTAGATCCAAAGGTCAGGGACAGCTGGTACTTCCTAAAAGATATAGGGCAGACTTAATAAGGAGCCTACATGTGAAACCAGATGGGGACCATGAGAAGATAGGTACCATCATTCAAAAGGTGGCTCACAATTATTATTGGCCCAAAGCAAGATGGGACATTGAGAATTTTGTAGAAAGGTGTAGCATAGCACATGAGGGAACACCCACAAGTGGGAACATTGATCAGGACCTGGACACGCCACGGGGCAAAATTAGGCCTGATAATAAAAAAGAGATATAAATTTGATAAAGTGGACCAAATGGAATGGGAAGCCCCTTTTCACGGACAAGCTTCACTTAACTGTTTTACAATGGCCACTATGCGGAGAGTGCAAAAAGATGTCTTACCCCAGGATAAGCCGACAATCCCTCAATCGGACTTAAACAAACTGGAGGAAGAGGATGTAGAGAGGAAATCTCTCATCAAGAATTTTAAGTGGGGAGAAAGCCCCAGGAAAAGAATTGGTAGCGGTCGTTTTGTGAATGATAATTCTGGGAGGAAAAATCATCACTATAAAGCTTCGAGTGGAAGAGACCATACCGGTGCATGGACAAATAGGTCCACACAATTAAAGGTCCATATGTAGCTTTGTTAAGAACGTGGACTGATGAAAAGGCAGAGGAAAACATTACATCTTCATACCAATATGTGAATGAGCTGACCACTCGTTTAAAAACTGGCTGGAAACTTGCCAATGAAAATTTGAAACAAGCCAGGAAGAAACATGCTGCCTATTATAACAGGAAGGCGAAAGACAGAAATTTGGCTGTGGGAGAGAAAGTACTGCTTCTTTTGCCCGGGAGTCAGAATAAGTTGCAAATTGGATGGCACGGTCCATATACAGTTCTAGAGAAGGTGTCTAGAACAAATTATAAGATAGATAAGAAGGGGAAAGAAAAAATCTATCATGTGAATCTCCTGAAGAAATATTTGGAAAGAGAACATCAGGAAGAGACACACTTGTTGACCTTGTCCATCGCCATGGAGATGGAAAAGGAACCACTTTCATCATTTGAATATCCATTACACCCCTGTGAGACAGCAGCACAGGTGAAAATCAGTACACATTTAACGAAAACTCAGAAAGAGAGAGTGCAACAGGTTCTAAATAATCATGCAGAGGTGTTAACAGACCGACCAGGGCATACAAACCTATTGGAATATGATATGAAACTGATAGACCCCACACCTGTCTGTATGAAACCATATTCGATTCCGTTTGCTAAGGAGAAAGCTTTGAAGGAAGAGATAGACTATCTATTGAAGGAAGGAATTATTTCACACAGTGAATCTTCGTATAGTTCCGGTGTTGTACTCTTAAGGAAGCCCTCTGGAGAACATAGACTCTGTATAGATTACAGGAGACTGAATGCTATTACAGAAGGACAGGTGGATCCATTGCCGGATACAAATCAGCTGTTTGCCAGACTAAATAAAGCTAAATATTTCTCAAAAGTGGATTTGAGTAAAGGACACTATGAGTTTAATAGATTGCCATTTGGATTGAAGAATGCGCCTAGTGTCTTCTCTAGAATGATGAGAAAATTGTTGGATGTAAACATTTCGGAGGAACGTAATGAATCCCTGAGTTGCCTCTTTGATTGAGGATATTCCGAATGTTTCATACAGGATAATAAGAAGATTATGGGATCCACTACGAAAACTCTGCTATCACCAAGTATATGTTATCTCCTCATAACGTACATTTTGAGGGAAATATAATGTTCTCTGGACATGTCATTGCGCAGACTCAGAGAAGAGAAATGGTGAATACGGGTTGCGAAGCAGCATTAAGACAAGCACTCACACTTGCGGCTGTTCAGTAACATAACCGAAATATATTATTGGTTGTAGAAGTCTGAGGCAGATTTCATGAGTAGTGCCTACTCTGAATGGGCCCAACTACATAAAACCATGATAGCACCACAGCAGAGTAAAGTCAAGCTGACTTACATTTATCTATGTGTATATAGAATAAAGGACTGACATGGGATGTCTGTTTTAAGAGGGGAGGTGTCGTGAAATATTCTAATCCCCATATATAAATTATCAGGTAAATATAAAGCCTAACAAATAAATTCTAATAAAGAAAAGAGCAATGGTAAAATAACAGTGTTGTCACAAAGAATGTACTCGAAATCCCCCTTTGTTTTATGCTTCGTCTGCAAATTGTAACGTTTCCACGTTAAATATAAGCCACTGCATAAATACAAGCGTTTCCACAACACATTAAAACGGGTATTGCATTTCTGAGAAAGACATTGAGAGGCACACTGCGTAATGACCTAAATTAATCCTAACATTAATTATACTACGTTACCAAAACGAACGAACAGATGGACTAAAGGATAGAGAGAGGGGAGAGGCAGAAAGCCGAACGCATGCAAAATTAAACACGCGTCTCGCTATTAATGCCACCCCAACAAGCGTAACGCGCTACACAATTACTACTATCACGCGTGTAAGGCCACATGCACTAACTTTTTTTCAGACGGACAGTGATAAAAACACTAACCTTCCCAGAGTTAGGTTTTTAAATCCTGAAAAACTCTTATTAGAAAAGATGACATTAGATGGGTTTACGTTTGAAAACATTACAGTACCCAGACAGCACATCTTCGAAACAGGAGGTAGAAGAAATTGCATATTTTGAACGCAGCCACGTAGCTCTTTTTAAATTTGTATATTTGGGTTCCTTAGGGCTTGCTGACAAAGAATATGTTAAGTGTTATGCAAATAGTCTAGGAATTAACAAGTTATAGCCAAAATAAAATGATGGTGCTGTCAGACAACACCCAAAATCAGAATCGCTCAGTGGTAGATTTTTTAAACCACCATTGTACGGGAAATGGGCCACAAGTTACATTTGAACTGATTGGCTGGAATGATATGTAAGGCTAAACACGATTAGTCGGACTATAAATGCTATCCTTGGTTGTTAGGGGAGACGTAGGAAGGTAAAAATTTTTTCAAACACTTGTCGAAACGTGGCTCCATTGGCCAGACTCGCTGATATAATCACTTAGGAGCGTTAGTTCGAGACCACTAGTTCAAATAAGCTTGATAAAGCAACAGTGCGTTGAAGCCAGCTCATATTTTTGCTAAATAAAAGCCTGGAACATAAGCAGATGGGAATTTGTGCCAGTATTTGTGCCAGAATTCATTGCTAGTCAACGTATCTGTGTTTATTTCCATGAATTGTGGGACTGTGGTCTTGATGGTATTGAGCAGCACCTGGTCAGAGCTTTGCTGAATCCAGAGTCGGACAGCATACTCCTTGGTCCATTTAGCTATCAGTGAGGTGTCTCCAGAGCCCAGGGGAGAAATCGAGCAGAGGAGTCTTTTCCTGCCGCCATCACGCAAGATAAGCTGATGTGGCCAGCTGAGCTCAACATTATGTACCCCATCTTAAAATAACATTGTAACATAAACTTAAGAGGGGAAGTCAATTGTTTTAATACCAGGAACTGAGAACATCTCCAATACTAGTTCCCATAGAAACAAACTATTGAAGTCATGATGACAAATACCAACAGAGCTTGAACAAAACAAAACCAGTATTACCTCATATTACTACTACACAACTGACACACATAGGATACTTTTAATAATATATGTCACTACAATATTCATATTGATAAATTCTGTACATATAACTTGTAATTAAAATTGATTGTGATTCCTGGTTTCCTTTGTATTTGAATCAGGACACATATACATTCATGACAGCAATGAATACATATTGTTATTTGAAAAGTTATCAGTGACTCCTTTAAGATATCCTTTAGAGTGTTATATGTATGTGAGTGTCACAGTGTTGTCAAGTGTGGTGGAATAAATTAAATTGTTTATCTGTCTGTTGTTGTTTTGACTTACACTTCATCATACACATACCCTAGACATATAACGTAGTCATCACACTATTCCAGAATAATTCTGACTGAGGTATACATATGTGGCAGCAAGTAAGGTTATATATAATACACTACTCTTATTAGATATATATATACCTTCACAGCTGATCTCAGTCAGTACACTAAGTCCCCTATAAATATTTATAACATCCCACTTCACCACAGCTAGTAAGAAAAGAAATGGAGACAAGAGGCATCCCTGTTGCACTCCTGTTCTTATCCCAAACGGTTCTGTAAGCTGTCCTTTGTGAAGAACTCTGCATGTCATGTCTTCATATGTTTTCTTTATTAAATTAACGATCTTGAGGGGAACTCCATAATGCCTCATCAATTTCCAAAGTGATTCTGTCTACACTGTCAAATGCCTTTTCATAGTCCACAAATCCGATGTATAGTGGTGAATTCCATTCCAGACTTTGTTCAACTATTATTCTCAAAGTGGCTATCTGGTCTGTACAGGATCTGTTTTATCGAAAACCTGCTTGTTCATCTCTCAGTTTCTTGTCTATGGACTCTTTTAATCTCTCAAGGATAATCCTGTTTAATACTTTTCCTGGCACTGATAGTAACATTATTCTTCTATAATTTGTGCAGTCTTGTAAATTTCCCTTCTTAGGCAACTCAACCAGATATCCTTCCTTCCATTCTGCTGGTATCTCTTCCTTTTCCCAGACTTTACCAAGTAATTTATATAAAATTTCTGTAGCCGTGTCAATATCTGCTTTGATTGCCTCTGCTGGAATGCCATCAGGTCCAGACGCTTTTCCATCTCTTAGAAGCTTTATGGCTTTCTTTATTTCTTCCTTCGTTGGTCTTTCACCGTTAATTTGTAGCTCTTCTTCTGCTGGCTGGATGTTCGGGGGAGTTTTGTGGAGTTGGTCTATTGAGAAGGTCCTCAAAATATTCTGTCCACCTCTTCATTTGCTCTTGTATATTGCTGAGCAGTTTTCCATTCTTGTCTTTTATGAGGCAACTTGTTTGCTTGTATTTTCATGTTAGCTTCTAGCAGTGACATTCCCTGTGGTAAAACTGTAGGGGTAACATTCACTGTGGTAAAAGTGTATGCATAACACTCTCTGTGGTAACAGTGAAGGTGTAACATTCTCTGTGGTAAACATGTAGGAGTAACCTTCCCTGTGCTAAAAGTGTAAGAGTAACATTCATTGTGGTAAAATGTAGAAGTAAAATCCCTTGTGGTATTGTTTTAAACATAATCAACATCACTGCACTCTGGGCAAACCCGTAGGAGCTCAGTCTTCCTCAGTATATGCCAAAGAGTGTCAATGCTAACTGTTCCTGTAGCTTGCTGGTTGTATACACAATGGATGCATCCTTTCATATGTCCATCTCTACAATCTTTATGTTTGATGTCAAATTCCAACAGTCTTAAACATGATGATTCATCTATTGCAGTGTCATTCTCTAACAGGTGATCATTAACTGTTCTCAGTATCTCTCCTTTATTCATATCCAGTGTCCCCATTGTGGGTGCTCTTGATGCTAGTCTGTCAGCTCTATCATTACCGTGTATACCTGCATGACTAAGACAGTACATTCATGCAAGCTCCTGTAGATTTGAAGCTTTTAATGTTTTCCATTCATGCCATAGCCAACCATTTTGAAGCATGGACTGAGACTCTGACACAATGACTGGCTTCTTAATTAATTTTTATTTAGCCACTTTAAGGCTACAGTAGCAACATCTACCTCCTTTCTCATGCTGGAAGTTATTATCTTGTAAGCCCTATAATGTTTGGCGCCAGTTCTTATCTGACTTAGTCCACTCTTCCCCTTTGAATATATTTTGTACTGTTGTCACCTGCTTAATCGCTATATGTGCCTGTGCCGTCCATGATATACCCCTCTTTATTCTTGCTCTCTTAATATCAGCAATGTTTCCATGCAGTGGTACTGTGTGTATGTGGTTACTTGCATATAGGCTTAGTTACATTCTATGTGGTAAAAGTGTAGGAGTAGCAATCGCTATACTGAAAGTGTAGGAGTAACATCCACTGTGGAAAAAGTGTAAGAATAACATTCCCTGTGGTTAAAGTGCAGGAGTAACATTCCCTGTGGTATAAATGTAGGAGTGTGTGTATTTGTGGTAAATATTTAGAGATCTCAATGTTACTAAAGTAGATCCCAAAAACTTCTGAAAAAAAAAGTGTTTTAAATAGGAAGATATCACCAAGAAATTGATGAACATAAAGATAAGAGACAGAACATGCTGGAGATCAATTACAGTGGGCCTTTCAAGACAAAATGTCAGTTGGTGTGTTCAGATTTAATATCATTCAGTTCTTGTCACAATAAATATACAGGCCTGCACTATGCACGTACCTCAGGTTAAAATTTAGGTTAGAATACACCTGCCGTCATCTTAAAAAGGTACAGGTTTGGAAATAAATAAAATATAGTGGGACATCTTCAATGCCGTCTAAAAACGACGCACACGTCTTTGGGGTTACGATTCCTAAAAATAAACCTAAACCATTTTTACTGCAACTCTCAATTTTTTTTCCAAGCCATACTGAAAAGTTTTTGTCCATTTCAAACTGGGTTTGTGTTTAGGTTAGGCATAGTGCCTGATACTTTTTTTCATTTGAAAACGCTTAAACTAGTGGAAGGATTAAGTTTAGCGTTAGACATTATTATTATTATAATTTTGTTATTAGCCTACACAATCGGCACGGAGGATGTGTCGAGATGCACTTGGCCAACATGGCGACTTTGTCTATGTTTCTGAAACTTCCATACCTCATAATCTTGTTCCTGTTTTATTTGTGTTGTTTCTTCACATTTCTTCATCTTCGTGCTGTTCTGGAGCAAAGTTTCTTTTGGAGTATAAACGGCGTCTCTCTCAGATTTAATGAAGGAAAGATAACAAATGAGGTGCGTTTTTTTCGCCTCCCGCTTATCCGCCTTTAAATGTAAACAGTCGAGCTGGTAAAATGGTTACAGCGCTTGCTTTTCAAGACAGTTACAGAGTAGGAAACCAGATAGTTTCACTTTTAAGTCTACCCAGCTGTAGATCGGTATAACTGAATCTGCTCTTGAGATAAAGTTGACAGACGCCGATGGAGAGAACTAGGTCATTTTAAAGTATATAGTGACCTCCCATTAAGGGAGTATTCGTTGTATTGTTGGGAACCGCAGCAAAAACAAAGCTGCTGCAGATCTTCAATATCTGTTGGAACTCAGGCAGAGTTCCACAGACCTGGAGGGAAGCAATCATGATACCACTCCTAAAACCAGGAAAAGACAGTTCCACTGCGTCCAGCTACAGACCAATCAGCTTTACAAGCTGCCTCTGCAAGACAATGGAACGTATCATCAACCTCAGGCTACAGTGGTACCTTGAAAGTGAAAACCTTCTTGTACCACAGCAGGCGGGCTTTAGGCAGTGTTATTCTACCGAAGATCAGGCAACTTACCTTTCACAAGAGATTGAGGATGTGTTCCAAGATAAGAAACTGGTACTAGCAGCATGGATAGTATTTGACAAGGTTTGGAAAGAAGGGCTTCTGAAGAAACTGAGAAATTGTAGAGACGAGCAACCGGAAGTATCAGTTACGTACCATCAGAAGAAAAAGATTCAAATCAATCAGAAAGCCACCAACACAGGATGACTACCAAGCTATGAACAGATCAGAACAAATTGTCATTCTGCGCCTCAGAACAGGACACAACCACCTCCGCAGCCACATGTATACAAAATTCAAGATTGGCAATTCAGCCATGTGTACATGTGGACAGGCACCCCAGACTGCGGAGCACGTACTTCAAGATTGCCCCGAATATGATATATTGAGGCAAACCCACTGACCCAGAGAAACAACACTGGAAGCAAAACTATACAGACCTCTGTATGAACTACAAAAGACAGTGAAGTTTATACAAGAAACAACATTGCAGATATAGACAATATATTTCAAGCGAACGAAAGAAGAAGAAGAAGAAGAAGAAGTTGTATTGTGTATGTTCTTCTTCTTCGTACACTCTCAGACGTCTACTTGAATGTTTTCAAAGAAAGCTGTAGTCAGCTTGAAGCTATTTGCATCTCCGTAGCGCTTTTCCACGAATGATACTGGTGTCGGACATATGCGTGTTTTCTGTTCCGCACATGTTGTGCAACTTTGAAGCCAATGGTCAGCAGTCGTTTTAACTGTTCCACAATTACGCTCATCGGTAGTTCCTATCTTTAGCTTGTTGAATAGATGATATCGCAATCTGTTGTGGCCAGTGTGGAGTCTGAAGATTGCTGTGTCAGTAATTCTCGCAATTTACCTCTGTGTAGTGCAGCGGAACTCTATAGGGTTTGCTAGATTTTGCTACTTTCTTATGAGACGTGCTCTAACCACTCTACCAATCGTTGCTCTGACAAATGATATTTACAAAGAAACTGACAAAATACCAGAGTCTAAATGACAAAGTTAAACTTCATAATTTAGTAATTTGAACTTATACATTTTATCTTGAGGCTTTTTCTAGAGTGTGCTGTTGTGTCTTATTTGGTGCTAATGGCACTCGGTTTTGCTAAGTTTTACTTTTATTGTCGCATCAGACATTACTCCCACATAAGATAATCGCGACTTGACATAACATACTGTCAGACCATACGTGCGTACAATGCTAATTGTATACCTAGATCCCTTTTTTTCATTTACTGACAGGAAGTAACTTTGAAACGAGATATCTAATAATAATAATAATAACATTATTAATAATAATGGCCACTTCAGTCATAACTGTCCAGGAGAATGCGCAACTGTGGTGACAGCCTTTAGCTGCTAATTTTACTGGTGTTCCTTTCGACGTTTTGTCCTCTCTTCTGCTTGTTGTGTGAGTTTTTTTCGCCCAATCTGAGGTGGCGCCGTAGATAGTATCGCAACATGATGCGATTGGCAACTCCATCCTCCCAGTTGCTGGATTTATGTCCAGTGCCCCCATGTCTCTCTTGCACATATCTTTGAATCTCAGATGCGGTCGCCCAACTGTTCTTTTGAGGTATTCTATATGCAGGATAAATAGATAATAAATTATTTAATCAACATTCATCAATCTTTGTTAGATATTTCTAATATGTTAAGTCATACACAATCGTGGGGCCTAAGACGCATCAAAAGTGAGGAATGCAGTAAGCAACTCATAGCTAGACTGCTTGCGTCATGGTCTGCAAACCAGAGCTGACCAAGACCCTACTCCACCTCCAAGTGGTGGTCCTGGAAACAGGCTGCATCACTGCAGTCTGGCTGAGAGAGTAGAGATCGAAGAGGGAAGGCAAACCCGGTCCTAAAAAATGCCGTGCTGAAGTCGGATGTGTCGGCCGAAAGGCACAAATATCGCAGTTTCGCTGTAAATAGACACAACGCAACCAACGTCCTTTTCAGGACGAACGAGGAAGAAGAAGAAGAAGAATACACAATCGTGTGTTATTCTGGTTATATTGTTTCGTTTGAGAATTGCAAGTTTGCATTAAGAAAATAATAATAAAAACTGAAACACTTGACATGACATAGGAAACTCATATTTTATATAAATAAATATTAGACAAACATAAAGGTATGTTTTCAGGCACTCGTGAGAAATCAAGAAGTAGAAAACTAGACAACAGAAAAACAACAGACGTGAGTGGCTTACCCAGGACTAGAACCCAGGACCTTCCGTGTGACACCCCCGCCTAGCTGCAAGCAAATCACACTCTCCTCCCTGCCATCTAGGCATCACCTAATATTTATTTACTGTTTACAGGCCTCGGGTTTCCCTTCCTTATGTGTTTAAAAAATGTTCATATTTAATGCAGTTTCTACGTGACAATGAAACCCCGACAGTGCTAATTTCAAGGTTATGCCACAAAATGTTCTATCAATGCTGACAAGCGTTGTCCACCTAATTCGTGATCATGCTGTGTTAAAACAAACATCCCAAACAACCGTCCTGCTACCAGCACTATTGTATTGTTACTACTGTAATGCATTATTACTACTAAACAAAACATTAGAGATACATTTACAAATCTTGAGAATCTTCTGTTTAGCTGTGAAAATTATTTTGTTTGTTATATTTTGTATAATCCCTCAACTACTAAACTCAATAGGTGACCATAATATAGGACCCATGTTTTCCTACTGCTGGTCACCAAGACTGTATCAAGGACTCATGTTCTACTACAGCTGTTGTTTGTGTGAAATTTTTTTTTTACATGATAAGTTTGCCTGCCATACACAACCTCATGTTAGCACGCGTTGTGACGTCATTCCTGAGTGTACAGTTGTTCTGTTCTTTCTTTGTCTATCCCAGGCCCCCAGTAGTTACAGGGGGGTAATCTGTCTCTCCTAGACCCCCAGGAGTTACACAGGGGTAATTGGTCTCTCCCAAACCCACAGAAGTTACACAGGGGTAATCTGTCTCTCCTAGACCCCCCAGGAGTAACACGGGGGTAATCTGTCTCTCCTAGACCCCCAGGAGTTACATGGGGTAATCTGTCTCTCCTAGACCCCCAGGAGTTACACGGGGGTAATATTTCTCTCCTAGACCCCCAGGAGTTGCACGGGGGTAATATTTCTCTCCTAGACCCCCAGGATTTACACGGGGGTAATCTGTCTCTCCTAGACCCCCCAGGAGTAACACGGGGGTAATCTGTCTCTCCTAGACCCCCAGGAGTTACACGGGGGTAATATTTCTCTCCTAGACCCCCAGGAGATACACGGGGGTAATATTTCTCACCTAGACCCCCAGGAGTTACACGGGGGTAATATTTCTCTCCTAGACCTCCAGGAGTTACACGGGAGTAATATTTCTCTCCTAGACCCCCAGGAGTTACATGGGGTAATCTGTCTCTCCTAGACCCCCAGTAGTTACACGGGGGTAATCTGTCTCTCCTAGACCCCCAGGAGTTACACGGGGTAATCTGTCTCTCCTAGACCCCCAGTAGTTACACGGGGTAATCTGCTTCAATGTTTCTCTTAAGGGGCGGAGCTACAGTCAAATTATATTTTCATAAATAATTGCGGGATTTCGATATAAATAATCAGGTCTGAAGTACGACAGTAATAGCTATGCATACCAATGAATTTGATGGTGTAATGCTATCGCTTGCCATGGAAACGGTGGTCATATTGGATTTAACTCCTAAATTTCTATTTCCTAATTTTGTTTAAATTTCAAAGTTCTATTCGCGACAGTTAAAATGTAAGCTCATCGTTGTATTTTAAAACTTTTATCAGATTAGATTTTAGATAATTTAAGTAGATTCTGAGATATAGAACTTTATAGTTGGTGGTATCTAAACAGGGTAACCATTTTTTTTTCTTCAAAATTGTACGTTATTTGCTTACTTACTTACTTACTTAGTCGTTCCCCTTCTACCGTGAGGTGTAGAGGTTTGGAAGAGAGAGCGCCAGACTATCCTATCGGCTGTCTTCCTCCTGGCCTGGTTCCATTCTAGTCCTCGGTCCTTCACAGATTGTCTAATGTTGTCCTCCCAGCGGACTCTGGGTCGTCCTCGGGGTCTGGATCCTTGGCTCTTTGTTTCCCATGCTTGTCGTGGTATCCGATCTTCTCCCATTCTGCAGACATGGCCAAACCATCTTAATTGGGACTGTTCTACTTGAGTCTGCAGGGGGTAGGATTCAAGTCCTTGACGTATCGTCTGGTTGCGTACCATGTCTCTTCTTGTTACTTCAACCACCTTCCTCAGGTACCTCATTTCTGAGGTTTGGATCTGGCTTTTATGGGTTGTAGTCATTGCCCATGACTCGCATCCGTATGTCAAGACTGGGACATAGGTGGAGCGGTATACAGCCATCTTCGTTTTCTTACCAACCTCTCTCTTGCTGAGGAATCCTCGATTTATGGCCTGAAAAAGTCTCCCAGCTGCTGCTTTTCGAGTGGCCAACTCTTCTTTGATGCCCCCCTTTCGGTCTATAATAGCTCCGAGGTATTTAAAGTGGTCGACCTGCTCCAGGACCTGTTCTCCCAGCTTAATCTGATGTTTTCTTTCTTCTCGTAATATCACCATGGATTTTGTTTTAGAGCTGCTTATGACCATCCCTCTCTTCTCCAGCTCTTCCTTCCAGACTTGCAGGTTGGATTGGAGATGTGCCTCTGATTTAGCAATCAGGGCAACATCATCAGCAAATGCCAGCTCCGAAATATAGACCTTAATCATTTTACTAAACAGATTTATAACTACTAGTACCGTATGTAAATTAGAATGTTAGTTACATTTACATCGTCCAGTAGTCAATCATGTACTTATCCATCCTGGGAACTAAAAGCACCAATCACAGACTACTGAAAAAATTAAAAATACATTGAAGATAAGGAAGCCAAAACGATAATAAGAAAGTTCAAAAATCAACTTACAATCCAAAGCCTGGCTGTTTACACTGTTGTATCCAAGAATGATAGTGTGCAATTAGGTGCAGGAGTAGTAATACCACAGTGATGAATTAATAAGAGCTACAGTGTAACTGAAAGGTCTACGATTTTTACCGCAGAGATGGTAGCAATTCTAAAAAGTTTAGAGATAATCGAAGATAATCTGCCAGAAGCAGTAATCGAGGAAGTGGAGGGGAACTGCGGTAAGACGTGGAATACAATGGATGGGTTTGAAAAAAAAATCAAAAAAAGGTGATTCGTCTTACGAGGACAAAAGACAAAGAAAATAGTCTACGTTACGGCCACAAGGCCTTCGTCAGGAAAGGAAAGAAAGTGAAGGCTAGATAGGACACATAAAAAAACTTAATAAAATAATAAAATAAAACCTAGGTACTTCCCTGAAGGCAAGAACCGAAATCCTATCAAAATCGCTGTCTGCTGATGAGCGCGTGGCTGAACAGAAAGTGACTTCCGTCGCCGGATGTACACAATACATACTAAGAAACTAAAAAACGAAACCGGACAATAAACTACCCAACGTGATAAAATTGGGGACTGGAAATAGAAGAGGACAGAATGAGTGGGAGATAAATAAATAATCAAGACAAATGTATACAAATAGAAGAATAGGATAAGAGTGGAAAAAGTAAAATAGAGCAAGAGAGGAAAGGGTGACCTCAGACAAAGGTGTGAAAAGTGTTGAGACCGGCTGGTTTTAGACACCCCATGCGGTGGATAAGACGGTTCTCAAATTGTTCTCGGCTGGCAGTATCAGAGGAGCAGGATCGGATCGCTGTGACCTGGATGTCGATGAGACCATGGTGGTCAGGACCATTGAAGTGTATGGCAACTGGTGTGGACTTTTGCTGAGCGATGTCATTTAAGTGCTGGCTGAATCTGTCCCCAAGTCGTTTGCCTGTTTGGCCAATATAGGTTTTGCAGCAACGTTTACATATGATCGTATAAATGACATTGCGCGATTCACACGTAAAGCTGCTAGTGATGGTGTACGTAGCCTTAGGAAAGGACACCTTCTGGGTTGAGATGACATACTTGCACGTGTTGCATCGTGTCCGACCACAGGGTAGTGTGCCAAAGTGAGTGGCATTCTCCTTTGGGAGACGGCTGTGAACAAGAAGATCCTTCAAGTTCTTGTCGCGTCTATATGCCACCAAAGGTGCTTCACTGAATACTTCTTGGGTCACAGGCTCTGCTTGGAGGATAGGGAGGTGGCGGAAAAGGATCTGTCTGACAGCAGTACTGTGAGGGTGATGGGTCAAGATTAATTTGACTCTATCCGAAGTGGATTTATAGTGAGGTTTGAGGGCCTCCTGACGAGAGATGGGGAGCACACGTTGGAGAGCCGAGGTGAGAACATGTTCCGGATAAAGTCTGCTACGGAAGAAATCCAACATCTCATTTGCTCGGAAGTGGAAGTCATCGTCGTCTTGACACAAACGGCGGAGGCGGAGAAGTTGTGAAAAAGGAAGGGAGTCACGACAGGCCCGAGGATGAGAAGAGGTATACAGGAGGTAGCTGTGGGCATCTGTCGGCTTGTAGTATACTGAGGTATTAAGGCCGGAGGGCGTGATAGAAATAGTAATGTCAAGGAAGTTGACAGATACTGTGGAGACGAGGGAGGTAAACTTGATGGTGGGGTGAAAGTGGTTGACAAAGTCGATGAAGCGGTATAAATCAGTCTCAGACATATCGGTGAGACCTATGCCATCATCGATATATCTGCGGTAAAACCCGGGGAAAGGACCGGAGTATTGTTGCCATATCTGATGCTCCAAGTGGCCCATGAATAGACAGGCATAGCTAGGACCCATCTTCGTACCCATGGCAACACCACTAATTTGGTCAAAAAACTGACCATTGAATTCAAAGGAATTCAGTTGAAGGACCAGTTCAGCAAGACGGAGAAGAGTGTCAGTGGATATAGAAGGGCAAGTGCGCTGGTCCAGAAAAAAACCGAAGAGCTCGGAGACCATCAGAGTGGGGAATAGAAGTATACAGAGAACAGACGTCTAACAAGAAAAGACGGTAGGAGCGGTCTGCTGGGAGTCGGATAGAGGAGAAAGTGGTAAGAGCATGATTGGTGTCTTTGATAAAGGAGGGAAGATTCTCAACGATAGGCTTGAAAATGCTATCGAGGAAGTCAGAAATGTGCTCAGTAATGCAGGAACAGGCTGAGACAATAGGTCTTCCAGGGTTTTCGATCTTATGAATTTTGGGGAGTATGTAGAATACAGGCTTGCCCAAAGAGCTGTCATGAATCCTAAGATGAGATGCTTCAGGAGGAAGAGCATTACTAGTGATGAGCTGTTTAATAGTGTTGTGTACAATGCGATTGTTAGAGACAGTCGCATCGCTGGTCCTGGATCTGTAAAAAGAGCCATTGGTCAACTGGTTTTTACCTTCACTTAGGTACAAGTCCTTCTGCCAGACGACAATGGCTCCTCCCTTGTCAGCCGGTTTGATGACAATGTCGTCTCTACGGCGAAGAAGGGAGAGAGCACTAGACTCTGCCGAAGTGAGATTGGAGTAATGCAATCTACGAGGGCGGAGCTGCTGAATGTCATGGATGGTGTTCTTGATATACAGGTCCAGGGCATGAGAGGCTCCAGGTTTAGGTGTAAAGGGAGGTTTAGTAGAGTCAGAAAAGCGTGCGAAGATGTCGGATTCAGCCTGAGACTGCGGAGTGCTGTCTTCCTCTCTAAAATGGAGCTTCAGCCTCATGCGACGGTGAAACCGATGAACATCCTGGAGGAGATTGTATTGGTCTAGGGTCGGACGAAGAGGAACAAATTTTAAGCCCTTACTAAGAACAGAGCGCTCTCCCTCAGACAGGGGTAAATGTGGGGGGATGCAGACTACCTGAGTGCATGATGGCGTGGAGGATGGAGGGGTAGCTTTGGGGGTAGGGATGAGACGGGATAGTTTATGGTGTTTAGACGTGGAAAGGAACTCATGCAGCTGCCGGTTCAGTGTGTGGATAGTGGTGCGTATCATAGAATAGAAAGGGAAGTTGTTGGAGGTGAGACAATGTAAGCGAAGCAGAAGCTGGGTCTGTTGGGCACTGAGGTCTGATAAAAGGCGGGAGTGACTGGCGGCCACTACGCGCATACGTTGAAAGCCACATCTGGTCTCAATTCGTTGTAGGAGACGTTGTTCCCTAGGATTGAGTGTACCAGCAGATGGATGAAAATTGGAAGAGAATCCATTAGGAAGAATTTTGTGGTGGAGGCAGGTGTGAATAAAGTGGAGATGAGAGGTGAATCTAGTTTTCTTGAAAGTAACGAACGCAAAGTCAGTAGCGACACGGGATATATCAGGAGGTAGGGAGCTAAAGCTGGTGGTAACCGACACACGGAGAGAGTTGATAAAATATTTCAGAGAGGGCATAGTGGGGAAAAGTAAAACGTCCAGAAAATAAAAAAAGTAAAATATGAAATAAATAAAATATAAAACGCTAAATGAAAATAGAGATTAATGACTTTATCCGGAACATGTTCTCACCTCGGCTCTCCAACGTGTGCTCCCCATCTCTCGTCAGGAGGCCCTCACACCTCACTATAAATCCACTTCGGATAGAGTCAAATTAATCTTGACCCATCACCCTCACAGTACTGCTGTCAGACAGATCCTTGATATGATGAAACAAGAAATAGTTTAGAGTTTTACTGTGCCCCACAAGTGTCAGTGGAATAAGAAGTCAGAAATAGACGCTGGCAATGAATAGGACGTACACTCAGAAAACCATTCGATATCATTGAAAAGCAGTCCTTCTTCTGAAATACACACGGTAAAAGAAGTGGGGGACAAACTAAAAAAAAGTACGCAGAGAAGAGAAATTGAGTTTGAAATAAAATTATAAAGAAAGCACAGAAATATCTGAGTTTATAGCGTGGGAGAGGAAGACTTAGCTTGAGTTTGTTAAAGGTCTATGATCCACGAGGAGTTGAAGGCAGATTATAATGATGATGATGTTTACTGAGTGCAGATTTCCTCCACTACAGAACACACCATAGTCATTAACACAATTTAAAAAAATAAAACATGAGCAAACTTGTCATATAACTATGCAACACGTGAGTTTCACGTAAAATAATATATGGTACCGGTAGTGTCGTGAGAGACAGCTGATATGTGAAGAAACACAAAATAATACATACAGTAGAGAAGCCTTAGGCATGTAATGTTTGAAGGCTTGGTATACAGTGTTAACTTAAAACAACACAGTAATAATCATAAAGTAATAACTTTCATAAGTTAGCTGTAGTATCTAATTTGTTTATTTTTTTGCAGTTTAAAGGGACTGTAATAGGACACACGCGCACGCAGAGACAAAACCTGATTTTTTGCTGCCCTCTCCTGCAGCGCACAGGGCGACCGCCACCTCAGCCGGTCTCTTCGCTGCGCCACTGCATACCGGACCGAGACATTTAAGAACCGATTATAAGTTAGCCTTTAAATAGAATCATAGTGTTACAGATAATAACATACAGTTAGCGGAATATTCTCTACAGAAGTTTTTTATTTGAAAATCATGTTGGTATTTACCATCTTAGCCTTTATTGGCAGCCAGTGTTGTATTCTGTATTTACATCGTTTTACATTTCTTTCATCTTTTCTAGCTCAATTATAACATGTTTCCTTTTTTGTATATCATCTTTTTAACAAGCAATAGGAAGCAGAAGAAAAGAATAGATTTTTAATGAAACATTGATGGTACACCCAAAAATGTTGAGATAATGACGCTATATCGTGTCCTAGACAAATACTCTGAACTAAACAACGAATGCTCCCATAAGGGGAGGTCACTATATACATTAATACTACCAGGCAGTTAATAGTATTGTTCGGTGGCTATCAACTTTAAAGTTCACGAGCTGAGTGAGGGACTACTCATGTACGGCCGAATAAATTTAAGGGTGGCAATATCTGGTTTGTACTTCGGTAACTCTACCTTGAGAAGAAAGTGCTGTAGCCATCTTGCCAACTCGACTGTTTACATTTGAAGCCGAAAGATACGCACCTCATTTTTTAATCTTACTTTATTAAGTTTGAGAAAGACACCATTTAGGTCCTACACTCCAACAGACACTATGCTCCAGAGCTGTACGAAGATGAAGAGAAGTGAAGAAACATCACAAATAAAACAGGAACTAGATTATGAGGTACGGTAGAGTTTCAGAAAAGTAGACAAAGGCCGCCACATTTACAAAGTATACATCCGAGATTTTTTCAAATTGCCTTCAACCTTTCCTTTTATTGGGCCTATGGTTTTCCGCAAAGTGGTAGGCCCTGTGTATTTTTATATGATCACAATATTTTGATTTCATTCATTATTTCAGTGTTACATTCCTACAACTTTCTCTTTTAGTTTTCATGTTAAACTAAACTTTGTTTGCATTATTAAAAGGAGAAAATGAGCCACATAAAGAACCTTAAAAAAAAAATGGATTAAATTATTTTTTTTACTGTTACACTGCTAAACTGAAATTATTTTCAGATTGGGACGAAATACAAAGTCTTATAATTTAGTTTCCAGGTCATAAGGTACAGCTTTTCTATCTCTTCTTGTTTTTTGTGTTCCTTAGCTGCCAACTGTCAAAGCCATCAATAGCCATTATGCCTGGTGATATCTTGTAGGGCAGCAACAAACTGCTTTCACTTTGTTCGACAGTGGTCATCCTTCATGCAGTGCCCCAGCTCTGGTTCATTCCTTGCATCTCTGTCTCCACAGTTCTCCACCAAGATGTTTTTGGTCACCTCTCTTTAGCTTACCTTCAGAGGTTCATAGCATTGCTGTTTTTGTGATGGCATTGATGTCTCTTCTGAGGAGCTTTTCCATACTTTCCCAAAAATGTGCTATGAAAAGTTGGTAGAAATTTGCTACAAATTGTTGGGACACTTTAGAAAAATAAGAAGTGATATATTATAAGTATTTTAAAATAAGAGTAAAAAGGTAAATGTAAAGGTAGTCCCATAGCAGACACTGATTTATGGGAGTTAAGTGTTAGAGACTAAACTATACTAGGTCAAGCTTTATGAGTAGGGGTGACCAGTTATATTAAATGGGTGGATGGGGTAAATATTTACACATTTGCTGCAATCATAAGACAGTGGCTCCCAATTGTTTTTCTGTAGTTTTAGTTGTTGTTTAAGTAGGGCTGCTGAGCTTGTCTTTCTTTAGCAGTCAGTGCCAGTTAAAGAATTTGCATGTGTTCTGTTGTTGTTGAGCGTTTCTGTACAGAGTGTTTGTGATTGTTTGAGAGACTGGCTTTAGTGTTCTTTTTTCAGAGGTAAATATAACATAGTTATGGTAATCGAGGATATTACGATTGTATTGTAAGCTTCTCTGGATCTTACAGAACTAATTATTTTAGCAGGACTTCTTGTTTTGTTATTTCATTTTCTCCTTTTGATTTTTGTTGATTGTTGAATTTCTTGTTTTGAAATTTATTTTTATTCTGGTTTTTTTAATTCTGTTGTTTTATTTTTTATCTATCTGTATTGCCCATCTTATCCATAATTCTCATCCTGTTACATGTTTACTGTGTCTATAGTATTTTTCTGTGACCTGTCTACATTTTTTTATCCTTGACGCCTATCCGTAACTGGCTGATGAAGGGTGAAACCCCAAACATCCCATGTTTCCTGTGTACCGTTAATTTGTAAAACTCCACACCATTTTATTTTTGTAATAAATATATTTTTTCTGTGGTGAGTCCTGGGAAAGGGAACTGCACACACTGAACTGTTTCATATGGAACAGGTCATCTGCATAAAGATGGGTACAGTTGTGAAAATTAGGCTCAAGGGACAAGTTTAATTTATTAAAGATTAAGCTCTGCTTCACACATCATCGGTTTCTGATGCTGCCATTCGTGTTGGAATGAGTGTTTCTTTATACTTGTACAATTCATGTCTTCTAGACTTTTTTCACCCATCAGTTCAGCCACTATTTGATGTTGTTTTGGAGCATTAATTTAGCTGTCTGCTTATTGGCTGGATTGTTTGTTTGAACCATGTTTGCTCTAGTTTTACTAAGCGGTCAGTTTTTCTTTCTTTGATTGGTATGTCTGTGTATTTGTATGAGAGAGGGACTCTGATGTTGTTTGTTGTTACATGCTTACATGTTAGTACACTGGCTGTCAATTCAGTGCACAAAAAAAAGAAAGGATTCATTTCATGCCAATGAGGCCATGTTAAGCTCATATTTTCTTGACCATATGGCACACGAGGGGTCATGTGGTCTGCATCATGCCAGTTACATTTAACCTTCCCAGAGTTGCTCTGGTACCCAATCCGTGTGGCTGCATCCCCCCTGGATCCGTTTATGACCTAAAAAATCCCACCTCAACTGGGGGTTGAACCAGGACTGCAGAGCTGTGAAGCCAGTGCACTAACCACTGTGCTACCCTGGCTCTTCAATTAATTCAGCCAGCTGTATTTAGTTCTCTATTTTCAGTTTGGAGGCATCTTTCTATTGTGTTGATTTTGAATCAGTGAAGATTATGATATTTGAGATCTTAAAGATTTTTTTATTTAAATTAGATGAGTATTGCTAGAGAGTTGTGTTTATTGCTGTAGTTTCTGCTTGGTGATTAGAACTGAATTCTCCCCATAGTTCACATATTTCTTGTGTTGTGTTATGCACTTTGTGTACTTCACATAAGCTTCAAGAAATGCATTTATTTAAGTGTTGAAGGCAAAGTCATCTGTATATGTGCATATTGCTGTAATAAAGTAGCTTTCAAAAGTCTCTAAAGTAGCTCTCATTGGTGCTTTTGTGGGTGTCTCTTGTTGTGCTATCCATGACTGGTTTTTAATTGTCCTTCTTCTTTGGTCCTTGGTCACTGACTGACAAAGCAATCAGTGACCATCACGCTTAGTGGTGTCTTGTAGGGCAGCAGAAAATTGTCTCCACTTTGCTCAATCGGCAGCCATCCTTCATATGGTGCCCCAGCTCTGTTCATGCTTAGCATCTCTGCCTTCACTGTTCTCTACCAGGTTACTTTTAGCTGGTCTTGCTTTCACTTTCATTCTCAAGTCTATAGATGGCAGTTCTGGTGATGGCATCATAGTCTCTTCTGATGATGTGCTGAACCCAATTCCAGCATCTATCAATTATGATGGTGAGCTTGTCTTCTTGGTGGCTCTGAGTAAACAGTTCCTGGTTGGTAATAGTGTTTGGCCAGAAAATTTAAAGAATTTTCCTCAGGTGAGGAACTGAAAGTTGTGAACAGATTCACATACTTTGGTATCACACTATCCCAGAACATTGCCATTGATGATCAGGGGAACACCAGGATCTCCAAAGCCAGCAGCACATTTGGCAGACTATACACCAACATATGGCATCAAAGTGGCATTAGTCTTCAGACAAAGCTGAAGGTGTACAGAGCTGCGGTGCTTCCAGTGTTGCTGTATGCACATGAAACATGGACTGTATACAGATGCCACATAAAGAAGGTTAACCAGCTCCATACAGTCTTGTCTCAGAAAGATGATAAACATCAAATGGCAAGACAAGATCCCAGATACCATCATTTTTGACAGAGCTGGTATCCCTAGCATTAATACTATTCTGATTCACACATTCGTTGGGCCGGGCACATAGTTTGCATACCAGACCATCAGCTGCCAAAATACTCTTTTATGGTGAATTGCAAAAAGGTAAATGCTCCCATGGTGGCCAAAAGAAGCTCTTTAAAGACATGCTCAAGACTTCATTAAAAACCTTTGGCATAAACCCTGACACTTGAGAAGCAAGACAGAACTGCTTGGCGCACATCTCTTCGTAAAAGTGCAGCGGCACGTGAGGCATCCAGAAAAGCAGCAGCGGAACAGAGGAGACAGGCTAGAAAAGCTTGTGAAATAAAACCTTCACCTGAAGCAAACATTCCCTGCCCATACTGTCCAATATCTTTCCAGGCTTGCATCGGGCTCATCAGTCACCTTCGTACCCACAAACTAACTTAACATATTCCTAATAATTGGATGAACAGAGTAGTCTTCATCACCTGTGATGGACGAACAACATTCCTCAGTATGTAAATGTGTTTGTATGTTCTATCTCTTGGTCCCTTATTTTTATGGGTGCAGGTTTCTTATACTGAGTGTCACGACTTCAGTCTAGAGATTAATGATTAATCCCACCTGTTAGCTATGTTTATTCAGTTTAACTGTTTTTTCTTGGATGTGTTGATGTGAGTGTGCGAATAGTACATCATCTGATTATTCTAGATCCTCCATTGTAGAGAATGGTGCCCATCCTATTCCTCTAGGGACATCCACTATTGTCTGACGCATCACCCAGTCTATGACAGTTAAAAACAGAGTGGTTGATAAGGGACATCTCTGCAGCACTCCTTTTTTTACCACAAAAGTAAGGTAACTCTTCCTAACACTGAAAGTGAAATTAGCAAACTGGTTTTTAATTCATCACTTATGAATTCCAAAAGCCCTCAGAATTGTCCATAGGATGTCGCTGTGCATGCTGTCAATTGCCTTTTCAAAGTCAAAATTTATATACAGCTGCCTCTGCCATTCTGAACACTGCTCTATTATATTTGGGTTTTATTATACTTGTAGATAGTTTTAACTCCTTACAGGGGTTGATGACTGGGTTGAAATTTCAATTATTTCTCACGTCTCTGGAGGTGGTTTTGTTCTGCTAAAATTGTTGTTACTGGTAGTTGTGACTTGTGCTTTAATCTACTTCTAATTTTCAACCTAATGTCTGTATTGGTATTCTTTTCTTATTCTTCCAGGATGCTATGCTTCAGTGACAGCAGGTTTACATCACAGTTCCATAGGCTCTTTGTTTGTATCGATATCACAGGCAGCCGTTATAGGGGTCCTCATGACCCCTCACATGAACCTAACTTGGTTCTGGATTTTGTCTGCCTGGGTGGTTTTTGTTCATTGCCGACTGCAATACCCACTTATTATCCATGACTGATTGACATATTCCAGGTACAGCTGTCTATGATTTACTTTTTCTTGCTCCCCAACTGATGCTTGCAAGATTTTTTACAATATTCAGGTGCCTAATGGCATTGTCTTAATTGTGTGCATGTCGGTTTTGGGGAGTAGCAAAGGAGTAGTCTTGCAAGCTCCACTCCTAAGTAAGCTAAATTTTCTTCTCCAAAGTAAGAGTCAGTCGAGTTTTAGTTGGTACACCTTCTTGATGCTCAATATGTATAAAGCAGATGTATACAGTTTTTTGTGTGTGCATGTTTATTTTTAGTTTCCAGAGCTAGCAGTACACAACTATTCTGGTTAAGGTTCCATTATTTTAGATGGCACAAGTTTGTTATATTTTTCTGCTGTCCATATAAGCAGTTAATCTGCATACAGTGCTTTTGATATCTTGAAGTTGGTGGAGAGGTCAGTTATGAAAAAGAGTGAGCAACTTAAAGCTGACCCATGTGGTAATCCCCCTCCAGGTTTGTTTTTTTGTTGTGTGAATGATTTAGTGCCTTCTACTGTTGTTTATATAGCGTACGCGTACCAGTTGCGGCCACGAGTGAACTTTCCTGTCTCCTGACTCATCATGTAATGTTATAACAACTGCGATCGGTAGAAACAGCCACGAGTGGCCGCGCTCTAGTCTTGTAACTGTGAGGGCATGATAGCTGTTATTATAGAGTGAAAATGTAGTAGTTTGCTCTTATCCTCGAAGTACCATGGCGCGGCCATGTGCCCTAACTGCGGCCAACATCGTGACAAGGCACGGCCAGTGTGCCCTCACCACGGCCTTTGTACCAGGTTTAGCGCTGCCAAGACTAATATTATAAGTCTAGACTACTCTAGGTCTAGTCTGGATCTAAATTTATTTGCGAGAAAAGTGGTAGCAACAAGAATACGACAATACCTTAAAGAAACAATCAAACATTTTTAATTCAGTAACTCAAACACCACATATATTACGCTGGCTCTCTCTCTCTCTCTCTCTCTCTCTCTCTCTCTCTCTCTCTCTCTCTCTCTCTCTCTCTCTCTCTCTCTCTCTCTCTCTCTCTCTCTCTCTCTCTCTCTCTCTCTCTCTCTCTCTCTCTCTCTCTCTCATAGAAGCCTACAATTCTTTATAAAAACTGCTATACAGTGAGTTTGTTTTCATTCTTAAGTCTTTATTCTATGTTTTCTGACATCGATGAAAACACCCCCCACAATGACCTACTTTCACTCACATTTTCACCCGCTTCAGACACAAATGCTCCCGTTTCATTCACTTCTGTCAAACTCTCACTTTCAAACACACTGTCACTGTGCTCACACTCAAGAATATCTTGAAAGTCATGTATCATCGTCGTCCAGAATCATTTCTGCGTCATCCACGCTGGTTTCATCGTCTGTTCTTGTCTCTCTTTTTTTTTTTTTTTACATCTTTTCTCTTTCGACTTCTGCTCTTGTTCTTTTCTTTTTTCTTCTGCCTTCCTCTTTCTTGTTTCTTTGCGCATACGGGTGTACTCTTGTTTTTGTTTCTTGCGTTCTTCTTGTTGTTTTATTCTCTCCTCTTTCCTTCGCTTCTTTTCTTCAGCTTTCTTCTTTCTTCTCTCTTCCATGGCAACTTTGTGCTGGGCTTTTCTGTTCTCTTCTTCCTTCCGTGCTTCCTCTTTCTGTATAAGGACTTCTCTGAATTTATCACCACTGATGACATTGGGCAGTTTCATTATTTTCCCCTGGGTCTTTCGATTCAGCAGTGGGATTGTCAATGGATCAGTTTTAGACCTATTTTGTAGACCCGAATCTCGTGTTCTCGGTTGATGTGATACAATTTGTTGGTGGTAAGCCTTCCATAGGCCAAAAACTGCATCATTGCAGTCGTAGTCCTCCTCCAGCCTTGTGTAGTACAAATTCAGGGTCGTTTCCCCAATTTGAGAACAAAGCATAGCAAACTTCCTCAGTGTTGATGCCAGTCATAACATCCAGACTAAATCCTGACTCATCACAATTGTGAATGCGCTCAGGTTCCAGCAGAATGGAAGGGTCTATTGCCTTCATGGTACGTGTGAATTCAGCAAACCACTTGAGTATTTCCGGTTTTGTTACTCCTGCTTGCTGTTTCCCGAGTTTTTGGGGCTTTCGAAAAACTATTTCTGCATGTCTCTTCTTAAATAGCCGAAACCAGTTGTCCGAGGGTTTGTTGTTCTTCCATTTTGCAATGTCTCTTCCTCGGTAATCTAACATGTTCTTTACAACATCCAATAACTCTTCTTTAGTCTTCCCAAAACCCCGTGTCCCCATCTGTTTCAGGTGGCTCACAAGTTCTTCCTCTTCTACTGTAGTAAGATAGGTTTTTGTTGTTTCTTCCATCTTTCTTCTACCCGAAATCTTGTCACAAAATGTACCCCATGGGATACCATATGTATTTGCTGCCTGCCTTTTCCCCATCCCTTGCTTTACTGCTTCAATTGCACTGTTCAGAGACTCCAAGGTCCATTTTGGACAATGTTTATTTTTTGCCATCGTTACCTGATGAGAAAAAAACGAATAGTCTAGGTCTAGGGTCTAGTTGAATCTTGATTAATCTAAATGCTTTTTATTAAGAGTAATATATATATATATATATATATAAGAACTAAAGCTAGTCTAGAACTACGATTTATTTAGAAGATAGAGATCTAGAATCTAATGTCATACATAGGTTCATTGTTGTCTTTTATGTATGTCCTCACCGCGGCCAGTTTGGCCGCCACTGGGCAGATATAAAAAATAGCCCTCCCTGACCGCGGCCACCCCGATATTTAGGCCATTATAGCATGAAACAGTCGTTTCACAATGAATACAGACAAATGAGATTCATTTGGATATATTAATCAAATAAGTACTTAAATATTTTCATAAAACAATGAGAAACATGTGTTCAAAGTACCAGACCTTGAAACTTGCAAGGTGATCTTTTCCTCACCAAATGTTTCAACGTTGTGAAAAACTTTGTAAACGGCAAGAAATTAACTCGGTAGCAAGCTTAACTTAGCGCGATAACCCCAAGGGAGGTTACTCTCAATTCAAACGTAGTCAAGAGCACGTGGAACAGTCACTTTCAGTAATCGGCCGTGCTCTGGGCATGGCCGCGCACTGGTACGTATACTCTAGTTCTATTACTTTGGAAAGCTTAAATCTAGAGGTACATTTTTGTCCATGAATGGCCATGTTTGTCATTTTTGTGAACAGCCCCTGTATCCACACTGTGTCATATGCTTGCTGCAGGTCAGTTATACCACTGTAGTGGATTTACCTTCTTGGAATGCATCTATGATTTTTTTGTGTGCACAGAATGAAAATTTCTCTCTTTTCTTAAGCCATCATGATTTTCATTGATGGCTTTGTTGCTTTACAGTCATCAGTAAAGCCTGTGATTCACAATTTTCTCAGCGAGTTTTCCAAAAGCTGAGGTAAGTGAGACTGGTCAGTAGACATCAGGTTCTTCAGCTGGCTTGTTTTTCTTTAGAATTGGCTTGATATTTGCAGTCAGCGCTGTTTTTGACAGTGTTGGTCATCCTTTCCATAGATTGGTGGGCAATGATAACTCAAATTAATATTTGTAAAATTTAATATGTGAAATTATTTTGTATATTTTACTATAACGATAAATTTTTTGGCATGTCAATTTTAAATGTGTACATTCAAACTGTCAACTGTGCCTATGGGCACATCGCAGGCAGGCACTCTGTCAACACACCCAGTGTACTGTGGCATAAAACTCGGTTTGCATGAGCAATGTTTTTTCTTTTTTTAATTCTATATAATTATTTTTTGAATTTGTTTTTTAAATATTTATATGAAACATTATTTTTGTCAGCCTCCGCTCTGGATGAAAAAATTAAACTAGAGCAGGAAATGTAAAGTGTAATTTGTTTATATAGTTGATACATTGTTTAACATATGACATGACATACTAACTCTTCCTAATGAAGGCCCATTAACCCAACTTTAGCAAACAACATTTTTAGGTTTTTCATTAATTTGGCTTTTGAAGAATGCCCAGCATCCCCCCAATCACCAATAAACACACCCCCCACCCCCAACCATTTAAACACATCCATTAAACCCCACCAATCAACTCACCATTCAAACCAACATAAACAACAACCGCCCTACAACACTTTATACCAACCAGTCCACCTTGCTCAAAAATCTGCAATGTACAGAGGGTTCAAGAGTAACCATTATAACAACAAAACAATAAGGTATCCCAATAACGACAACAAAACCTATGACCTGACCTGCAGTTAAAACCACTAAATTCCAGGTTTCATGATGGTTACAACCCAATTGCTTAATGAGGTTTATCTCTATCCAATTTCGCTAGGGAATTAACTGCACGGCTCAAATAACTGCAATGTACACAGTCAAAACCCCCCACCATAAATAACCAAACCACCGCCCCCCCAACAAAGATCAATGGTCCCAATGTTAACGTCCATTAACAGTTCATCCGACAAAACCCTGCAGTACTATCTACAAGTACTCCCACTTCAAAAAAAAAAATCCTAGCATACAAAGACATCAGGTTCCCCCTACCCACAATCCACCAAAATCAGGGTTCTGTTGTTTTTAGGATTTTAAACTTTTTGGTATATTTATATAAACCATAATGTTTTTCTTTCCAACCTCCAAGAAATGTTCAAACAGTTCCCTGTTATGGATGAAAAATTTAACCTGGAGTGAGATTGTAAAGTGAGTTTTTTTTTTGACTTCTTACTACTGACAAAGTAAATCTTCCTATTGTTGATCCTTACCCATTTTTTGGGGATCAGTTTGCTAAAAAATGTGGAATATATAAAATGTTTCTAGTTATTCTGCCAGACACCTATCACGTTTACATTTTCTTAGAATGTAAAAAATTCTTTACTTAACTGACATCCTCTTCTGAATTTTTTTCCTTCCCCCACCAGGAAAATTGAAGGAATATTGACTACATCTTGTTGGCATCTCTGGTGTCAGTGTGAAACAGGAAACAAAGATAATGTAGTGTTACTTTTAATTTTAATGTATTTTAAATTGCGTTTTTTATGTTGTGATTTGTTTATAATATCACATCCTATAAGCTGTATTAGTTTTTGCACTTTCCTCCATATGCATTGCAGTTATGTGAGTTTAGGCTTTTTTTAGAGATGTGCCAGGAATTTTTCATGAGCAAATACCGAATCAAAACGATCAAATATTTGCATTGCGTCATCAAGCTCCGGAATGATCGTTCACGTTGGAGACTCCATGAAAATGTTAAAAAAATTAAGTTTATGAGGATCAGTGGCAATGAGCTGGGGGTGGGTGGGTGACTCACTCGTTGTTTACAAATGGTTTATATAAAACAGGCGATTTAAGGATAGTCGGCAGTTCAACAGGATGATGACTTGCGTTTCTGTGGAGAGCGACTCCGCAACATCATCTGACGAAGCTCGTTTGATTGCATTTTGGCGGTAATTATAATATTTTGTTTCCGTGAGATGGTCTCCACGTGGCCAAAGTAATACACTAGGGGATGAGTCCAACAACTGAACGAATCAGCATAAAACTCTGCTGGATCTGGGGTTTACAAACAGAACCACATTCCACAATACCCAAATAACGCAGTGTTATTATATCTTGACTACAAAGCTCCATATAAAAAAGATAAATGCCCAATAGCAAATGTCAGTAAACAGTTAATAGTCGTTCCAG